>JANAVB010041419.1:9765968-9931142 GCA_029216955.1 Iris pallida | reverse complement strand
TAGAACCAACCTCTGTGATATATATATATTATATATAGATATATCTATATATATATATATATATATAAATATATATATATATTTTCCATCTTAACCCAGCCATTTAGTTTGAATTTTGGTTTCGTCTCTATCAATGGTCATATAGGTGAGACATGTCAAAGTGTTGATATATATATATGGTGCAACAATGCTTTGTCTGAATCGTCAACCAGACTGGGACAAGAAATAATAATAAGTGGCAGGTTGAAGTATTTGGTGGTTCTTCGAGCTTTGCCAGTAGTTTTACGTGAGCAGAACGTTACAATGACTTGTGTATATTTCTATTCAGTTTCCTTGTTCCACCGTTTTTGTGGAAAGTGGAAACAAGGAAAAGCAATAATAATATTGACTTTGAGTTGTATAAAGTTCCGGGTACCTTCCATTTATTATTACTTGGGGAAAAGCAATACAACATGCATCGTGTACATTACTAGTTTAATTAAGACAACAATCATTCATTTATTTTATTAGTGTAAAATAATACATACAATTCATAGTTTATATGAGAATTATTGTGTGATCTCCCCCAATTTATTATTAGTGTAAATAATTCTACTAACTATGTGGATGAAAATTGATGTGTATCCCCATTAATTTATGTGGATGAAAGTTCTTTGACTTGATAGTTTCGTAATTTTCGTGTTGTGTATGAAAATGGCATAGAGAGAGGAAGTCAATATCAATCCATGGGAACTTATAGCAGAATATAGAGGATGAAAGTTTATCTCCATTACAATAATAGGGGTGGATCCAAGCCAAGGTTGAGCTTAATTTTATTTTATTTTACTTTTTTTTCTATATTTTTTCTTTTACTTTTTTTTTTATGTCTAGCCCATTTATTTAAATTTATGGTAGTCTATTCTAACTATAATTTTTGAATCCGTCCCTATTAATAATGGAATGTTCTTCCCCATATTTATAAGAATGTTATTTGTCTCCAAATTGTACCTCCAATCGTCCTTCCTTACGTGGCAGCTGACGTGATATGTTGATGTGGCAGCTGACGTGACAAATTTTAGAATTAAAATTAAATTAAAATTAACATTAAATTAATGTTAACATTAACATTAACATTAACAGTAATATTAATATTAACATTAATATTAACATTAATTAATATTAATATTAATATTAATATTAACATTAATATTAACATTAATTAATATTAACATTAAATTAATACGAATAAAATTGGATAATTAATTTTTTGGATTAAAATTTGTCATGTTATCGGTTATGTCAGATGACACATAATATTATTTAACATGTCACCTCAGCCATCACATAAGAAAGAATGTATTGGAAAAATATTTTGGAGGTACGAACAATGTTACTCTATTTATAATTCTTTACATGGTTTCGGTTGTGAGAGGTTGCTGAGTTGCTAGTTTTGTTTGAAACCAATCAGCTAACTAATTTTTAGTTTACATTGCACCGATAATTTTGGACCGTACAATATTGCTACTAACTGCAGACAGACACTATATCTGATTGTTTGACAAATATCATTTTTAATCATAATGTATTTTCCCTCTGAATCTGCATCATTAAAAACAAAGAGTAATGTACCCATCCTGAATTTAGCTTTTTGTGCAGCTAATTTTCACTACTTAGGGCCTGTTTGGTAAACCGTAAGTGTTGAAAAATATGGATTTGGACTTTCAAAGAGAAAGTGGGATAGGAATGCATGTATTTCTTGTCCCCCAATAGGAAAAAATGTGTTTGGTTGAGATAGGAAGTGAGAAGTGAGAAGTGAAAAATCAGAGGAATGTGTTTGGTTGAGATAGGAAAGTGGAAAGTAAAACAATATGTTATAATAATAAAATTATGATAATTAATTTAGTTAAAAAATAATAACAATAATACCGGTCATTTTAATTTTAATTACAAAATAATAATAATAATAAAAATAATTTTTTATTATTATTCAATATCATTTGGTAATCTTAAAATTATTATTATTATTATTATTATTATTATTATATTAGTATTATTATTATTATTTTTATTATTATTATATTATTATTATCATTTTGGTACTCTTAAAATTATTATTATTATTATTATTATTATTATTATTATTATTATTATTATTATTATTTATTATTAGTTATTATTCAATATCATTTTGGTAATCTTAAAATTATTATTAGTATTATTATATTAATTATTATTATTATTATATTATTATTATTATTATTTGGTAATCTTAAAATTATTATATTATTATTATTATTATTCTTATTATTATTTATTATTATTATTAGATTATTATTATTATTATTCAATATAATTGTGGTAATCTTAAAATATTATTATTATATTTATTATTATTATATTATTATTATTATATTATTATTCAATGTCATTTTTATTAAATAATTTATTATTATTATAATAATTCGATATTATATAAAGAGAAATCGGTATATAATAATTATAATTATAATTATAATTATAATTATAATTATAATTATAATTATAATTATAATTATTTAATTATTAATTATTTAATTAGTTAGTAAATATTTGTGATTAACTAAGTACTATATATATTAATTAATTACTTACTTCTACCTTTTTTCACTTTCCAACCCACATCCTCAACAAAAAAGAGGAAGTTGTTTTCCGGATTTGGAGGTGGGTCCCATGGATTTCAGGAACTGCACTTACCAAATTCCACTCCCACATTCCCGCGAACCAAACACCAGAACTTGAATTCAATGGCCCACTTCCACTGAACAGTGGAATCCATAGCCTACTTCAGTGTTACCAAACACCACCCTTAGTGTAATATAATCATCGCATATGTGAGCCTTCTTTTGCCAGAAGCTGCGACCGCGAATCAATCGAGTATTTGGAGTACCTCGAAGGTCAAACCTTCTGACAACCATATGGAACGGATGATTTGCAACAAAACATGTCGAGGTCTAGCAGCGCCAGAACGAGAACCATCAACGGCAAGTCGAGGACCAGCAGAGACAAGCTGATGCACGGCAGGCCCAATTCGAAGCTTGATTCGTGGCGCAATTCAAGGTTCAACAAAAAAATTTGATACTCTATAATAGATCATCCAGACAGATGTGGCTAATAGAAACTCTACAACAATGCATGCTGCAACTTTGAGGTGTCTGAATTCAAGAAAGTCTGTCGCACTTCCTTCAGCGGTGTCGAGGATCCTTCTTTGGTTTTAGATTTGTTAGAGGATTTGGAGGACCACTTCGAGCTTCTTGGTATTGATGAGTCAAATAAATGTGCCTACACTTAACTTCAACTCCGTTTGAATGCACACGACTGGTTGGTCGTGCATAAGAGAGATCCGACGCGACAACCAATTAGTGTCGATATCTTGGGCCACGTTCTGCAAGACGTTCGAAGTCGAGTACCTCTCCCCAGCAATTTGCCAAGAGAATGAGAACGAGTTCATGCAGCTGAAGCAAGGGAACATGTACATGACGGTGTGGTAGTATGCGACGTAATTCAACAGATTATCCAAATTTGTTAAGACATTTCTGCCTATTATGGAGGCACGAGCTCGATAATTCGAAGTAGGTCTGTGACCCCCTATTCCTACTCATGTGACTATCCCCGAGTACAAGACGGTGGGAGAGTGTTTCAATCATGCTATCTGCCTAGAGCGCCAGTATCCTCCAACCATATGTCGGTGCTGTGCACAATTTCCATCACAAGTGCCCTAGTGTAGTAGGAGGCAACAACGTGACAAAGCGTCCAAATAATGGCCACAAGGACAGATATCAAGCGAAGAACCCAGGACCTCTCTATACCAAGTACAATAACTTCAGACAACAAGCTATCGACTGCCAAATCTCTAACGACGGATGTTGGTATTGTGGTAAGAAGGGCCACATGCGCGAAAAGTGTTCGGCCAGGAAACCTAACCCAAACGCGCCTCAGCAGCAGCAATACTGTCAAAAAAATCATGGCCAGGCGCCCCAAGCTCCTCAGGCCGCATAGCATAATGGCCAAGACCGTCGTCCCAATACCCAGGGACGTGTCTACTGCATGACTCAGGATGATACATTTGCCACAGATACAGTTGTGACATGTATATTATTTTTTTAATAATATGTTTGCTCTTGTACTGTTGGTTCTGGTGTCATATATGTGGATTTTGCGAGGAACACAAATTTTCAATGACAACGCTAGGTCTAAATCTTACTGTTAGTACCCGTCGGACACCCAATTGCATGCACACTCAGTTTGTGGAGATGACTATATTTGTATCGAAGGTAGCAAAATTGTCTTTCGATGTGATAGTTCTACATCTTAAGGACTACGATCTCTTTTTGGGAATGGATTGGCTCGACGTTAGCTTGACCGCCATCGACTTCGCAGAAAAGAAATTAATCCAGGATAGATATCAAGCGACAAAGCGAGCGTCCAAATAATGGCCACAAGGACAGATATCAAGCGAAGAATCCATGACCTCTCTATACCAAGTACAATAACTTCAGACAACAAGCTATCGACTGCCAAATCTCTAACGACGGATGTTGATATTGTGGTAAGAAGGGCCACATGCGCGTAAACTATTCGGCCAGGAGACCGAACCCAAACGTGCCTCAGCAGCAGCAATACCGTCCAAAAAATCGTGGCCAGGCGCCCCAAGCTCCTCAGGCCACACAGTATAATGGCCAAGACCGTCGTCCCAATACCCAGGGATGTGTCTACTGCATGACTCAGGACGAGACGTTTGCCACATATACAATTGTGACAAGTATATTATTTTTTAATTATATGTCTGCTCGTGTACTGTTGGTTCTGGTGTCATATATGTGGATTTTGCGAGGAACACAAATTTTAAATGACAACGCTAGGTCTAAATCTTAGTGTTAGTACCCCGTCGGGCACCCAATTGCCTGCACACTCAGTTTGTGGAGATGGCTATATTTATATTGGAGGTAACAAAATTATCTCTCGATGTGATAGTTCTACATCTTAAGGACTACGACATCTTTTTGGGAATGGATTGGCTCGACGCTAGCTCGACCGCCATCGACTTCGCAGAAAAGAAGTCGTGTTCCGTCTACCTGGAGAGAGTGAGTTCTGCTACTCATCTGGTCAAGCTTCAACGACCTGCATGGGATTTCAATAATGTCTGCTCGACAGATGCATCATAGATCTGGCTGCGAAGGATATTTGGCATCTGTCTGTGATACTCGACATAATGGTGCAATTTTTCTAGAACCCGACGGGACCCAATTTTTTTTGACGGATTTAGGGATTGGAAAATGGGGACGGAGAAGGGGATGGGGATTAAAATAAAATCCTCAGTCGTTCCGGGCCGTGTATGGGTATGGTACTTCCCATCCCGGTATATCCCTGACCCCGATTACTTACTATATGCGCAATTATTTAATATCTTTTTAAATTCAAATTTGCAACTCCATACTATAGTCTATATATATGAAATTTTAGGGTTTCTCTCTCTTACTCTCCTATGTTCAGCGGCACCCATTCCTTTTAATTTTCGAATCCCGGCCACTCCTGTTCACTTTGTCACGCCCCGACCCGGAATCACCCAAATCATCGTCCTTGCAGGGGGCGTGATGCCGCACGAGCCTGGAGTTGCGCTCATGCAAGGTAAGATGACAAGTTCTCAAATGGTTATCTTTGATTTGATATTAATAACGAAAGAAAAATAGAGTATACGAAACAATTCTCTTTATTGATAAATGAACGAAGATTACAAAGGCTTTCAATAGTCCAACAATATATGCTAGATTAGCTATAACACTCAGGTTCTCTCTTGCCCACAAAGGATTCACCGTTCCATACATCATGCCTTCTATATCTCGGTCGTATCAATCTTGTTGCAAGTCCGAGCGTCAACGCGATCGCACGCTTCAAATGCTACGGCATTTTATGCCTCTGTGCGATCAAGCGAAGCTTTGTCGCTAGCAATCCATTCCCTGCACCCTGCATGAAAGCTGGTGGAATATCAGTACGCTCGTTCTCGCATGTACTGACGAAAAGACCTTCTTGCTAAACCGACATTTTAGTTCTTATGTTCAATCATGTAACTTAGCTTATGATCTTGTTATAGTCTCATTAGGGTCGATTTTATGGCATATTCGAAAGCGGTAAAGCATGTTATCATGGCAAGCATGTTATTCGAATTGAATAGGCAAACAGGCAAGAAATCCTATATTTGTTGAGTGGCGCAACTTCTTACCAGCATAGACACACTCGCCCTTACACCGACACAAGGTGAATACGCCCCATTCCTTCCCTGTCATGTTATAAGTGCTCTCTATGCAGAATATGTGTGTGAGATACATACGTGCCTGCACTTTTAACTCATCGTTCCTTAACTATATGAAAAGGTCGTTGGCGTATTCGCGCCAAAATGGACTAAAGGTGTTTTTTTCTTTCTTTTCTATCTTTCTTTTCTTTCTCGAATTTGGGTAGCCCGGCGCTTCATGAGTTGGGTTGCTATCCCAAACAATCGAAGCTTACCGCGTGCGTACCATTATTTGTGGCTTTTTTATATCTCGCTAAGCGGTTGCTAATCATCTTACGGATGTGCGCCTATCAAAGATTATATCCCTCCTAGACCGAACGGTCTCTGTCCGTTTGGAGGGAACGTTTCGTGCACGGAAGATTATCCTAATTATCTCAAGTCCATTCGACCATGCAACGTCCTATTATTCAAACAACCAAACGTAGTCTTGAGTCCGAGACTCAGACTTTATCAAACAACCAAACATAGTCTTGAGTCCGAGACTCAGACTTTATCATCTTGTATTTCTTCCATTAACTTTCTATGTTATTACATTTCATACTTTGTTTCAATGTTCAATGGCATCATGCCTCAACTCAATGTTCGTCAACCGAACGACCCGAAGGTCCCGTACACCTTTTGAGACATCATGTCATATCCGACAGTTCTGCCATATCCATGCTACAACTGTATTCTTTCGCAACGAAGCCATATTTTATGATCTCGTGCACGTAGGCACGTTTCGACACATTCATCATCTTTTTTCTCGCATCGTGCACTTGGTGCACGCATCGAAGCCATATTTCTATGTTCTATGAGTTAGTGTTCAATGTTCGTGGCTTGCACGCTAGGGCGCTCGCCTATTATCTTTCAATGTGCTAGCCTTTCTAGCTCGTGCGCGAAGGCACGAAATGGCACGTGCACGAAGGCGCTCGCCGAAAACAGTTATCCTATGTTCTTGTGGCCTGCGCACCGAGGCGCTTGCCTTTGCGATATCCAATATTCCATAGCGACTCATGCATTTGATGCACGTTTCATGTCAATTATTCTAACTCGTGTTCAACACACACTACGATTTATCTTTCCATCGGACTGTAAGCCCTCTGAATTTTTAGGGTTATATTAATATTTTTAAATAATTTATTTTCGATAAATATTTTTATTATAATTAGTTTTGATAATTAAATATACTATTCGTGACTTTGATTTTTGGAGCGCCAGAGATGTCAACCCCTCGAAACGCTCTTTATGATTTTCGATCTAGACAAATTTATCTTCATGTTGATATATCATGTCCCATCCAAACTTGTTCCTTTGTGCTCTATTGTATCGCAGAACTTTCGGGTCAAATTAGGCCATTTGAATCATTTTTTAATTATTATTAAATTTCCACTTTTATTTTTCATCATCATGTGTACCTTACCGTGGCTTTTAATATAGGAGCACAAGACTAGTTATTTTTTCCAAACCAACTTGTCATGCATGATCTACTCGAGACACTCTCCGTCCATGACCTTCATGTCCCACTCAGATACACCATCTTGTGCTTCATTTTTATCGCACAACTTTTTGGACATTTGATCCAATTTCAATTTACCCTACGGAGTCATATTTAATTCCAGCTTAAATTGGAGACGCCATTTTGACCCAAACTGGTCGACCCAAGATATGGACACGGACCATTTTGAGTCTACTACACACGTGCCACTTGTGTTCCATCCAATTGAGTCCCCGTGTACTATTTATTTATCAATAATTATAAATGGCTAATTTAAGTTATTTAATTACTGGGACCTAATTAGACCCAATTGTGACCCAACCCGACCCATCGGGACTCAACCCAAGCACCATGCAATTTCCCTCACCCATACCCACACGCACAACACCGATAAAGTATATCTACTAAATAACAAACACCCAAATATCACATCAACCCCACTCCCAAACACACACACACACACACACCATCACTTCTCTCTCCTCCTTGAAAACACACCCATACCCATACACCCTCTCTCCTCACTCCAACACCAGCAAACACCCCCTCACTCCTACGTTCCTCTCTCCTCTCTCCAACTCCCTCTCCCTATATTAAAAACACTCCCATCCCCATCACCATCACTCTCTCTCTCTATTCCTATTCTAAAATAATTCCATCACCATACTCATCTCTCTCTCTCACTCCTTCACAACTCAGCAGCCACTCCTCCTCCTTTTTTATTTCACTTCACCACCATATTCTCCCTCACTCCAACCCCCCTAAACCCGACAGCAACTCAGTCCCCCTTCAACCCGAGAGCTCACCACCACCACCACCACCACCACCATTCTCTTCTCCTTCTCCTTTTCCAACCAAGCAGCAGCCCACACCATCGCCACCCTTCCACAGGCCGAGCCCCCTACATTCTTTTTCTCCTCCTCCTTACAGCTGCTGCGCTGCTGCCGCGTTTCAGCGCTATCGTCGCGCGCGAGGCCAGCCGCCGTCGCCCCTTACTTCGGTGACCCACCCCCTCGCTGTCGGAGCCCCCCCACAGCAGCGCATACGCTGTTGTTGTTGTAGCTGCTGCACAAGCCGTCGCAAGCGCTGCCGCGCGCTTCCCGTGCCGCCGTGCGCGCGAGCCCGGCCACCATCTGCCGCCCCCAGGCCGACGACTCTCGAGGAGGGAGTCGCCGCCTCCAGATCTCTCCCACGAGCTGTTCATCACTGTCGAGCAGCGGCTATTCCCTTCGTTGCTATCTTCTTCTTCCCGACAACTTCGCGTCGACGTGACGCCATTCCCACGGCATTTGCTGCTGCTGTTGGTGGGTTCGACCACCTTGCACAAGCCCTTAAGCGCCTTCGCTGTCGTAGCACACGTACGACCGAGGTGATTATCTCGCCCTCTTCTTTGTATTTTCATTCCTTTATACATATGCTTGCCATTGTATTTGAACTTGGAAATGGTTTGTGAACTTGGAGGATAAGTTCATTCAAATGGAACATGTCACATGCCCCCTCCACTTCACAGCATGCCATTCTCATGTTTCCCCTTCATTTGGATGTAGCAATAGGTATTGTTTTATTTTCCATGTTCCCTTCACTTAGGAGACACACATGCTCCCATATTCACTTGCCAAACCCAAAATACATGTGTTACGGTAGCTAGGTTCAAGCCTTTAATTTGTTATTATGAATGTATTTTCTTTACTTGCCTCTTTTGTGTGGATGTCCTTGTTAAATTTAACAATAGGTTTCATTGCCATGTTACTTCATGTGTTAGAATAATTTTAGGTGATTGTTTATTTGCTAAGTTTTTCCTTCACATTAGGACACATCATGTTATTCACTTATCACCAACCTTATATATATATACATATTGCACACGGCGTTAAGTCCCATTTCACTTGCTCCCTTGCAAAAATATGATGCACAGTAGGTGTGCCTCATTGTTTTCATATTCATGCGCCATGTTTTCCTTGCTTAATATATATATATATATATATATATATATATATATATATATATATATATATATATATATATATAAAATATATATATATATATATATAATATATATATATATATATATCCTCCAGCGATCTCGGCCCCACCCTCGCGGCGCAGTGGGCTGCGTACATCCTCGCCTTGGGGTCTTCCCCTCCGACGGCCATCCAAGGGGCCCCCTCTCCCTCCGACGGCTCTGGCATCCCCGCCACCTCGTCGTGGTCCCCCTGCGGTCGTCTCCCTCCCCACCGTCGGGCCTAGTGCTCTCCGGGGCCTCCTCGCCGTCGTGGAGTCCCTATCCGCCTCCCTCGCCGGCATCCCCTCTCCCCTCCCCCAGTCTAGCCTCTGGAGAACCCTTCCGCTGCCCTTCAGGTTCCAATTCCCGGCGTCGACCCTGTTGGCCTCCGTCTCCTCCCAGGCGGATCCCCCTCCTTGCCTCCGCCTCCCCCTGGCGTATCGCGGCCCTTGCTCGCCGTGCCCCCCGGCTCTCCGACACCGCCGTCGCTGGAGCCCCGAGGCGCGCCCTCGGGCGGTGCCCCCTCGGGCCCCGCCCCTGCGCGTCGGTTCGTGTGTCCCTCGGGCCACGCGAGGAGAGCTGGCCCCCCGCGGGCCCCGCGCAGACCGCCACGTGCCCCCCCACCTGCAGGCTTTCAAATTTCGAATTTGCTTTGTCTTCTTGCGTGGGCCCGGCCCTTACCAGCTGTCCTCCCGTTTGTTTTTTAGGTTTTGTTGTTTGACCGGGTTTTCCCGCCTGTGGGGCCTGGTTCTCTGTGTGTTTTGGTCTGTAGCTTCCTTTGGTCCGCTCTCTGTTTCAATAAAGTTGCTTTTTAAAATATATATATATATATATATATATATATATATATTTTATATCTATATATATATATATATATATATTTTATATATATATATATATATATATATATATATATATATATATATATATATATATATATATATATATATATATATATATATATATATATATATATATATATATATTTTAAAATATATATATATATGCATACTCCTTATATATATTACGAAATATATATATATAAATATATATATATATATATATATATATATATATATATATATATATATATATATATATATATATAATTCCTAATATGTATATATAGCCTATATAATTTTCCATATATATACATAAATATATATATTTTATATATATATATATATATATATATATATATATATATATATATATATATATATATATATATATATATATATAATATATATATATATATTTAAGAAAATATATATAAGAATATATTACGAAATATATATATAAAAATATATATATATATATATATATATATATATATATATATATATATATATATATATATATATATATATATATATATATATATATATATATATATATATTATATATATGGAAAATTATATAGGCTATATATACATATTAGGAATTATATATATATATATATATATAGACTATATATATAGTATATATATATATATATATATATATATATAATATATCTATATATATATATTATATATAGATATATATATATATATATATAATATATATATATATATATATTCTTATATATATTTCTTAAATATATATACTATATATATATATATTATATATATATATATATATATATATATAATATATATATATATATATATATATATATATTTTTTTTTTTCTTATATATATAATTTCTCGTATACATTTCGTATACATACACTTATAATATGCATACTCCTTATATATATATTTTCTTTATATATATATATATATATATATTTTTTATATATTATATATATATATCTATATATATATATATATATATATATATATATATATATATATATATATATATATGGCTTATATCTTTTCTTGTGAGCACACACAAACTAGACGTCTCACATACTTTGGATTGTGCACAAGTTATACGTGAATAATATTGTGTACAAGTTATACATAGGAATCCACACACCTTGTCACATTTCTTCTATGTTACCATAACCCTCTTATATGTATTTCCTATATACATTTTCGTAGATATAACTCATATATATTCTCGTATATATATTTCTTATATATATATAATTTCCTTTATATATGTTCCGTATATATATACTTTTATATATCCTTATATATGTTTTCGTATATATATATATATATACTTTATATATATATATTCCCTTATATACGTTTTTGTATATATATATATATATATATATATATATATATATATATATATATATATATATATATATCATATTTTATATTTTCCTTGAGAGCATGCAAACACTAGGAGTCCCATATCCATATATAGGCTGTATAAACTAAGTACAAGTCAATCCTCGTATTTTGTTCCAAATCTCTTATAAGTAGTATAACCCTTAGTATATTTTTCATGTACGTATATATATATGTATGTACGTATATACGTATACTCTACTTTGTGTGTGAATGGAAATGTAAATCATGAATGTTTGTTTAACTTATCGTAAATCGTGGTTGTTGTATTTGTAGGTACCCCAGACGATACGATCTTGATTGCAGAGCCCGGATATTCACTTGCGACTCCCGGAGTTTCAGGCAAGTATACCTTGCCTTGTATCACTGATTTTATTCATTCATATTTATATATTGTGCACTTGGTAGAGTGGACATAGTTGTGTGTCGTAGTGATGCCTCGGAAATAGTCAATGACGGCATTGTCATCGAGTTGCATATATTTGACTTAGTCCTAGGTGACATTCCTAAGTTGGAAAATCATAGTCATGATTCCCATGACCTTGACACATGTTACGACACGGCACTGTGTGAGTTCGTACCATGGCAGGGCTTGCGCATCTGGCTAGCTACCAGTGCAAGGGGTTCGTGCTCTGGTACATAGAATGGTTAAGTTGTGTCTAGTTATTGTGACCTTGAATTGAGAGTCGGGATGTTCAAGTGACGGATATGACTTGTACATTTTCGTGGGACAGGGAAAGACAATTAGTAGGCGTATGGGACAGCCAAAATTCTGAGAAAGGGCCATGTCGCTCAGTGTCACCCGGTGGGGCCTCGGCTCATGATTCGACGTCGGCCCGTGCTTCGATGCCAAATCCTTATTTACCTACCCATACGTACTAGGATTGTCTTCAAAGTGCATTCACTTCACTGGTTAGTTCACCCTTTACAGTTATTCAGTATTTACTTTATGGCATGTTTCCTCTGTATCTTGCTATGTCCCCTGAGGACCTGGTTGCTTTCCAGATTTAGACGTTCACTTGCAGTTGACTAGGTGCGAACCAGGACTTGAGACAGGACTTGTTGCATAAGACGACGAGGTGCTTCCTGAGGAGTTTTCTTGACTCAGGGTATGATACTGTTTAGGTTATGAGCATCATTATCTAGTTAGTCGATGCTCATGACTAGTTATCTTTCTACTTTCAGTATTTTCATTCAGTGTTGTACTCCGTGGGTTTGTACCCACCAGACTATTCAGTTGTATTTTATTTCAGACTCCGTATATTTCTAGTTTTATATTCCAACATTTCTTTCTTTGTTCTTGTGGATGAGATTTAGATATTACCTTCTGCCTGTGTAGTATAGTTAAAATTACAGCGTAGTACGCCTAAGTGAGTCTATTAAATTGGGCAGCTCACTCTAGGTCGTATCAGCAGGCCAGGTTATGTCCTAATCCTATATATTTTGGGAGTGGGGCGTGACACGGACCACGCCCGTGGCGTCGATAGGTTAACTTAGCATACATGATATATTCTGACTTAGGCATGAAGGAGTAAAAAGAAGAGTCAATCCTCCCACCTTGAGGCGATACGCCTTGTCGTTTCGCCAAGCCGATGCGGCTCGATTTCATAACTTCGTTGCACAGCCAGCTCTCGTGACTTAGCCATTCGAGTACTTCGTGCTTCATTGAATTATACGTCCGACTTGGCTTACCGTGCCAACGCCTCAGTCCGTCGCAAGGCGACGATCGATTTCGCGGACCCCTTTCTGAATAAGGTAAAATATCGATCTCTAATATTTCAGCGAACGTATAGCCTACACACGAAACCAACTAAAATTAATACTTGCATCGATTCGGACTTACGCCTTGGTCGATTCGATTTCTTAGAATCTTCGAGCCGTTTCAACGTACTTATCCTTCGGAGCAATGCGGCGCTTCGTATCGATTCAACTCGATGCATTTGTTTGGGACAATACAACTCTTCGTATCGACTTAGTTCGATGCGTTGCTCAGGACAACGTAACTCTTTGTATCGATTCGTATCGGTACATTTCATTCGGTCAATGCGACTCGTTGAGTCAACGTCTTAGCGTAATGTGCCGTACGGAGTGGGGAATTACACACTTCTCGCCAGCCAGCCACAGGTCTCTCTCTCTCTCGTTCTCTCCTCCTCGCCACAGTCTTCTCGCCACAGGCTACCATATAATTTTTTTTGTGTTTTTTTTGCATTCTTCAGAGTTCAGAAAGCTTCAAAATGCTTTAATTGCATGGTCAGTAAAATTCTTCAGAGTTCACTAAAATTCCCGAGTGCTTTTTATGTTTCTTTTTTTGCATTATTTTGCTAATAAATGGAGAGTTTAGTAAAATTCGAAATGACCTATATGAATTAATTGCTTGGTCATTTTTCAGAGTAAATTCCCGAGAGCTTTTTTTCTTCAGAGTTGAGTAAAATTTTCTTCATAATTGAACTACTTCAGAGCAAGATTTAGTGTCAAGTTGTGGTACCAGTGCATGCCTATTTGAATTAATTGCATGGTCATTCTTCAGAGAGGTTTTATAGTTCATAGCCATAAGTTGAACATGTCAACTCAACATATTGTTTAATTTCCTTGTGTTTTCTCTTTGATTATATACTTTTTTTTATTTTCTGCTAATGATGTACAATTAATTTTAAAGAGTATATCATTAAGCAATTTTAGCATGCATCATTACTAATCATGTTTAAATTGTTAGTCCCTTGGCGAACAATCGATGGAAAAACACGAGTTCAGAAACAATTGTAAAGATAATGTTTCCAGCAACAACACCCTAAAGAAGGTGATGTTGTATTACGAGAATCTAAAAAGATTATTTCATAATATTTCTCGAAGGCAGCAGAACCGTATAACTTCTAAAGAGAAGCGACGGTGTTCTCGAAGGCAACAGAACCGTATAACTTCTAAAGAGAAGCGACGGTATTCTCGAAGGCAACAGAGGAAGAAGAAAGCCTGCTGGGGTGAAAGATCACCGGCGCTCAAAGCTATATCCGCCTTACGGACAAGCCTCCAGGAACCAGCAAGTTCGAAGAGAACTTTAGAACGCTGGCCAAAAATGTCGACGACTCCTCGGAATAGCAGCAGCACTTCTCTCTCTCTCTGGAAATTCTCTGATTATTTTCTGTAACCCTGGAGAGAGGAGATGCTGCTGATATTATAGGCACGAGGTGGGCTTTTCAAATTCTGAACGCACACCCTAGATTAATGCCAAATCCGGATTTTTTGGATCTGAGCCATTTCCGGATCTGAGCCCACAAGACCCGCGGACGTTACATAATTTGAACGGCCCACTCGACCCGCTCGACCCGCTCGACCCGTACGACCCGTACCAAGACCTTGCGACGAGCTGTCGTGCTAAGTGCAAAGTGCCATCAAAAAGCCACAATAAGCCTCAAAAGCCCATTAGCCCAAGCCCGAGTCCGAGTCCGAGTCCGAGTCTCAGTCGCTAAGCCCCTTCGGGGCTTAGCTCCAATAGATTTAAATCTATTTTCATTTGGCCAAAAGTTGGTTTCTTATTCTCACCTCTATGTAAAATCCTCCCACATGGCACCCTCCATTGGGCCTCAACCCATGTGCATCTCTCTATTCCTTCATAAGTAATATATAGAGATACATATTGGTGTGATTTTCCGATATGGGACTATCTTTTAACAATAGAGTGTTGTGAACACACAACTCATAGAATAAAACACCAACAATCTCCCACATATCTCTATATATGAGTTAAGCGTTCCACATAATAACTGTCCATTATGCATTAGGATAGATGTCGCTGACGACTTGAATCTTCCCGCATGGGTTGAATAACAGTATGATACAAGAATGGACTACGCCTTGAATTCTGTACCACAGCTGTAATTTTTTCCACTCACATAATGTAGTTATCTGTGCTTCTGGCTGCACATTAAAGGCCTTGTGCCAGCCTGGATTTCAATGTATGTCTTTTGGGCGTCTACAAATTTACCCTCAAGAGACGGCCTATTTCTCTTTCCATACATTATAGGTGAGTTCTTTATAAAGAGTCATGGCATGAAGCATTGCGCTCCTTTGCGGTGCTACGCCGCTATGACATGGCTCAACGCCGAGGCTTTACCCCACCTGGGTACCTCATCGTAGTGTCATACTACTGTAGCATGAGGTCACAATCCTCTTTGTAGTGCCAAACTACTCAGCATGAAGCCTTGCGCTTCCGTGCGGTGTTACGCCGCTATGACATGGCTTGCAAAGCCGAGGATTTACCCTTCCTGGTACCTCTTCGTGGTGTCATGCCACTGTAACATGAGGATACTGTCCTCTTTGTAGTGCTGTCTACACCTCTTTATGATTATGCAACATTAGGCTACCTGCCTATATGCGGTGCTACGCCGCCTGTGACTTGGCTAATAAAGCCGAGGCATTACCCCTACCTGGGAACCTCATGGTGGAGTCACCCCACTGTAGCATGGAGTTGTAACACTCCTTTGTGGTTGTTGCGCCACCATGCTTCCTGTAAAGCATAACAGACCTTCACTCAGTCTGAGAACTCATTAAGGCATTATGCCATCCTTCCCACAGGATCAATTTTCCGTAGAAAATTCATAGTAGACAACAGTGGTTCTGGGTCCGAAACCCTTACATGTTCCGCAGAACAAGTACCCACTGTTAACTAATATTTTTCCAGTCAATAGTCCTCCCTTGAATCAAAAAATTAGATATCTGGTAGATTTCTCTTTGAACCAATAACATAAAATTTATTGATAGGATTATAATGACACAATATTAGAATGCCTTCAAACCCATCTTCCTTGCTGTGTCCTCGACCAGCTGTCGTTTGAGGCCTTTCGTGAACGGATCCGCCAGGTTCTCCTGACTCCGAACATCGATCACTGCAATGACGCCTCGTTTGATGAGATCGTTCACTGCTCTGTGCTTTAACCGCACAGTCCTCTTCTTTCCGTTAAAGAGTTCATTTGATGCTACTGCTGCTGCCGCCTGGTTGTCACAGTATATCGGGATTGCCGGTATCTGAGCTCCAACCACTGGAAGATCATACATGAGCTCCCGAAGCCACTCTGCTTCATCTGCAGCAGCATCCAATGCAAAGAATTCAGATTCCATGGAGGAGCGAGATAACATTGTCTGCTTCTTCGATTTCCACGATATAGCAGCTCCGCCCAAAGCGAATATGAATCCACCTGTCGAATACTCACTCTCCACCTCTGAACACCAGCTAGCATCACTGAAGCCTTCCACTACTGACGGATCTCCGCTGTAGTATAGTGCAAATGTCTGAGTCTTTTTTAGATATCTCATAACACGCTTCACAGCGTTCCAGTGCTCAACGCCTGGGTTGCTAGTGAACCGACTCAGCATTCCCACCGCAAAAGCTATGTCAGGTCTTGTGGCAGTAGTAGCGTACATCAAGCTTCCGATGACGCTAGCGTACTCCAACTGCCTGACGCTTTCCTTCGAATTTGGCTCCAGCTTCTGATCACTCCGGTACGGTGTATCAATTATAGGAAGATCTTGATACCCGTAGCGAGTGAGCATCTTCTCAATATAATGAGATTGTGACAGCGCTATTCCAGTACCTGTCCGGATGATCTTGAGCCCCAAGATTACGTCGGCATTCCCCAAGTCCTTCATACTGAACTTGGTCGAGAGGAATTTCTTTGTCTCTGTGATGCAGTCTAAATCCGTACCTAGGATTAGCATGTCGTCCACGTAAAGACAAACGATTACTCCTCTTCCGTCAGCAAACTTCGTATAGACACACTTGTCTGTTTCACTGACCCTGTAGCCATTTGACCTTATCACTTTGTCAAACTTCTCATGCCACATTTTAGGAGCTTGTTTCAAACCATACAGAGACTTCATCAACTTGCAGACTTTGTCTTCCAGACCTCTGACGACAAAACCTTCTGGTTGTTGCATGTAGATCTCTTCGGTCAGCTCGCCATTAAGGAATGTCGTTTTCACATCCATCTGATGTATCACCAGCTTGTGTATTGCTGCTAGAGCAATTAACAATCTGATGGTTGTCATCCGAGCTACTGGAGCATAAGTGTCAAAGTAGTCGATCCCCTGCTTCTGAGCAAACCCCTTGGCCACTAGCCTGGCCTTGAACTTGTCAATGGTTCCATCTGCTTTCATCTTCTTCTTGAAGATCCATTTGCATCCGATGGGTCTTGCTCCTTCTGGCAGGTCAACTAACACCCATGTGTTGTTGGAGGTGATTGAGTCAATCTCGTTGTCTATCGCCTCCTTCCAGAATACAGCATCTCTGGTCTTCATCGCCTCATCATAGGTAAGCGGATCTGCTTCCACATGATAGGTGACGAAGTCATCTCCGAAGTCTTTCGACCTCCTTACTCGCTTAGTTGATGGCTCAGCGAGTTCTGGTTCAACTGGTGTCTCTTCGACAATAGCTTCTTCTTGGACTACTGGTTCGATAAGAACTTCTGTCTGCTTTGCACTCTCATCATTCTCCGGAAGATCCGCGAGAATAATATTTTTGTGCCTTACAAACTTGTCTTCAAAATATTCAGCATCGCGAGATTCAATGATATGATTTGATTCTATATCAAGGAATCTCCGAGCGTTACTCTTCTCTGCATAACCCAAGAAGATAGCCTTAGTAGTCCTAGTCCCCAGCTTCTGAATCTTCAGATCTGGGAGCTTCACATAAGCCAGACACCCCCACACTCGAATGACATTCAAGTTAGGTCTGACTTTGAACCAAAGTTCATGAGGGGTTATATTCGAAGTTGCATACGGTACTCTATTGAGAATGAAAGTAGCCGTTAATGCAGCTTCTCCCCAGAAGCTCTTTGGAAGACCCGCAGTCAACAGCATAGAGTTCATCATCTCTGTCAACGTTCTGTTCTTCCTTTCTGCTACTCCGTTGGATTGAGGAGAGTACGGAGCCGTCGTCTCATTTATGATTCCATGTTCTTTACAGAATGATGAGAAATCATGAGACCGATACTCCCCGCCTCGATCACTCCTTAGCCTTTTGAGTTGTTGTCCAGTTTGTCGTTCAGCCTCGGCCCTGAACTCCTTGAACTTCTCGAATGCTTCGTCTTTAGACTTGAGCAAGTAGACAAAAGCATACTTTGAGAAGTCGTCGATGAAAGTAATAAAATACTTCATCCCGGCTTTTGTAGAGAATTGCTTGAAATCACAGATATCTGAGTGAACCAACTCCAGAAGATCTGTGCTTCGATGGACCCTGTGAAAGGGTTTCCTTGTGATCTTCGTCTGAGCACACACTTCACATTTCTCTACCTTACCCCCACACTTGGAGATAAGTCCTAGGCTAGACATCTTGTTAATTCTTTTACAATGAACATGTCCTAGCCTATTATGCCACAACTCAAAAGAATAGTTCAAAGTGGAAATAGCATTAATATCATTTTTCTGGGTTACAACAAGCTGAATTTTGTACATTCCTTCAGTCTGGAAAGCTTTTCCGAAGAATGTACCCTTCTTGGACATCACCATCTGGCCAGCATTGATGTCCATCCTCAAGCCTGCGTTACAAAGCAGGTTCCCAGAGATCAGGTTCTTAGCAATTGCAGGAACATGCTTCACTCCTTGAAGCGTCAGAGTGTTCCCCGATGTGAGTTTCAGCTCCACCGTCCCGATCCCCAGTACTTCAGCTTGTGCCTGGTTTGCCATTAAGACTTTCTCGGAAGTTGGCTCATATGACTCGAACCATTCCTTGTCTGAGCAGACATGATATGTCGTACCAGTGTCTATCCACCAGTCCGAGTCAACTCCCGCATTTGCAACCTGAGCTATCATTGCAACCAGATTAGTAACCAAAGAAACCTTACTAGGCTCACCTTTTTCTGGTTCCTTGCAGTCACTTTTGTAGTGGCCCTTCTTGCCACATTTGAAACAAGTCACATGGGACTTGGATTTCTGATTCTTGAATGAAGGACTCTTCACTTTCAGATTAGTGAAGTCCTTCTTCTTCTTATGAGGAAAAGCCGCCTGCTTCCCCTTGTATTCTCTGGTTTGGACCAGATTTGCTTTCGCCAGTTGTTTGGACAGAGAATCCATCTTCTGTTGAGAGCGCATCTCGTCCTCAACATGGATCTCTTGCAGGAGATCTTCCATACATATGTCCAGCTTCTTGCGGTGCATCCTTGCATAGAAGTTGCTCCACCCCGCAGGAAGTTTAGAGACGATTCCTCCAACGACAAACTTGTCGACAAGAGGCATCTTCTCGTCATCTAATTTTTGGTGCAGCTTCAGAAACTCCTTTACTTGAGGCAGCATAGCCTTCTCATCTTCGAAGGTCCACTTGTGGTATCTTTCAACCAAGAAGATCTTGGACCGATTCTCGTCATCTTCGTACAATTTCCCCAAGGAGTCCCAAATCTCTTTGGCAGAATTCTTCTTGGAATAAGACTCTGCCAGAGAGTCTTCCATGCTATTGAGAATCAACAGTTTACAGATACTGTTTTCTCTAATCTATTTTGCCTGCTTGGACTTAGCAGCGGCAATAACGTCTGCGGTTCCGGTTGTTGGAACGACCGGTTCTTTCTCATTCAGCACGTGATCAACTTCCACGAGTTGAATGTTTAATGTTACTTTCCGTTTCCAGATTTGGAAATGTTCGTCGTCAAATTTCTTCAACTTGTTAAAGTCGGTATTGACGAGCGATGCACGTGAGTTATCCATCTTTTCGATATAGCTTTGAGATTGTTAGTCCCTTGGCGAACAATCGATGGAAAAACACGAGTTCAGAAACAATTGTAAAGACAATGTTTCCAGCAACAACACCCTAAAGAAGGTGATGTTGTATTACGAGAATCTAAAAAGATTATTTCGTAATATTTCTCGAAGGCAGCAGAACCGTATAACTTCTAAAGAGAAGCGACGGTGTTCTCGAAGGCAACAGAACCGTATAACTTCTAAAGAGAAGCGACGGTATTCTCGAAGGCAACAGAGGAAGAAGAAAGCCTGCTGGGGTGAAAGATCACCGGCGCTCAAAGCTATATCCGCCTTACGGACAAGCCTCCAGGAACCAGCAAGTTCGAGAGAACTTTAGAACGCTGGCCAAAAATGTCGACGACTCCTCGGAATAGCAGCAGCACTTCTCTCTCTCTCTTTGGAAATTCTCTGATTATTTTCTGTAACCCTGGAGAGAGGAGATGCTGCTGATATTATAGGCACGAGGTGGGCTTTTCAAATTCTGAACGCATGCCCTGGATTAATGCCAGATCCGGATTTTCTAGATCTGAGCCATTTCCGGATCTGAGCCCATAAGACCCGCGGACGTTACATAATTTGAACGGCCCACTCGACCCGCTCGACCCGCTCGACCCGTATGTCCCGTACGCTCCGTACGCTCCGTACGCTCTGTACGCCTCGCACGCCACGCAGGGCCGCACAGAGGCTCGCGCACGAGCGCAACTAAAGCGCACAATGCGCCTTGCGACGAGCTGTCGTGCTAAGTGCCATCAAAAAGCCACAATAAGCTTCAAAAGCCCATTAGCCCAAGCCCAAGCCCAAGCCCGAGTCCGAGCCCGAGTCCGAGTCCGAGTCCGAGTCCGAGTGGCTAAGCCCCTTCGGGGCTTAGCTCCAATAGATTTAAATCTATTTTCATTTGGCCAAAAGTTGGTTTCTTATTCTCACCTCTATGTAAAATCCTCCCACATGGCACCCTCCATTGGGCCTCAACCCATGTGCATCTCTCTATTCCTTCATAAGTAATATATAGAGATACATATTGGTGTGATTTTTCGATGTGGGACTATCTTTTAACAATAGAGTGTTGTGAACACACAACTCATAGAATAAAACACCAACATAAATAATTTTTGAGAGTATACGTTTGAACAATTTTAACATGCATCATTTGCTAATCATGTACAATTAATTTGAGAGAATATATGTTTGATTCTGTATTTAATATTTTTTTCTCTCCAAAAAGAACTCAGACATGTACAAGAAAATAAGAAAGGAAGATGTAGAGTGTATACCATCTCCTCACCAACCTACATTAGTGTTAATCGTGGCCATGTCAAATTTAAAATGAAATCACATATGTTCATTTTGTTCTATTGACAATTTTGTTTCATTTTTGTAGGGGTCTTAATATGGTAGCGAAAGGTACTAATGCCGAGAGCTCTCAAACACCAACACCAACAGCTACACAATCAACAGATGGTGGCAATCAATCTCCAATTAATCTAGATGCCTCAAATCCTTCCGATTCTACTGAAAATATGGTTATTTGAATTGGAGGTAAGAGAAAGAGATCTAAAGCTTGGGATTATTTTAAATTAATCAAAGTTAAAGGTGTGCAAAAGGCTGATGGTATTCATTGTGGTAATAAACTTAAAGGAGAAAGTAGAATGGGACAAAACATTTGCTTGATCATATTAAAATTTGTAAACGACGATCTCGTAGTGACGTAAAACAACTTATCTTGGCCAAGGAACAAAAGAAGTTGGATTCCAAAGTGATAATTGGTAATTACCATTTTGATCATGAGGCATCAAAAATATGATCTTCCTAGTATGATTGTGTTACATGACTACCCCCTTTCTATTGTGGAGCATGTTGGATTTAGAAAATATTCATGTGGTCTTCGATAGTTATTGAAGGTTTCTTCACGAAACATCGTGAAAAATGACATTCTAAAAAAATTTGATCAAGAAAAATCCAAAACTATGGCGTTGTTGGAACAGAGCCCAGGTAGAATAGCATTAACTACTGATTTGTGGACTTCAAGCAACCAAAAAAAATGATTCGTGGTAGTTACATCTCACTTAATTGACGACAAATAGGCTTTCCAAAGTCTGGTTATGAGGTACATTCTTTCACTTTTTTGTTATACTGAATTATGTTTACACTTGTCTACATATATCACAATTTTTTTACACGTCTATATTATCAACAAATTATAATTGTAATGAGACAAATTATATTTATATGTTTATCCATGTGCCTTCTCCTCATACATCAAAAGCACTTGCTGATGTCTTATCAATTTGCATGTTAGATTGGAATATTGATAGAAATTGTCCACAGCGACATTACACAATAGTTCTACTAATGATGAAATCATTAATCATCTCTTGGACAAGCTGTCACGCCCCGCTTCCGTAGGAGCGATCGTCCTCGCTAAGGCGTGATGCCGCACGAGACTAATTGCTCTCGTGCAAGGCCAAGTCCAGAAACGAACGATTTGAGCTAGGCCACAGAGTCGCACAGAGTGTCCCCATTTGTAGCAGAAAGTAAAAGAACACATGTTAGAACAAATTCAATCTCTTTATTGATATTCAAGAAGTTTACAAGCGGCGCTAGGCCGAGATTACAAGTCGCTCAAACTCTCTCTCCCTGAAACATAAAAAGCGTGCCAAGTGGCTTACAAGATGGAATGATTTATGGCGATGTTCTGATACATTATGTCCTGTATATGGTGCTTCAGTTCCTTTGTAACGCTCCAAGGCACCAGAGTTAGCTTCGTGCCCTAGCACATTCGAAGGAAAGCTCCGCACCTGACGATGTCTCATGTACCCTACAAGAAATCTGTGGGGTTATCAGTACATTGTTATGCACTGGTGGGGAGGCTAGCTCGCCCACTCGCTATTATTACCAAATACGTTTATTTTACTTCTGTGCATCATCTATCATTCATTGTCTTTCTAATCTTGCCTTAGAATCAGTTTCATGGCATATTTCATAACCTATCTCGTGTTACCGATTTCAAGTGTTTGCATGAAAGTACATGCACGACTTACCTATACTTACCGTCCGGTCTTCCCTGTCCAAAGTAAACCAAGTTAGTCAATAATTCATATATAACAACTTAACATAATTTACGTAAACATTCAGTGTCAAGGGCGTGTCCCTGCCTCAGATTCTACGACGTGTTCCCGCTTGTGAAGATACGTTATGGCCACGCCTTGTTCCGATGATCATTCTCACTCGGATATCCCATCTACTCAACTAGTCAGTTGTGTTATGCTCGAAGATTTTTGTTCCAACGTCCATGTTCACTCAACTATTCAATTGTTCAGTTAACTTAGACTACTTGTTTCAATGCAAGGACTTGCACGTGGATTGCCACCAGCAAGCCCACTTAATCTATATGCATCGGTCGCTGGCATCACAAGCCATTTTGGATACTTCCTCTTGGTACCATGAGTCCCTATCGGCCGACTGGCTGGTGCGCCTCCGATAGGCCATGGATATCCGGCTCATGCCCCTTGAATGACCGGGCCGCATTCAAAAGTTACGTAGCCCCTTTCGATCATTTCCTTGAACGTTGCCTTGGCATCCTCTTTTGTTCCTCTCCCATATACGTTGGGTTGTCCGCGACCATTTCGTATTATCTTGTCATTTTTAACTTAACGGTGGTCTTTAAGTCATGGGTTGTCTTTGAGCCATAGTCGATTATCGATTAGGTTGGTGGAGGCATCTGTGCAGCGCGGGTAGCGAGCCCCGTTGCACGTCCCCGTCATACCTATCGCTAATCTTTTTTTTTTCCTTTCTTTCATTTGTTCATTTACGTATTCACCAATCTCTTATTCTTTCATTTATTCATTACGCAGGTCCCTGTACGAAAACCGCTTTGGCGACCCATCGGTCCCGAAGCCTTTCAATGTTGCTATACTCTACTCGGAACGACTATGTCGATAGTCTTCCTATTTCATTGTTGTAAACCATTTATTGCTTCATTGTTGAACGCATAAGGAACCTGAAATGTAAGCTTGTGCCTTGGCACGAGCGTGGAGCGCGATGCGAGAGTTCTTATATTTTTCGAGTTCTTTTCCATGTTCTAAACAAGAATACAAGATGGGATTATTCCCTTAGCTAGGTGCGTTGAGTCATTTATTAGCATACACGGTGTTATCGCCTAGCGATTCTAGTGATAGTGTCCGTATTATTAAGTGTCTAGGCTAAGCAAAGACAGGTTCATCGGAGCCACCCACCTTAGTGATGTTCGTATCGGTCGAACGATACTTCGAGCGCGCCTTTGAAAGTCTAAGTCTGGATTCATCTTGACGGGCCAATATAGGTCTTGCATCGATTCGCATTGATACTTCATCAGGTCGACACAACTCTTCGAGTCGACAGCTCATTTGAGTCGTTGCACTTGCCGTTTGAATCGGCGTTCCGCTAGGGCGGAGCGGGTCGTTACATAATACACCACTCAAAATAAGTCTCGTCCTCGAGACTTCCTGAGTGCGGGTCATCCTACCGTTCCTTAACTCATGTTGTGTACGTATCTTAGACAATTCTTATCGAATGGCTTTATCGTTGATGGCATCGAACTACACTCGGTACCTTTCTAAGTTCCGTGTCGCATACGTTTGGTTAGTTTTATTGAATGACTTTTCACTCATTTTAGACTTGATGGTACTTATTCAATCGTCGTGTTTCTTCGACTTGGTTGCTATTGCGTCCTGTCATAGGACTGCAATGGTCGCACGAGGTGCGTTATAATTCATCAAACATAAGAGTCGTAGGCTGAGGCTAACTCACTCATTTGTTCATGCGCATCTCAACACCCACTTGCAGCTGTATTCGAGTTCATCATATCGCTGAGTTTGGATCATGCACGTATTCAAGACGTCCTCCGAATACGTACATTTCAACCAAGCTTAGCGATTAGCGAAGTCGGACAAGCTACTCGTAATAGTTTCGATTTGCTGATCGTTTTACTTTTACTTCGATTAAATTCGAACTCATGTGCGTCTCACTATCGTTTATCTCGATCCTCGAGATGATCCGATTCGTTTCTCAAGCGTTCTTGTCTACAAAATCAATACGATTTCTTCTTAGCGGAGTCAACCAAGTCTAAGTAATTCCTGTCCGATTCAAGACCAAGTATTGTACTATCATCGAGTATGTCTTCCTATCAATGATTTAGTTCGTTATCCCATCTTTACTTGTTTATCATCGATTTCTATCATTCACTTCGTTTGGGGCCAATCTCGTCGTCGTTCACGCACATCCCAGTTCCACGTCCTAACTCTAAGTCTTGTTGCTCCAATTCTATCGTCCGTCCAGACGATACTGTAAATATCAGTCACACAGGTTCAATCACTCGGCATAGTGTCGTCCACCTATCCGCTAGGTCATCTCATAAGGTCATAGTTACAAGTCAAGTTCATGGTTCATCATGCAAGGTCATTGCACGACGCTCACCCCAAATCCTATGGTCAAACCATTTGTTTGTTTGTACGGGAGTTTCTACCCAAGTTCGTTTCACTCAAGTTTTTAAACATCAAGCAATGCTCGTCCTATTTGTATCAACACATTCTTCGCTCCAAGTCCGAGCTCGTTTAGGAAAGTCATACTACGATAGGTTATCCTCAACCGAATCCTCGACATGTTAATATCGTGCGTCCACACTAGAAATTTTTGTAGTCTATCTCTTCAGGTATGTTTTATACAATTCACTTATCCATTCTATCCAAATTCACGTAGTCGATCACAAGGTCGTCTAGCCTTGCAATATGTCGTGCCCCGATCTCACAAAAGTCTGATTATCTACGGAGGACATGAATCACCATGTCAACATTCCCGCGAAATAATCGTCCTCATCGGGATGTAACTCTTGCGTTGCGTCTAGACTTACTCATTTTCGATACGTGGATTGGATCTACTCAATCCTCAACTTTACATAGTCGTCAATCATAAGTCCGATCAATCCTCGAATTCGCCTTCGCTTCAAACCATAAGTCGAAGTAATCAAAATTGCCATGTCATGATATTTCAAGTTCGACCATTCCCGCTGGACATGGATCACCATGCCAACGCTCATGCGGAATAATCTTCCCAAATTTGACGTGACGCATGTGCGAGGCTGAAGTTGCGCTCGCACAAGACAAGATCATTGTCGTTGTGGTTATCATCGAACAATCAAGTCACTTCCATTCTTCATCCAAACATTTATCTCTATCAAAATCCCCAACATTGCATCCTACGAAACAATGACTTCTAACACGATCATCGTTCATCGAATCAGAGTACCATCGAGTTATCGCACATCGATCTTTGATACGCCTCAATACCATCGACGATGTACATAACCTGACGATCTTTCTTTTTGCAACGAATTCTGAGTCATGCAACTTAATTCCTCAATTCGCATCCTTTTATGCTAACTCAAGTCATTGAGCAACATCTATTCTAAATCCCTAGTCATTCTCCGTATCTTCAAACCAACATTTTTATGCACGCTATCTTCCAATCGTGCTATCCTCGGTCGTTTCTATGGGTACTTTACTTCACCTCAAGTTTTACTCAATTCGACTATTCCAAAATTGCTCGTATGATCCACTAAGTTTTCTCGACCCAGACGTCCATTCGTTTCATCGTTCCAACCCTCTATTCAACTTGTTTTGTAATTTGCACTACACATTCATAATTTATCCGAACGATATCTCGTTTGAGACTCTCGAATCATGACCAACTAAGCGTTATTCATTCTAAGGCTATGCGCGATATCATCGCTTGCCGACATACTCGTTCTATCCGTAAATCCTTTAGTTTCGCTCGAATAATTTCGATAACGTCCATACAGCACTCAGGGTTCGAGCCACTCGACTAGTCGTCGACACTTACTCTGATTTTTCGTCGAAGTTATCACATACACCACTCAGGGTCAAGTCATTCTACAATTCCTCAATAGGTCATTCGATTCACAATCGACATGTCCGAATGTGCGTTCGTTCATTCCCCAAACTCTAAGAATCATTCTCGTGTTCGCTTTAGCGTTAGTCAAGTAGCGTCTCTATCAACATGCATTCTAAGTCTCACTTATTCTCGTCCGAGCAATAGTCGATCTCGCTCGCAAACTCGTTCGCACCAGAAGGTCTAGGTGCGCGATACTCGACACAACTTAGCCAAAAGGCTGTGTGAATAACCATCCTGTTTGAACTATACTTCGGTCCCGTGTACTCGTTCGCTATTGTCAGCATAAGGTTATTCGAGCATGCACTGCGTTTGCTAACTTTTAGCATTAGTTTTCTTTCAACACAAGTCTGTTGTAGTTTGGCACAAAGGCCTTCGCATATTGATCCCGTTCAACCGAGTACTTGTACGAGCTTTTGAAAATATTAGACTTATTGTATGGAACATCCCAAGGCACAACGAGAGAGAGAGTATACTTGTTTTGTTTCCAAACGAGCTTTCAAAACTGAGAGAATCGAAATGAAGTCCAAGGACGTAAAGCCGTGCTCTGATACCAATATGTCACGCCCTGCTCCCGTAGGAGCGATCGCCCTCGCTAAGGCGTGATGCCGCACGAGACTAAGTTGCTCTCGTGCAAGGCCAAGTCCAGAAACGGCCGATTTGAGCTAGGCCACAGAGTCGCACAGAGTGTCCCCATTTGCAGTGAAAAGTAAAAGAACACATGTTATAACAAATTCAATCTCTTTATTGATATTCAAGAAGTTTACAAGCGGCGCTAGGCCGAGATTACAAGTCGCTCAAATTCTCTCTCCCTGAAACATAAAAGGCGTGCCAAGTGGCTTACAAGATGGAATGATTCATGGCGATGTTCCGATACATTATGTCATGTATATGGTGCTTTGGTTCCTTTGTAACGCTCCAAGGCTCCAGAGTGAGCTCCGCATCTTAGCACGTTCGAAGGAAAGCTCCGCACCCGATGACGTCTCTTGTACCCTGTAAGAAATCTGTGGGGTTATCAGTACATTGTTATACACTGGTAGGGAGGCTAGCTCGCCCACTCGCTATCATTACCAAACACGTTCATTTTACTTCTGTGCATCATCTATCATTCATTGTCTTTCTAATCTTACCTTAGGATCAGTTACATGGCATATTTCATAACTTATCTCGTGTTACCGATTTTAAGTGTTTGCATGGAAATACATGCACGACTTACCCATACTTACCGTCCGGTCTTCCCTGTCCAAAGTAAACCAAGTTAGTCAACAATTCATATATAATAACTTAACGTAATTTATGTAAACATTCAGTGTCAAGGGCGTGTCCCTGCCTCAGATTCTACGACGTGTTCCTGCTTGTGAAGATACGTTATGGCCACGCCTTGTTTCGATGATCATTCTTACTCGGATATCCCATCTACTCAACCAGTTAGTTGTGTTATGCTCGAAGAGTTTTGTTCCAACGTCCATGTTCACTCAACTATTCAATTGTTCAGTTAACTTAGACTACTTGTTTCAATGCAAGGACTTGCACGTGGATTGCCACCAGCAAGCCCACTTAATCTATATGCACTGGTCGCTGGCATCACAAGCCATTTTGGACACTTCCTCTTGGTACCATGAGTCCCTATCGGCCGGCTGTCTGGTGCGCCTCCGATAGGCCATGAATACCCAGTTCACGTCCCTTGAATGACCAGGCCGCATTCAAACGTTACGTAGCCCCTTTCGATCATTTCCTTGATCGTTGCCTTGGCATCCTCTTTTGTTCCTCCCCCATATACGTTGGGTTGTCCGCGACCATTTCGTATTGTCTTGTCATTTTTAACTTAACGGTTGTCTTTAAGTCATGGGTTGTCTTTGAGCCATAGTCGATTATCGATTACGTTGGCGGCGGCATCTGTGCAGCGTGGGTAGCGATCCCCGTTGCACGTCCCCGTCATACCTATCGCTAATCTTTTCTTTGTTTCCTTTCTTTTATTTGTTCATTTACGCATTCATCAATCTCTTATTCGTTCATTTATTCATTACGCAGGTCCCTGTATGGAAACTGCTTTGGCGACCCATCGGTCCCGAAGCCTTTCAATATTGCTATACTCTACTCGGAACGACTATGTCGATAGTCTTTCCATTTCATTGTTGTAAACCAATCATTGCTTCATTGTTGAACGTATAAGGAACCTGAAATGTAAGCTTGTGCCTTGGCACGAGCGTGGAGCGCGGTGCGAGAGTTCTTATATTTTTCGAGTTCTTTTCCATGTTCTAAACAAGCATACAAGATGGGATTATTCCCTTAGCAAGGTACGTTGAGTCATTTATTAGCATGCACGGTGTTATCGCCTAGCGATTCTAGTGATAGTGTCTGTATTATTAAGTTTCTAGGCTAAACAAAGGCAGGTTCATCAGAGCCACCCACCTTAGCGATGTTCGCATCGGCCGAGCGATACTCCGAGCGCGCCTTTGAAAGTCGAAGTCTGGATTCATCTTGACGGGCCAATATAGGTCTTGTATCGATTCGCATCGATACTTCATCAGGTCGACACAACTCTTCGAGTCGACGGCTCATTTGAGTCATTGCACTTGCCGTTTGAATCGACGTTCCACTTGGGCGAAGCGGATCGTTACACAAGCTTAGCATGAGTTCACTTTTGTTGAATGGATCTTTGTTACACATGAGATGTTGTGCACATATTATTAATTTGATTGTCCAAGATGGTTTAAAAGTTATTGAAGAAGGCATAGGAAGGATTGGAGATCTTCACCTAAAAGGGAGCAAACATTTCAAGAAGCTGTTCACCAATTGAAAATTTCGAGCACTAAAAAGTTGTGTTTGATTGTAAGACCCGATAGAATTCGACATATTTGATGTTGAATGTGGTTATGAACTATAAACAAGTTTTTTCTCGATTAGCTCAACGTGAAACTCATTATACATGTGTGCCAACACAAAGGAATTGGAAGTTAGCTGTTTTCTGGGACAAAATATCCAATAGCAAACATTCATTTTTCTAAAATATGTGAGATTAGAATGCCATTATCTCAATAATTGCCTCGGAGTCGGCTTTTAGTAATAGTGACAGATTGGTAAGTCCTCATCGTAGTAGAATTCATCCAAACACTTTGCATGGAGGCATTAATGTGTGTTCAAAGTTGGTTACAAAGTGATATACGAGGTAATGAAGATTGATTCATATTTTTTATTCTATATAATATTTGATGTTTATTTTCTCTCAAAAATGTAAAGATTTACTTTTTCTTTTTTGCATTTAGCTTCTTCTCTCATGGAGATTCATTCATCTTGCTTAACTGATGAATAGATGAAGATGTTAGTGAGACAAGTTTAACTTTTATTTATTTATTATTTTGCATTTAACTTCTAATTTATGTCATTTATTGTCATTCTCACAAGCTTAGACTCGTGCATTTGGGATCATTCTAATTCTAGGTGTGGTGGATGATAACAAGGGAGTTTAGATGGCCTTATGATTGACGAAGAAGCTTTTTAAATATTTGTTTTGGAAATTGTGGGGTTAACATTATCACTTTTTGTTGTCTGAAACTGTAGTGTAGACCACTATTTGGAATATATTTTTTATGAAAATCATGTTTTATTAACCACTTGACGGATAACTGTGACCTGTAGGGGTGAGCATCGGTTCAGTTCGGTCCAAATCGAATCGTGCTAGTAAAAACCAACCATAAACCGAACCATTTTATTAAACAACCGAACCGAACCGTTTCAAATCAAAACCGGTCTGAACCGAACCAAAATAAATCAAATCAGTTTTTCGTTTTATTCGATTTATGGGCCTTGGGCTTAATGGGCCGGTCTGTAGCATTTTACTTTTTAAAAAAATCCAGAACAGGTTCATTTTTTGGGCCAATTTAAGTTTTACGAGCCAAAGATTTCATACCCAAATTTACATTTCAAAATGATTTGATACCAAATTTTACAAAAAAAATGCTTGATGAAACTAAATTAGACCAAAACACAGGCACATACAAATATACAATTAGAAAACTAAGTTATACCACAGGATAAATATAGAAGTTACATGATCATTCTCAACTCAAATACAACTTGCAAGTTGCAACTAAACTACGATAAATAAAAACCATTCAGGGGCAAGCACCAATTATTACAGTTCCAATTTCGAATAATTATAGAAGACATCTCCAAAGTATCATTCTTCAATAATAATAGATGATTATGAGAAAAAACGTAACTACAGCAGCAAAAGAACACTAGGAAGTAGGAAGTCCTGGTAGTGCTCCCAAGTATCAAATGCCACCAACTTTGACACAGTCAAGACTCAAACCTGCATTACACAATAACTAAAGAAAGAGGGACAAATTAGGCTCAAAATGGCTCTTTATGCCTCGCCAATGGCTGTAGTAAATGCCTCACCAATGGCTGCAGTAAATGCCAAATTATCATCGTCAATCCTTATGAAAAAAATTAGTAAAATCCAGAGCATGTATCAATAACAGAGCATGAAGCATTTATCCAGATCAGAAGCATGTATCCAGAACAAAAGCATAAGACATAAGCAATCACCAATTCTTATCCAGATCAGAAGCATGTATCTAGAACAGAACATGCGTCCAGAGGAAGATCAGAAGCATAAGACAGTCACAAGTCACATGAATCTCAAGTAAATCCAGAGCATGTATCCATAACAGACTAACAGAACATATATCCAGAACATAACATGTTTCCAGATCAGAAACATGACAGTCTAGAACATAAGAGTATCCAGAATGTGCAAGTCTCAAACATAAAAGTATTACAAGTATCCAGCAACATTATACTAACCACAAAAGTTGGAAACAGTAAACTGGCAACATATGAATAACAAAGTACATATTAGTGCCTCGCCAATGGCTGCAACAAGTGTCTTGCCAATGGCTGCAACAGAATAAGTCCCAGAGGCCAGAACATCAACAGAAACAATCTTTTTTTCTTTTTTTGCAACAAGCAGTAGTACAACGGTAAATGCTTCTTTATTTTTTGTATTTTTGCTTTTGTTGCAGCAAACAGTAAGCAAATTTTCTGGCAGCTAACAATTAACATAAACATAACCATTTTTTTTGAATGCCCTGCATAATCAATGATGCAAAATACATATTCAAGAATTCGAGACAGCAAGAGCAAGGGTCCAGGGAACATGGTCACTTAGGTACCGTTTGGGAAGGGTGGAAAATGGGAGGAAGGAAAAAGTTGAGGGAAAAGTGAGAGGAAAATTTTAAATGATGGTGTTGGGAAAGGGGGAGAGAACATGGGGGAGGAAAATTTGAGAGAAAAAAGTAGGTGGGTCCCACCAAAAAATTTTCCTCCCAAATGTGGGAGAAAAATGGAGAGAGATGAGAGGAATTTGAGTGAATTTACCCCACCACCCTTCAAAAAGTTAAAATTAAATCATCATTTGAGAATACCAAGGAGAAAATAGTAATTATACCTATATCCATAAACAAATAAAAAATTGTTTTTAAACTTTTCCTTTCCCTACTTTTTGTCCATCCAAACAAAGGAAGGAAAAATTAACTTTCCTCCATTTTCCTTCCCCTCCATTTTCCTTCCCCTCAAATTTTCCTCTCCCTCCCCCCAAATGTTCCCAAACACAGTGAAGTGTTTGAAATATATATTCAAAATATATATTCTCCTTCGAATTCCATGATTCATGCAAGAAAATAACAAATTAATTTGAAACTAGTTAACTAGTGCATATAAAAGTCAGATCTGAGTCTTGAGTCGAGATCGAGACTCAGATCTGAGAGAGCGAGGGAGAGATACTTACCAGACGAAATTGTGATCCTCAGATGAGTGAGATCTGAGTCTTAGAGTCGAGAGGGAGAGAGAATCCCATAACCATCAGGTCTCAGTCTTAGGGTTTGGGAAGAGAGGAGACAGAGAACGACGGGGAGAAATAATAGGGTTTGGGAAGAGAGTTTGGGAAAAGAGGAGACAGAGAGCGGCGGGGAAAAATAATAGGGTTTAGACCATCTCCAATGGGGGTTTCTATCTTCCCTATTTCTATGGAAGAAATTCATTTTAGAAAAAATTTCTCCCAATTGGTGATTTCTATCACCATTTCTATCCTAGGTGGCAATGATGTAGGATGAAAACTTTCTAGAAGGGTTTCTACATGTAAAAACTCTCATAGAAATTCTTCTATCTCTCATGACAATTATTATTGGGTCCCACACCATTAAATTGGTTCTTTTACTATGTGACACATAGGATAGAAATGGAGAACCATTGGAGAACATTTTTGTATGTCTACAATTTCTATGTAGAAACTCTTCCAATTAGGATAGAAATCTCCTTAAAGTACAATGTCAAGTAGGATAAGAACTCAATTTTAGAAATCACCATTGGAGATGGTCTTAGGAAAAGAGGAGAAGAGAACGGCGGGGAGAGAGTCGAGAAATAGGTTTAGGTATTTTCTCTCTCCCCAAAACACATATATACGTATAGTTGTGGGTAAAAATGTAAATCCACATTTCGGTTTTCGGTTGGTTAAGAAACCGAAGTCCAAACTCGATAACTGAACCGAAATCCGACAATTCATGGATCTAAAACCGAACTTCGACCCATTAAATTTAAAATCAAACCGAATTGGCTATTCGGTTCGGGTCAGTTCGGTTGATTTTTCGGTTTAAAAACCGACATATGCTAACCCCTAGTGACCTGTACAAATGTATGTTATTATACCATGTACATGCGTGCTGCTGCTTTTTTCCTGTTACTGAATGCTCTGTTTTTTGTTTTTATACTTTGATCTTCATCATTTCCTCTAAGTCCTGCAGTACAATTTGCAGATTTTGTTTATTCTTTTCCTTGCTTCATTAATTTGTTTATTTGTACAAACTGTAGCAGAGTTGATTGAGAAGGATCTTGCTCGACTTCGGTGCACAGCCATTAGAGAGAATCTTCAAGATGGAGTGTCATCTTGTATAAAAACTCTTTCCAGAGCTAGAATAAGGATTTGGATGTTAACCGATGATAAGAATAGGGCTGCAAACGAGCCAAGCTTTTGTAAGCTTGAGCTTGGCTTGACTAGAATTAACCGAGCTCGAGCTCGAGCTCAAGCTTGATAAATTTTTTATTTTAGAGCTTGAGCTTGGCTCGAGCTTGGCTTGGTTTGAGCTCGAGCTTGATTTGATAAGCAAGTTTGATTCAAGCTTCATAAACAAGCTCGATAAGCTCAAAATCAAGCTCGTTAAGCTAAATTTCAAGCTTGTTCAACTTTATTTCAAGCTTAATGAGCTCGATTTCAAGCTAGTTAGGCTTGAATTCAAGTACCTGTAATATTAACACTTTATATATAAAAATTTAATTTAAAAAGTCCCTTCATATCAATTATTAAGAACATATAAATATATAATAGACACACACACACACACACACACACACACACACACACACACATATATATATATATATATATATATATATATATATATATATATATATAGAATTCAACAACAAACGAGCTCCTAAACGAGCTTCTAAACGAGCCAGCTCGCAAGCTCATATATAAACGAACCAGCTTGCGAGCTCAAACGAGCCGAATACTTCTAAGCTTGAGCTTGGCTCGTTTATTAAACGAGCTCGAAAATGAAGCTTGAGCTCAACTTGTTTACTAAACGAACCAAGCTCAAACGAGCTTTTATCGAGCCGAGCTCCGAGCAGCTCGCGAACGGCTTGGCTCATTTGCAGCCCTAGATAAGATGGAAACATCAATTAATATAGGCTATGGTAAGGTCAGTTGCTATTTAGAGTTTATTGTTTAACTTTTGCATTGTTATTTTACTTGTAATGATCTTGTCATCTATTGTCTTTAGACTCTTTACTTACTATTATGCATATAGTATTATCTTCCTATTAAATGTATTATATAATTCCCTAGTCAAATATATCATATAATTCCCTTGTCAAATTTAGCTACTTATGAGACTCTGCCTGCAACTTATCGTTATCAACAATGATATTAAGCAGTTCATCATCAGTTCAGAAACTGATGCAATTAGAGAAGTCGACATGGTAAGAAAAGCTAACAATGCAACAAATGATAAAAAGTCTTAACGGGGATGGGAATGGGAATGGAAATGTGGAGGGAAAATCCGGTCCCAAAAGTGTTAACGGAGACGGGGAGTGCATTGTTTAACGGAGACGGGGGTAAAAAAAAAAATCCAACTGTGGTAGTTCAGATCCATATTATTAGTCCAAATTTCATGAACCAAATTAAAATTTGGTCGGAACCCTTCTACTTGTCTTATCAGTGTCTGGAAAATTTCCAGACAGGGAAGTGATCCAAAGAAGAAACATGAAACAATGATCTACATCTTTCTTGAAAAATCTATAGAATTTGAGTTTATTGATCAAGAAAAATTATTATATTAACATTTCATCACGACCTGCTGCCCAAGAACATACCTAGGTCATAAATTCCTGTAGAACAACTTTTAAGTGAAGAATAGTATCTGACTACTACAATTTAGCATCAAGCAAAAAATTAGTATTGCTTAATCAAAAGTACCATCTCATGCATCCTCCTTGTAGTGTAACCTGGAGTTAAATTACAAGATACTCATAATGGAATCTGACCGGTGCATAATACTAACTGGTAACACTAAAACAGTAATTAAAATGTCAAACTTCAAAATCTCGGGATATTGTCTGATACTTAAGCTTGGAAGGTTGATAGGATGTTTCTCTTGATGATGAATTCATCTGCCTTGGCAGTGCTGATCGACTGTACCAAACAAACAACCAAACAAATTCTCTACATTAAATTCCAAATCTCAGACCTAGTTCTATGTTCAATAAGTTCATATCCAACATGAAGACAATATATCCTTAAGTGACACCCACCTTTTCCAACATGCGTTGGAGCCGCTCAGTTTCTTTCTTAGCATACTCAGCACCTTTGTCGACACAGTTTTTTGCAGCTTTCAAGTAGACCTTACCATACCTGAAAAGGGGTGACAAGCATTAAACATCCATCAATTTAATAGCAATAAAGTTGAACAAGACTAAATCATGGTCATGATCATATTTCGAGGATTTCAATCAGAGAATTACGCATTGCAAAGTTGCAAATTTGGCAAGCAGGTTTAATGCTAGAGAAATTGTTTGGTAAACATTGAAAGTCGTCTCTAAAAGTCCAGTTTCAACGATTGGTAAACACAGAAAGTGATTAGGTGGACCTCCAATGTCAAATCTTTTTTCTCTACTCCAAATCCAAGTTTCAAAAGAAGATTGTGGACTTTCAATGTTTATGAATCTTAAAGTAGCACGTTCATGAATCACTTCAATGTCAACAGTTTTTTGGATTTGTACTTTCCGGAAAGTGTAACTTATATTCCGTGATGGATTTGCGGTACTCACTTTCATTGTCCAATTTCAAGCAACCAAACAGGCCCTAAAACCAACAGGAACACTGCAACAGGACAGGATACCATATGACCTCCCAACATCCTAATCAACCATAAAAAGAAAAAACAAGTGCACCAACAGCTTTACCTACACAGGATTAACTAAAACTCAAATAGATTCCGTGATGGCTTTACCTACACAGCTTTACCTACACCGGAAAGTGTAACTTATATTCCGTGATGGATTTGCGGTACTCACTTTCATTGTCCAATTTCAAGCAACCAAACAGGCCCTAAAACCAACAGGAACACTGCAACAGGACAGGATACCATATGACCTCCCAACATCCTAATCAACCATAAAAAGAAAAAACAAGTGCACCAACAGCTTTACCTACACAGGATTAACTAAAACTCAAATAGATTCCGTGATGGCTTTACCTACACAGCTTTACCTACACCGGAAAGTGTAACTTATATTCCGTGATGGATTTGCGGTACTCACTTTCATTGTCCAATTTCAAGCAACCAAACAGGCCCTAAAACCAACAGGAACACTGCAACAGGACAGGATACCATATGACCTCCCAACATCCTAATCAACCATAAAAAGAAAAAACAAGTGCACCAACAGCTTTACCTACACAGGATTAACTAAAACTCAAATAGAGGTTCCAAAGGTCATGTATTCACACACATTTGTTAATAATGGAAGAGACTGAAATTGAGGAACTTCTCAATTGGTAACTTGAGATTTAAGCTGCAGGGAGTTCCAATAGGAAAACTCCACAGCTCTATTGATATATGAGGGTGCAATACAGCATTCATTCGGAGAGCTCATCCAATTACTTAGTTAAGGTTAATGAATGCTTCCAACTCTAGTGATGAGGGGAAAAAAAAGGAAATTTCAGAAAATATACGATGTATTTATGCACCTCGTACTAAAAGACCTCATTGACACCTATAAAGAGTTGCACATTTGGTTAATCAACTTTTGGTCAAGTATTGTTATCCATGTCACTCCAACAAGGATTTGTTACTCGAGACAAGATTGCCAGCATACCTACAATATTTTGCTTCTCCAGGAAGCTACCATAAGTTCGCCACTTATATATACTCCTAACTTAAGGTACACTACATCAAGTGTCTGGTGCCTATATATCGAAACCTAATGTACTGTGTATATATATTCTCTTATCCTCTCATGAAACCTATCGCTGTTGAACCATTCCCTCTCTTCCTCGCCTAATGGCTGATCTTGGTGTCCAGTATCTTGAGCCTTTACCTATGCAATGTAACAACCAAGCTGACATCTTGATTGCTAGCAATCTGGTCTTCCATGAGAGACCATAGTTGTTAACGGCCCAACTTCCTAGCGCCTCGGTGCATAGTGCGTGCCTTTTTGAATTAAGGCGCACTTTTAGCAAAAAAAAAAAAAAAAAATTGAAAAAAAAATCGTTGGGCAGTTAGATCTATGTTTTGTAACTGTGTGCTCAAGGGCGGAGCTAGGATTCCGAATTAGGGTGGGCTAGATTAGGTCGGGATGGGCTGGCCATGGATACACTTATATAAAAAAAAACCCAAAAAAAAGAAAAATTTAACATATGAAAAAAAACAAAAAAACAAAATTTTAGGGGGGGCTGGAGCCCACCCCAGCCCCCTGGTAGCTCCGCCAGTGTGTGTGCTACCGGCCACCATCATAATCAAGAATGTGATACAGTCAAATCAAATGCTTCTGCACAAGATATAAGATGGTCTGTCAAATAAATCGCTACTGTGAGGAATCACTACTATGGGACACAACTGACTGCATATGAATAGTGTCAAGTCTAACATGTAGAAATCATGTAACGGAAAATGTATGCATGTTTAACTGTACTACATCTAAAATGATTAATATAATCACAAAATTGTGAGCGCATTATCCAAGACAACAAGAACATAGAAATGATAGCATGATCTCACATAATTCTCAAAAAGACGGAAAAATAAGTTAGGCCAGAGAATGAGAAACTTGATATACTGGTATTATGATTTATCTGAAGAAGGCACATGATTGATCAGATACAAATGTTAGGATCAATATACGAAAACATAAAGTAAATGAACATGTCCAATGGTTAGCCACAAAGTAAATGACGGGTTCTATCATAAAATGTGATTATGCATGAAACTAACTGGAGAACAGAAAAACAAAAACAAAAAATAGAAAAAGCGACAGGAAAAAAATACTGAGAGGCTGAGAGGGGGGAGAGAGAAATAGAGGCAGAAACTCTCTCTCCCCTCTTCGTTATTATACTTTATTAACTTAGGATTTTGTTTGGGTCAGATTGTTAGCGGGTTAGGTTGTTAGCAGGTAGGAACTATGCACCTAACCCAAGCTGAATTTACTAATCAAAACAAAATTCATTAAGGGACACCTTTCTGCGCCTTGCTAAGGCTCCCACATTTGGCGCACCTTTTGAACCTCGTCGTGCCATGCTCATAAGAGGCGCTACGGGTGTGCTGCACCTTGCGCCATGCGCGCACCTTTAACAACTCTTCAAAAACATTGAGAATGATTGTCACTTTGTTCATGATGCAGTTATGGAAAAGCAAGTTTGCACTCCCTTCACTCGCTCTCGTGACGAGACTAATCGATATGACCACCAAGCCTCTTAAAATCTTCCTCTTTTTTGTTCTATGTACCAAGTTGGCATGCATGCTACACATGCTCCAGCTTCGGAAGGGGTATTAGAGTTAGTAATTGGTTCAACCGGGTCTAGTCCACACTAGGCTTGACCTATTGGGCGTAGGATTACCTTATGTACTGCGAGGTTTTAAAAGACACCCCCGCCTCGCATGATATACATGTTCCATGTTGAGAGGGAGTGTTAAGAGTTATTGATTGGTCCAACTGGGTCAAGTCCACACTAGGCTTGACTTATTGGGCTTAGGGTTACCTTATGTACTCATTGAACTGTGTATATATAACCTGTGGCTATTGAAAGTAAACCATTATGCATACCAATTAATAAAGCTTATGTCGGTGATGGAAAGTAAACCATTATGCATACCTGTGGCATGCATGCACACCCTTCCTCTACATTATAAAATTATGATGGAAAGTAAACCATTATGCATACCAATTAATAAAGCTTATGTCAGTGAGTTAAGTATTAACAAGCATGTAGCTATAAGCATACAAGTACACCATTGTATATACAACACAACAATGTTAACTCATAAGGAGTTTATATATTACAAAAACGAAGTGCAAGAAAGAAACATAGAGAAGAATACAAAAGAAATAATCTTTTTATACAAATTTCTCTAATCTTTATATTTAGGGTAGCTACATCAAATCTTGATAATTGTAGATAAGACCACTAAATCCCAAACAAATGTGAGTTATGAATCCCCCTAGTCAACGTAACTCATCTAATAAGGAATATTCCATCAACTTTAATTGTTTAACATAATTACCTCTTTTAACCATTTTGCCCTCGTCTTCCACCTCCTTCGTCCCAAACAATGGGCTCCTTTGAGCTCATGATAGGTAATGAGTTCATAGGTTCTTATATAGTCCATAGTAGGCAATGCATTCATGGGGTTCTTTTTTATCAAGCTCATGGTAGACAAATAATAGGTTGATAACCGGTGAGCCAACGTTTTCTTCTTGGTTTCATCTTGAGCCCATAGTAGGCATTGAGATCATGGGTTCTTCTTGAGCTCATGGTAGCATTGGGTTCATGGGTTAGCGAATGAGTTCTTCTTGGTCTCATTACTTCCTCTTAAGCTCATCGTAAGCAATGTAGGTTCATGGGTTCTTCTTGAAGGACAATGGGAGGAAGGGTAAAATATTAATTTTCATACCATTAGATCTTGGGATTTTCATTTCTTTACTCTTTGGCATAATGTGTCATAAAGACGAATGCAATTTTTTTATAGCAAATTGTATCATCTTACCACTTCGTCTAGACTATTTATAGTCTAGGGGAACTTGGGGGATGATCCTAAGTTCCATGAGCTTAAACTGCAATCCAAAATGTAGGTCTACCTACCTGCCAACTAGCCACCTAGGTTATGTAATGGCTATCTCATGCTCATAGCTACCTTGGCTAAGAATTTGGCACCAACATAGAAACCTGACGCTAAATCGACAATCGATCATAAAATTTTGTCAAATTTTGCATGGAGCTTTCTTATGCTCCATAGTGTAAATGAAAGGCTTGGATGATGATGATGATACCATTAACCCAATAGTTAGTTAATGATAAACTGGACTCTTAACTCACATTGTTTAGGATTTGGATACACTTTCCATAATTAACAAAAATTTTGGGTTCCTAACTTTAAATATGGAAGATTTATAGGACTTGTTTAAAAAACCAAAAAGATAATTAAGAAAAGAAATGAAAAGAGAGGAAGAGAAATAAAGATTAAATAGTTAGAGGAACATGCAATAGGACATCGACGGGATGATAAATATAAATATTGTTAACCAATATTATGTTCGCCATTAGCCAATTATGAACTTTTAGGAGGGGTTGGGGGGGATAAAAGTTCCTATAAAAATTTATGATAGGTTTCATACCTAGACCTAATCTTGAGGTAAGGATTGATGCTTGCACCCTCGACTGGACTCGAGTCACGGAAATAGCTCTCCATATATTAGTGTTAAGGCTATGTACATTTTGACTCTGCACAAACCTTGAATTTGCGGGAGTCTCATGGGAGTATGACGCCTTTTTCACCTAGATCTAATCCCTCATTCAGTCAATCTAATCACGGTATTATAAGTTATCTCATAAATACCAACGATTAGAGACTAATAACAGTGTTGAACATAAAAAAAACGCATTTAAGTCAATTATGCATGAATTTTCCACAATGTAAAGCAGCTAGAGGTTCCTATTGTAGTGCCCGTCCAGTGTGGATCGCTTAAGCAGGAAGGACAAACACTTTGGAGCGTTGGGTTTATAATGAGGTTTATATACAACAATCTTGTGAGTTGCTACAATTAAACAATCATATGTGTAGGCAAAATTGAATTGTAGGAGTCAAGTAATGGAAAATATTACTAAAAAAATTCTCCATTACTCACTTTACTTCAGAAATTCTCCATCTTTAACTATCTATGCATTGGGACAGCGGAGTCTTTTTATTATCAGAAATTCTCCATTACTCACTTTACTTACAATTTAAGTTTTTTGTAATACAATGAGATGGAATTATCAAAGACTTGCGTAAACAAAGCTACTTGCCTGTGGACCTATGTTGCATGAACATGGACATGAATATGGCTACAAGGACATAATATCAAGTGACAGACATTTCCAGATAGGTATTATAAGTAGTCACCTATGCTGCACGAGTATGGGCAGGGATACAGACTTCACATGGATATGGACACACAATTTTTCCCTGTCCGCACAATAGTTGTGGATAAGAATAAGGGAATCCTGATAAAGAAATTCCCAATCTACCCGCAATGGGTTCAATGCAACAGCCTCTATGCTAAAAGAGAGTATTTTTCAATTTTATATCCACTGGAAACACTACATCTTACGACATGTTTAATTTTCTTTTCAATTAATGGCAAAAAAAATTAAGTTGAATTTTTGGCTTGTTAGTTTAACTGTGCGTATTATGACTTTCCAGGAAAACACTAACTATGAGGGGCAATTGGCAAATAAAGTATCAGGCAGACAGAAGTCTATAAGAGAGCTCATAGAGGTACTCATTATTTAGATACAAAAAAAAAAAAAAAATCATATATTAAAAGATCAATCTGCTGGCTATATAAAAAAGAAACCAAACATGGATCATCTTAAAAATAATTACCTTGCGGAAGAACCTTTCAGTTTGTTGACCTCATCTTCTATACGAGAAAGGACAGCCTTCTTCTCATCACTAGCAGCACTATTTAATTCTTTCACCAGGGCATCTAAACTTGCTACTATACCAGCCTACAACAATAAAACTCAACTGATGATAAAAAGACAAAAAGAAGAGAGAGAATACAGATCAAAATAATGTGCTACCAACCTGAGAGGTAAGCTGGCCTTTTGCATCACGGCTAGTGCCACATTTTTCATTAATAAAAGTAACAAAATCATTTAGATCCCGGCCACCATCATAATCTTCACCTGCTTTATTGCTCTTTGGGAAAAACTTCAATGTAGGATATCCGCTAACTCCATATCTGAAAAATTAATTGCGCAAGACTATTTGAGCACTAGCATATGCATTACGAAAACTTAAAATGATGGTATCAACAAGTGTCCCGAGTTCTTTAATACACTGAGAACATATAATTTAGTATATAAAACATAAATCATGGTTAGAATCTATATTTGACAACAGTAATCTCTCCTAATAATCCCAATTCTCTCTTCAAGCCTTTAGAAGCATATTCAACTTCAAGATTGACGTTAAAATTTTTAAAATATAGAATACAAAGGACCAAATTTGAAGCATTTAGTTTCACGTAACAGCAATTCCATGAGACTTGGAATATGCAACTGAAGATCATGAATATAGTAAAAATAGGCTGATGGCTGGACAGAAGTTGTACTATGTAAATTAGAATCGTAAAATAAAATTCACCATTCCGAGTGTGTATGCAAATTCCATGAAACTTTGATAGGATAATGGGCTTTAAATTCCACAATTAAATGTAAGTGAATGGCAGCATTTGGGAGTAATAGTGACGTTGGAGACCCTGAAAAATGACACGTCTTTCGATCGTGACATGTCTTTCGATACATGCAAAAGGCCCAAGTAGGCTAAAACAAAACATGACATGTCTTTCGATCTGTTAATATGTTCTGGATAAGATTAAAAGGGATTAAAGGAACCTCCTGCTTCCTGTCCAAATTAATATCACCAATTGTGAAAGAAACTGCATTGGTTTAGGAAAAAAATTGTCATGCACCTGGAGAATGACAGCAAGTTACTTGAAGCCCCTATGAGTAGACATTGTCAAGTCAGAATCACATCCACTAGTCTGCCACTATGTAGCACAGACGCTCTCATCTTAGTAACATGTCTCGTGCTGGACACATACCGGACACCGACACTCTCGGACACGTGTCGGACACTCACTTTTACGTGTCCTCGTATTTTCATTTGAAATCAGGCACAAACACTGTCTGGATATGGAAAGTATACTATAAGGACGTGTCGGATATGGACTCTCCAAATACGTGTCAGACACTTTAGTGTTTTTGTTTAAGATTAGGATAAAAATAATATAAAAGGTAAAACTGAAAGCATTTTTATTGTGGGGATTTTAATTTTATATAAATCAAATACCTATTTCTTAAAGATGCAAATATTTAATTATCTAATACTTATGGTTAAAACCTGGATATATATATATATATATATATATATATATATATATATATATATATATATATATAAACATGTTAAATGCAGTATCTCCATACATTCTTTAACAAGCTAATTTTGAAGTTCCCCATCAAATTTGGGTCCGGTATGGCCCAAAATTAGCTGAGCCATAGGCTGGAAATACTCATCAGAGGACCGTATCGTGTCTATATCTTCCGTAGATGATACATATTTTATACAATACTTTATTAACACTCATGTCGGATACTAGCCCATCTCTAGGCTCCAAATGTACCCAAAACATTGTGAAAAGTCCTTGGACATGACGATGATTGTGCCACACATAATTGACATTACAAGAAAATATCGTTTCATTGTTGTTAATCCTTTCTAGAACTTCTAGAACCTAGTTACTAGTTCAAAAGTGCTTCATATAGATACTATTAGACTTACTGTATCATATACTTTTTTTTTTGGAATAAGGGTGAATTTATTCCTCGCAAATAGCGGAAAAGGTATTAAAGTACAACATCACTACTCTCCATGCCCCCAGAATTTATGGGCCCATTACAGATACATCGAATTCTATATTATGTAGAATTCCAATCGGGGGGGGGGGGTAGCTAAGCCCTCAAAGATACGTCTGTTCCTCTCCTTCCAGATGTGCCAAACAGACGCAGCAAGACGAACTCTGGCTCTTCTAGCCCACCCCGGCTCACGGCCTCCGCGATCTCGAATCCAACTGAGGATGCTCCGGATGTCCCGGTCCCCCCCAACTCCTCCTCTCAGCTGAGCACACTGCTCAGTCCAGATGTGCCAGGTCTCCGGGCACATAAAGAAAAGATGTCCCATAGATTCATTTTCAACATTACATAGCACACATTTTGCATCCGGGATCTGCATCCCAAAACGGAGGAGTCTATCTCTCGTCATCAATCATTACTGTATCATATATATATATATATATATATATATATATATATATATAGAAATATATATATATATATATATATATATATATATATATATATATAGGGAAAAAATCATATATATATATAGGGTAAACGGGATATGAGCCATAGTCTCATATTCCTACATGAGTCATGCACATGTGAACCAATAGGAATGGACTCCTACATTTCATGTGTCCAATGTGTACTATTACACTCCTTTTCTATTGGTCCACATGTGCATGGCTCATGTCAAAATATGAGCCACATGGCTCGTATCCCGTTTATATATATATATATATATATATATATATATATATATACATGGCTCGTATCCCGTTTATATATATATATATATATATATATATATATACAGGTAGCTTCACATGCGGTACCAACTTTACGGGAATAGTACGGAACGCCTTACAGTACTTCAAACAAATTGTCTGGGTCGCATGTATGCAGCCTACTCCAAAACGTGTGGGTCCCATGCATACAACAACCCTATTGATATTAATTGTGGGTGTTGTTCCAACTACACCATCCCTCTCTGTTGAGCATGTTCTCCATTCTCCTCCTCTCTGACGTCCCTTCAAGGCTCTACCCTGTCGAGCATCGGCACTCTCTGCGATCCCCAGACCGACAATCTCCAAACCCTCATGATCCAAGCGCTCCTTACAAATCAGCAAACCGGCTTGGATGGACTCCAGGCCACCACCTCAGCGTGGAGCATCAAGAATGGCCTATCCGTTCACTTCTAGAATTGTACCAAGCTCTACAGTGTCTTTCTATCCCTCTTCAATTGTGAATGGACATAGCGTATCTGATAGTTGTTGGGTTTAGCATACAAAAAAGAAATGGTGATTTGATAGTTTTTTTCTTTCTTATTTTCTTGTTATTATCGCAGGAAGTAGGAACATCGTGTTGCATAGGAACAATTTGCTCAGTTTGGTATTAACTCACTCCACAAATTTTTCTTTTCCACTCGCAATCCAGGTCCCTTCTTGATACCAAAAGAAGGTCTACAGTGGCCAACCAAAGATCAAATATCGACGCTTCCTTCATGTCTATCCGAAGAGGACATCAAATATTTTGTGAGCAAATACGAGAAGACTGGTGGAGTTGATGGTGGAGCTAGCGGAGACAAGGAAGTCGATATTGAGCCTTGAGAAAAGCCGGCAATCCTCGAGGGCTCCAATGGCGGTGCTCGACAGGGTGGAGCCGTGTAGGGACGTCGAAGAGAGAAGGAATGATGAGGAGGTGGTCTGGTGGAGGAAGAAGGAGAGGAGAAGAATGGGGAACATGCTTAACATAGAGTGATGGTGCAGTTTAAACGACACCCATAATTAATAGGAAAATGATATATGGCCCGCAAGCGGGCCAGACCGCACGCCAGCTGGTGTGTTAATATCCAAAGGTTAATGCATGCACGGGACCCACATACTTTGAAAAAAGAAATGAAGTAGCATGCATGCAATGGGACCCACACAATTTGAAGTCGGCTCTAAGGCGTCCCGTACTCTTCCCGTAAAGCTTGTTCCGCATGTGAAGCTAACTGTGTGTGTGTGTGTGTGTGTGTGTGTGTGTGTGTGTGTGTGTATATATTACGTGTCTGGATCTGTTTTGTATCTGTACAACCTAAGCTGAGTCTCACTGAATGTCAGCGATTTCCCAAAATTAAGCTGAAAATAGTCCAAAAGTGTTTCAAACTTCTCAAAACAAGGCCGAAATGGTGTAAGTTTTCTAAATTTTTGCCTATTTAACTTTCATGCTTCGAAAAACATTCACGCCTATATAGGTTAAGTGCTTATTATGTTATGCAATTATCCATGACAACCCATACAAAACATGCAATTACACAATAATTCAGGAAAACAACATGAGATTATAAATAATCTATGAACTTATGTTTAGACTTTAGTTTCTTTATAAAACATTTTTTTCTTGAGCACCAAAAATTGATACCCAAATACTCCTATTCAAAACTGTTGTAACTGTTGATTCCCTTACTCATAATGAGGGATCCCCATACTCATAATGATGGTCCCATAGCGATATTATTATTAAAAAGAGGTATATCCAAGGGATTACGTAAAGATAGTTTTTTTTAGATGCCCGGCTTTAGATGCCCGGCGATACGCACGAGACTTTGTGCACGTTGTATTGCATGCCTTTTGGGTGCACTGCATTACGTAAAGATAGTTGCCATCTGATAATCATGTTACTTCAAAATGTGAGTCTTACGGTTATGGATTTCTATATTGAACAAGACACAAGATCATTTTTCCCACAAATCTAACAACGGAATGAAATTAGTAGTGATGAAACTGCAGGTATAATATTCAGATAAGTTGTCATATTAAACTTCTAACATTTTAACACCAATTAACATAACAATTGGAGGTCTGAGATCATAAGGCGATAAATATGATATTCCACTTGAATGCAGAAATTGGTTACTTGAGAGACCTACTATATTCAAATGTGATCGTGATTTATAGCACAGAGTGTAACCAAAGAATGCAGATACACAAATTATGGTTGCTCGCAATATAACTACACTCTTGACTTACTTTTCAGCCAAATCCTTGTAGTTGTCAGCATCAAGGTTAGCAATTACAACATCCTCTTCCAATCTAAAAGCATTAGCTACCTTCTCGTAGATCTGCAAAAAAAGAGATTTACGGCAAATTAAATATACTGAAAGAGTGACCGCTTCCTCCAATAAATTAATTTTATAAGGTGTCTCAATCTACTTACAGGAGCAAGGCTTTTGCAATGGCCACACCTGCAAAATAACAAAGATGATGATATTCTTTAGTACCAAAAAAAAAAAAAATCATGAAACCCAAAAAATGGTGCAACCATACAGAAGACAGGATTTAAGGAGCTGAACTGACCATGGTGCATAGAACTCCACAAGGACATCTTTTGTTTCATCCAGGACAACCTGGCCGAAGTTTTTTGCAGTCAGAACCACTACACTGGATGGAACTGTAGCCAACTTAACATTTGTTCCTGCAGCAATACAACCATAAATATGATGTTAAACTTTGATTTTTGAATGATGATGTGAGCTAGACCAGTTGTAAATTACAATGACACAAATTAAAACAAAGAAAGCACTAAATGAAGTTATGAAACAAAAAAACATGTAGAATAAGGAACAATTAAAAAGGAAAAACAGAGTACAATACAAGAAAATCAAGAAATGAGGTAATTAGGGGTGCATAATGAGCGGATATGGATTGATATGGGTATTACCACGTCCGTATTTGTTTTCTAGTAACAAATATGGATAGGGATGGATATTGTTCGGAAATATAGTCCAATAAACATATTCGAGAAAAAAAATGGATCCGGGTATGGATCGGGCTATGTTGTCACAGGCGGCGCCTAGGCGTCCAGGTTGGAGAGATCTCGCCTCGACCCGGAGAAAATTTTCTTGGGTGACGTTTTGCTCACCTAGGCGCCCGCCTAGGGGCGCCTAGGGGAAAAATGTCTGCCTAGGGGCGCCCAATTGTGCTTATTATCCTTACTTGATTGTGAATATTGGTTATTTCATATTTTTTACTTCTTATATTAATTTTATGTTTAATGCTTATTGCTTATTAGTTATACTACATATTTGTTGTATGCATAATTGCAGAATTTTTTTATTCAAAGCAGCGGATCCTAGGCGGACGCCTAGACGAGATGGGTGGCCTGTCGCCTCGCCTCGCTTAGCGACCAGTAGAACATAGGGATCGGGATATATGAAGAAATGGATACAGATAAAGCAAGCATTAATTCAGATAAGATATAATAGGATTTTGGAGAAACTAGTTTGGATTCTTAAGAGAAATGGTGATCTCATCTACCTTTAGGTACATATTAATTAACTTATGTTTGAGTAGCAATATATACTTTGATAACAGGTCTAGTCACGAATTGAACACTCCAAAGCGGTAGAAGCCTAGATATATTTAACATTTATATGTTTATACAGGTATCCGAATATTCATATTCGAAAAATAGACTGGAATCCATATCCATCCATATCCAAATAAATTAAATCCGGATCCCGACTGGATCCATCGTAAATAAAATATCCGTATCCGGTTGTGAGCATATTCGAATATGGAACCGAACCGTATAATCCTTTTTCAAGTACACCCCTAAATGTAATACACCATACAATTTGCTAACTTCTTAGTTAGCAAACAACTAATAACCTTTTTCCTTTCTTCTTCGTTTTTGGTTTGTGTGTCTGTGTGTGTGGGGGGGTGGGGGGGGGGGGGAATTGCATGCACTGATGAGATAGTAAACTACTATGGAGAATAAGAGAAAGTTCTCCTTTCAATAATAGAATAAAATAAAAACTAAAAATATAGAAAATTGATAAGAGAAGAAAAGATTAAGCTCTCCCTCTACATTTAACTTCTCTTTACTCTCCACTTTGTTTTTCTTTTAATTAACACGTCTGATATTAAACATAATGAATCACTGCTATAACTAGTCAAATAAAGCATCATGTACTTAAAGTGGAACAAGGGCCACACATAGGAAAGTGGTGAGTACCAAGATGGGTAGCATAGATAGAGAAAGAGAGGTTTGTGGGAACTGGAACAGAAAAACTAGCTCTCGTAAGAGGGGATGGTTAGTATCCATCTAATGGAGGACTTTCTCAGGAAGAGTGGACCTCACTGGTGTGTATGTGACAAGATGGGGTATAGAGAAGATGGAATTTTCCACAAATATGATATTAAGTAGTTTCTTACTATATCGTTCCTGCAACAGCTACACATACACACACAACCAACACATTACACATGAACAAGCACACAAATTGGTTTTGATATCTTGTTGGTGACACACACACACACACACACACACATGTGTGTGTATGTGCTAATGTACTAATGACACTTGCTACAACTGCCATTAATGGAGGGCTCATATCTTGTGTCTGAAACTAGATAGTAAGGTACAGGACAAACAATTACCTCCTTCAGAATTTACAAACTCAGCAAGGGCTTCCGCAGTTCGTGCACCTTCATACCTTCACACAACCAAAGTAATTTGTTATGTTACATAGATATTTGTGTACTACAAGATAGTTAATATAAATGTAGTTCTATAACCAAGTTGACAAACTATTCAGGAACTAATATAGAAATTATCCTAAAGAAGCATTACTCACTTCTTTGGCTCCAAGGACCCTTTTGGAAACCACTGGATTGTTGGGTACCCTGAAACACCATATTTGCTGCAGACGCTCTTGTGCTCGTCGCAGTCCACCTTTATTGAAAAGACAAATCGTTAGACTGGCCATTTTCTACTATTGGTAATTCAGTATATTCCATAATAAACATCCACGTATTCTTTTTCTCAATTTCAAATTGTATGATGTAACATAATAGCCCAAAGTATCAAGTATAAAACTAATTCTCAATTAGGAGATTGTAAATGACACCGCCTGCAATTTTTTATGGAAGAATAAAGGAAATAACAAAAAAAAGTTTGGATATTCAAGAAAAAAGTAATATTGCTTACTTTTCCAATCAATACAGATTTTGCCTTTTTGAAGCTTGAGCCAAGTTTCTCATACTCAGGAGCGAGCTTCTTACAATGGCCACACCTGGAAGAAAGTAGTACAAAAACAGATAAAAGAAATAATTGTGGACTGTGTAGAGTGAAAGGGCCAAGATTCATAAGAAATCTATAACCACACTCATACAGAACAGGAAGAAAAAGGAGATTACAGGTACCAACCCCAATATGAATAAATATTTTGTGCGTGGGAAGTTTGATGTAAACTTAATTTCTATGTCATGAAATGCAAACAATCAAGTTTAGTAGCCTGACATGATTGGAGAAAAATTAATACTAATGTAGTTCATTACATAAAACTGCTAAGATGAAAGGTACATAATTATAAGAAGACCACTTGCTTGCTTACTAGAGAACCTAACAAAGATGGGAAAAAATAATAAGTACATGTAAAATATTAACCGAAAAACCACTTCAAGCATAAAATTTGACATTCTTCATACGTTGTTCAAAACAGTGTTTTAAATATTAACCGCCGCTTAAACTGCCCAGAAATAAGATGCTTAATTCTGTTAATCAGGTGTCCAGACCGTCCGTTTATTCTAAAAATTCAAGTGGCCGCATAATTGCAAATAATCATCGATTAACCCGTAACCAGCTAAGGACCTAGCGCATAATGAAAACCAAAAACCGCTTAATATAATATTGGCCCAAAATACTTACCATTTTTCAAGAAACTTCCTCGAGTAAACTCTGTACTAGCAAAACTCTTCTGGATCGGATGTTGCAAAGGTCCTTTTACAAAAGTCCACCGATCATGGCAAATTATAAAGGTAGATGATAGGGGGAAATGCAATCATTTCAGTTTCATAATGTAGTGCCCCGTCCCTACATCGTGCCCCCGTACTCTGTCCACGGGGTGCGCGAGAAAGGAACACTGTCGCTATCGATTCGGTCGGGACCGATAGGTCGGGATCGGCCGAGTCGATCGAACGGGAACGGTTGAATTAAGACCCATTCCTCGTTATGGAATGTCTTCTTCGGAACCAAGTCCCATATTCAGCGGGCTGCGCCTCGAGGATTGACTCTGCGGCTGAGTCGGGAGAGACCTCCCGTTGCTCTGCTTTTCACGCCGCTTGCGATGGTTTTGGCTTTGTTTTCTGAATGCGTTTTCGTGAATGTTTTCGATGGTTTTCATGGCTTGCATTTCGAACTCGCATTTCCTATCGAACTCCTTGAATAATGCAGTGTTCTAATCGGTTGCTTGTGCGATTTCAGGTAATCGCGTAGGCGACGTCTAGCGCAACCAGCAAGTTCTCTCGCCGAAGTAAACTCAAGGTGAGTGGCTGACCCTTCTCTTCTCGACCCCCTTCTTAGGCAAATCGATAGTGTTGTTGCGGATGAAACAATGAAATCAAGGGCACGAACACGATGAAAATGAACAAGTTTCAAAGAGAATGTAGGCTATATCTTCATAACTAAAAAGAATTGTCTTTGCACGGTCATTGGACAACTCGTGCACGAGGAACGGCTTCCTCGAGCGATACCCCGAGACACGGGATCGTTTCGGCCTAGGAGGAAGTAAAAGATAGCTGTGCTCGACGAAAGCAAAAAGATATGGTTAGTCGGGAGAACTTGAAGTGGGGCTCGCTACCCGCGCTGAAAGTGTCGCCGTCTAACCCAGCTATAGTCCAAATATGGCTTGTGATGCCAGTGACCTTCACGAACACAAATTTGCACACAAAATGATAACAACTGACAGGGAAGAACATTGTAAGTCCCAAAGGCGCGGCACGGTCCGCCGGGGGTAAGTTCCGAAGTAAATTATATTATGCTTGTCATTGCACGCTTGAAATTCATTAGGATGGTTAGAAACATTCATGATCTAAGTCATATAAACTCATTCAACCAAATGAGAGCTTGGAACTTAACTTGCCACGCACCAGTACAAAGTGTAATGTACTGATCCTCGCTCTCCACGCAGGTACCCCGAACTACGAAGGGCGTGCCACTTGAAAGCTCAAGGCGAAGTGAACCCTTTTGAAGCCTCGTCCGCGTGTAAAGGCTTGTTTTCTGGAATCCTTTTGAAGAAGACCCACACCCAGTCCAAAAGAAGATGGCAGCTCGACTCGCCTCGATAGCAGGTGGAAAGATGTTATATACTTTTGCTTGTAAAAAGGGAATGTAATGTATGGAACGACCTATCTCATCGGCGTTCATTTTGTAAGTCGAGTCATGTTGTAGCCCGCGCGGCAATGATTGTAAAGGAGTCTATGTAAAGTTTTATTATCATCAATGAAAAAGTCTATTTCTATTCCAAATGTGTCATTCAATTTCTCTGCGTACTCTAACTTGATGTTGTGTTTCGGATAACCTTATGACTATGCCTTGTGCGATCGCAACTTAGGTTCGCACGGCATCACGCCCGGGGGACGACTATCGATTCTACGGAATCGGGGCGTGACATAATGGTATCAGAGCACGGCTTTACATCCTTTGGCCTTGCGTCTAGAGTTCCAAACCTTTGACCTCGCATCGATGAGATAAGTTGTTCCATACAATGAGTCCGTAATATTTTGTGACTGATGCGTTTGCCTTCGTATCGCAGAAGTGACGGAACCTACGGTCGAGCAAGAACAGAGCGCCTCGAGCGGCTCTAGTAGTTCGCATCGTCCGCAGGCTGGACCTTCTAACGATACAATCGAAAGGATGCTGCGCATGATGGAGGCGCAGCGAAACCAGTCCGAGAACCGGCATCAGCAGGTAGAGGAACGACAGGCCCAGTTCAAAGCTCGCTTCGAAGCTCGTTTTGATGCACATGCCAAGCTTCAGCAAAAGCAGCTAGATACCCTGCAGCAGATAGTCCAGACAATGGCGGCCAATGGGAATTCTGCGACTACGCCTACCATCACTGTGCCGGCGATCCAACCCATTGATGTCGACACGGAGAATCCTGAGCGTCAACCAGCGGCACCGAAAAAGTACAACTTTGAAGTGTCAGAATTCAAGAAGGCGTGCCGCACTTCCTTCAGCGGCACCGAGGGTCCTTCCATGGCGATCGACTGGTTGGAAGAACTGGAAGATCACTTTGAGCTTCTTGGCATTGAAGAATCGAAGTAAGTCGCCTGCGCACAACTTCAGCTACGGTTGAACGCGCACGACTGGTGGGCTGTGCGTAAGCGAGCGATCCGACCGGACAACACCACCGTACCGATCTCTTGGGCCACGTTTCGCAAAGCTTTCGAACTCCAGTACCTTCCATCAGCCGTTCTTCAAGCGAAGGAGAATGAATTCATGCAGTTGAAGCAAGGGAGCCGGACGGTGGAACAGTACGCCGCGGAATTCAACAAGTTGTCAAAGTTTGCTGGCCAGTTTCTGCCGACTGAAGAGTGCCGTGTGCGACGGTTCGAAGTGGGTCTGCGACACTATCGGTGCGCATGTCGGGGTCCCGGAGTACAAGACCGTGGGCGAGGCTCTGAATCACGCGCTCCGCCTTGAGAACCTGCATCCTTCCAGTGCTGACGACGTTGTGCGCAACTCCAATCACAAACGTCCTAGCCATATGGGAGGCAACAACCACACAGCAAAGCGTCCGAACAACGGGGGCTACCAAGGACAAAGCACTAGGTCTCATTGCACAAAATGTAATTACGTCGGACACGATGCCAGCGAGTGTCGTACCCTGAACATCGACTGTCACTCTTGCGGGAAAAAGGGACACTATGCTAAAGATTGTCGTTCCCGACCGCAACGACAAGATGCGCTGCCACAATCAAATCATCAAAATCGAGGCCCAGTTCCTCGACCTCCTCCGCCCACTCAACCTGCACTACAATATGGCCAAGATCGTCGCCCCAACACTCAGGGCCGCGTCTATGCCATGACTCGAGACGAAGCACTGGAATCAGACACCGTAGTGACAGGTATACTAAAATTCAATAATGTGCCTGCTCGTGTGTTATTTGATTCAGGTGCTTCACATAGTTTCATATCGGCGGACTTTACCGCCGAGCACAAATTCCCTGTAATATCATTAGATCTCGACCTTAGCGTAAGCACGCCTTCGGGCACACCAATTCTCACAAACTTAGCTTGCGCCGGCAGGATTATCTGTATCGGCGGTCAAAAGATCGGTCTGGATGTGATAGTTCTAGATATGAAGGACTTTGACATCATTCTGGGGATGGATTGGCTCGGACCGTGCAACGCAACCATAGACTGCGCTGAAAGGAGGGTCACATTCCGCATGCCTGGAGTGCCTGAATTCTGCTACTCGTGTGGTGAGGCGTCGCCGACCTGCATGGTGATCTCCGCAATATCGGCTCGACGGATGCTGCATTCCGGGTGCGAAGGCTATCTAGCTTCCGTTCGAGACATGCGACAGGATGGTGCAAACGCGGGTCAGACCGACGTTGTGGCAGAATTCCCAGACGTGTTCCCGGACGAGCTACCCGACATGCCGCCCGATCGAGAAATAGAGTTCACCATCGACACATTTCCCGACACCCGTCCGATCTCGAAGGCTCCGTACAGAATGGCTCCTGTAGAATTGAAAGAATTGAAGGCACAACTTCAGGAATTGCTCGACAGAGGGTTTATTCGTCCGAGTGTCTCGCCGTGGGGTGCGCCCGTGCTATTCGTAAAGAAGAAGGATGGATCGATGCGACTCTGCATCGACTATCGAGAATTGAATAAAGCCACCGTCCGAAACAAATACCCCCTGCCCCGCATCGATGACTTGTTCGACCAGCTCCAAGGTGCAACCGTATTTTCGAAGATTGATCTGCGATCGGGTTATCACCAACTCAAAGTCAAGCCAGATGACGTGCCGAAGTCTGCCTTCCGCACTCGTTATGGCCACTACGAGTTCTTGGTAATGCCGTTCGGCCTGACAAACGCCCCTGCCGTCTTCATGGATCTAATGAATCGGGTGTTCCGTCCGTTCGTTGACAAGTTCGTAGTAGTCTTCATCGACGACATCCTCGTCTACTCGAAGGATCGAGCGCAACATGCAGAGCATCTGCGGACGGTACTCCAAACCCTTCGAGAGAATCAGTTGTATGCGAAGCTGAGCAAGTGCGAGTTCTGGTTGGACAGCGTCTCATTCCTTGGGCACATCATCTCCGTCACGGGCATCGCAGTCGATCCGAAGAAAGTCGAGGCAGTTGCTGATTGGAAACGGCCCGCATCAGTTAGCGAAATTCGGAGCTTCCTAGGCTTGGCGGGATACTACCGACGCTTCGTGAAGGACTTCGCGAAGATTGCATCGCCGTTGACTCGCCTCACCCAGAAAGGAGTCGCATTCAAGTGGTCAGACGACTGTGAAGCTTCCTTCCAGGAGCTCAAACAACGGCTCGTTTCGGCCCCGATACTTGCTCTTCCTGAAGGGTCGGAGGGATTTCAAATCTTCAGCGATGCTTCTGGCCAGGGCTTGGGGTGTGTGCTCATGCAGCGGGATAAGGTGATATCTTTTGCTTTCCGGCAGTTGAAGCCGCACGAGAAGAACTACCCCACGCACGACCTAGAACTAGCGGCAATTGTGTTCGCGTTGAAGCTGTGGCGTCACTATCTCTATGGCGTGGCGTGCAGGATTTATACGGACCACAAAAGCCTCAAGTATCTCTTCACCCAGAAAGAACTGAATTTGCGGCAGAGACGATGGCTCGAACTAATCAAAGACTATGACTTATCGATCGACTATACGCCGGGCAAGGAAAATGTGGTAGCGGATGCGCTGAGCCGAAAGTACTTAGCTTCATTATGCATCAACGATCGACTGCTGCACGACTTGGAAGGAATGGGCATCGAGCTTCGAGTTCGTTTCAGAGACGTGAAACTGGCGCAACTGCGGGTGGAACCGAGCCTACTGGAGAGGATCAAGTCTGCACAGAAGGACGACCCGTACCTGGAGAAGATGCGGAAGCTGATATCGACAGGGAAAGCGTCCGACTTTGCAGAGGACGAGTCGGGAGTGTTGCGCGTGAAGGGACGGCTATGCTTACCGGACGACGTAGAACTCAGAAAGGAGATAATGACGGAGGCACACTATGCAAAATATTCCTTGCATCCTGGCAGCACCAAGATGTATAAGGACCTCTGCGTTGTCTTTTGGTGGCACGGCATGAAGAGGGACGTAGCGCTCTTTGTGTCAAAATGTATGGCCTGTCAGCAAGTCAAAGCCGAGCACCAGCGACCGGGCGGGGAGATGCAGAACCTTGCCATTCCAGAGTGGAAATGGGATCACATCACTATGGACTTCGTTGTTGGCTTGCCGAGGACGCCGCGGGGAAATGACGCCGTCTGGGTCATCGTCGATCGACTAACCAAGTCAGCGCACTTTATCGCCATCAAAGTTACTTGGAGCGTCGACCGCCTTGCTCAGATATACCTTGATGAAATAGTTCGGCTGCACGGGGTCCCAGTTTCTATCGTCTCCGATCGGGATGGACGGTTCGTAGCACGTTTCTGGAGTAGTCTACATTCAGCGTTGGGGACCAAGTTGAAGTTCAGCTCAGCTTATCATCCTCAGACTGACGGCCAAATAGAGCGGGTGAACCAAATTCTCGAAGACATGTTGCGACTCTGTGCGATCGACTTGAAGTCAAGTTGGGACGTCCATCTACCGCTGGCCGAGTTTGCATACAACAACAGCTATCAGTCCAGCATCCAAATGGCGCCGTATGAAGCTTTGTACGGCCGGAAGTGTAGATCGCCCATTTGCTGGGATGAAGTCGGAGAACGGCAGATACTTGGTCCGGAGCTGGTGGAGCAGACTGTGCAAAAGGTCAAATTGATACGAGAAAGATTGAAGATAGCACAAAGCCGGCAGAAAAGCTATGCCGACACGCACCGATGCCCCCTCGAGTTCTCGGAAGGCGACCATGTATTCCTGAAGGTGATGCCTATGCGTGGAGTATCCCGGTTCGGTGCGAAAGGAAAGTTGAGCCCAAAATTTGTTGGCCCGTTCGAAATATTGAAGCGAGTCACCCCGGTAGCTTACCAAATTGCCTTGTCGCCTGCATTGTCAGAGGTACATGACGTCTTCCACGTCTCACAATTGCGGAAGTACGTGCACGATCTGGGGCATGTGGTAGATTTGGGTAAGCTGGACCTGAAGGCGGACTTATCATATGTCGAAGAGCCGGTGCAAATCTTGGAGCGCAAGGATAAACTTCTCCGCAACCGTGCTATTCCACTAGTCCGCGTCCTCTGGAAAAACCATTCGGTCGAAGAGTCGACATGGGAGCTTGAGTCAGAAATGAAAGAAAAGTTCCCTTCATTGTTCTTGTAGAGGTAGGTTCTATTTTAAGTTTCGAGGACGAAATTTTTTGTTAGTTGGTTATGGTGTAGTGCCCCGTCCCTACATCGTACCCCGTACTCTGTCCACGGGGTGCGCGAGAAAGGAACACTGTCGCTATCGATTCGGTCGGGACCGATAGGTCGGGATCGGCCGAGTCGATCGAACGGGAACGGTTGAATTAAGACCCATTCCTCGTTATGGAATGTCTTCTTCGGAACCAAGTCCCATATTCAGCGGGCTGCGCCTCGAGGATTGACTCTGCGGCTGAGTCGGAAGAGACCTCCCGTTGCTCTGCTTTTCACGCCGCTTGCGATAGTTTTGGCTTTGTTTTCTGAATGCGTTTTCGTGAATGTTTTCGATGGTTTTCATGGCTTGCATTTCGAACTCGCATTTCCTATCGAACTCCTTGAATAATGCAGTGTTCTAATCGGTTGCTTGTGCGATTTCAGGTAATCGCGTAGGCGACGTCTAGCGCAACCAGCAAGTTCTCTCGCCGAAGTAAACTCAAGGTGAGTGGCTGACCCTTCTCTTCTCGACCCCCTTCTTAGGCAAATCGATAGTGTTGTTGCGGATGAAACAATGAAATCAAGGGCACGAACACGATGAAAATGAACAAGTTTCAAAGAGAATGTAGGCTATATCTTCATAACTAAAAAGAATTGTCTTTGCACGGTCATTGGACAACTCGTGCACGAGGAACGGCTTCCTCGAGCGATACCCCGAGACACGGGATCGTTTCGGCCTAGGAGGAAGTAAAAGATAGCTGTGCTCGACGAAAGCAAAAAGATATGGTTAGTCGGGAGAACTTGCAGTGGGGCTCGCTACCCGCGCTGAAAGTGTCGCCGTCTAACCCAGCTATAGTCCAAATATGGCTTGTGATGCCAGTGACCTTCACGAACACAAATTTGCACACAAAATGATAACAACTGACAGGGAAGAACATTGTAAGTCCCAAAGGCGCGGCACGGTCCGCCGGGGGTAAGTTCCGAAGTAAATTACATTATGCTTGTCATTGCACGCTTGAAATTCATTAGGATGGTTAGAAACATTCATGATCTAAGTCATATAAACTCATTCAACCAAATGAGAGCTTGGAACTTAACTTGCCACGCATCAGTACAAAGTGTAATGTACTGATCCTCGCTCTCCACGCAGGTATCCCGAACTACGAAGGGCGTGCCACTTGAAAGCTCAAGGCGAAGTGAACCCTTTTGAAGCCTCGTCCGCGTGTAAAGGCTTGTTTTCTGGAATCCTTTTGAAGAAGACCCACACCCAGTCCAAAAGAAGATGGCAGCTCGACTCGCCTCGATAGCAGGTGGAAAGATGTTATATACTTTTGCTTGTAAAAAGGGGATGTAATGTATGGAACGACCTATCTCATCGGCGTTCATTTTGTAAGTCGAGTCATGTTGTAGCCCGCGCGGCAATGATTGTAAAGGAGTCTATGTAAAGTTTTATTATCATCAATGAAAAAGTCTATTTCTATTCCAAATGTGTCATTCAATTTCTCTGCGTACTCTAACTTGATGTTGTGTTTCGGATAACCTTATGACTATGCCTTGTGCGATCGCAACTTAGGTTCGCACGGCATCACGCCCGGGGGACGACTATCGATTCTACGGAATCGGGGCGTGACACATAAGTCAGGAACAATGGACTTAATATACAAGCAGCATCTGTTCCAAGAACTATGTTGCATGGGTACAAACACGACACGGAATGGACACCATAACGCAGACACGGCCCAAGTTTCTAATATGGACACGGAAATCATTTTGGAGTGTCCAATTCTTCCTAGTTCCAGCGGAAACCTAACTTAAAACTTATTTACGAAAGACTACAATTTACACAAACCAAATCTCACAACATGCGATTGTTGATCAAAAATAAGATCGAAAAATCATTCAGATCGAGATGAATAATGCAATTCTTCTCAAAAGTTCCCCAAAAAATCAAAAAATCAAAAAAAAAAAAAAAAAAAAACTTTCGACTGTGAGCTATAACCAAGATCCAATCTTTGGGTGCTTGATCAACTCCTAAGACCGCTCAAATCAATCTAACCACTATTTTCTTTATATAAGCCTATCGATTATCAGAACGAATTCATCCATCAAAATCTAGGTAAGTAATCGAGATCCAAGTAAATTCATGGAGAAGCGAATCGGAGGAATGGAGATTCCGATACCAGGGGGCGTAGAACTCGACGAGGGCTCCGCGATCGTGGCCGACCTCCTTGTCGAAGTTGGCCTCGGTGAGGACGAGCACGTCGGCGTCGTCGTCGGCGAAGGCGACGGCGGAGGCGGAGAGGAGGACGGAAGCTAGTATTAGGGTTTTCAAGATCTGAGATCCCTCCATTTTCTTTTGAAATCTCTCTCTAAAAAAGTTTGTTAGAGAAGAGGAGGAGGTGAATCTATTTAAGTTGTGTGCAGAAGCGATTCGGGAGTGTGAAGAGTAGGGAGGGAGAGAACACGCTGGATGCGCAATTTGTGACCAACGATGTAGTGCGACAAAAGACGTTCAATAATGAACTAGCGTACTAAAAAAAAAAAAAAACAAAATCAATCGTTACAAATAGGCTCGACCCTACACCACGACAAATAGGGCGACTGTCCAGGACTATAGATCACCATTGGGTCTGAGACCCATAGACGTCCGAAAAGTCCGTTCGGTCCGATGGACCCAAAGTCCGATATAGTCTGACCATTATGGTAGTCCGGTCCGGTCTATATTAGTATAGAATAGGGCTTGGACTAAGTATCCACCCACCCGGGCCTGGCCCTAAAAGTCCGTCTAAGTCCGGTCCGAAAAATCCGATACGTTCCTAATTATAAGATACATATTTCAATTTAATTTGAAAGATGTTACAACTTATAAATAGTGAAGTTCTAATTACTTTGTTGCCAACTGTTGATTTGTTCTTTGTTTCAGTAATGAATTAGTTCGATCGAATAATGTGCTACTACAATCTCTGCACATCCTTGCTTCTATACATCCATCTTGACACGTTTATCTATAAGTTGTTTTTCAACAGTTTCCTCAAGTCCAAGAGGCCTGCCTTAGAGTAATTTGTAATGATATTAAATGTGGGCCGTTCTGAATTTTGAAATGAGATCGATACCAACTTTGTTGCTCGCTTCATGTGCATGTAACAAAGTGGAGAAGTTATTGGAGAAGTTACTGGATATGCCTTAATTCATGAACAACTATCAGGGGCAGCCCAGAGGGGGGACAAACGGGGCTTGGGCCCGGGGCCCCAAGGCCCAAGGGGCCCCAAATTTTTTTTGAGTATTTGTGCTAAATAGATAAAAATTAACATAGTGTTTAAATATATGCTACCAAGCCCAGCCCACAGCCTTCTCTTAAATGATAAGAAGGAGATGTTAGTCCCGAGGCGTAGATATAGATGGAAAACAGGAGTTCAGCAAGCCTACACAGTAGGTGCCACAAATGAGGAGTTTAGCAAGCCTACACAGTAGGTGCCACAAATGAGATAGATCTCAAGAACAAAGTTAGGCCTCCCTACTCAGTAGGTGCCTTAAAACCTGAAGAACGAGTTACAGAAAAACATAAGAAGAAGAAGATGAGGAGGATTAAATCTGCTGGAGTGTAAAAATACCGTTGCTCAAAGCAAGATTCGCCTCTATATGGTCTGCTTCCAGGAACCAGCAAGTTCAAGAGAACTTCTGGAACGCTCGCCAGTCAATATTTGTGACTTGAACGGGCTTCCTGAACTTTACGGACTCCCTTAACTCTCTTCTTTGGTGCATCTTGGAAAGGAGGCAAGGGGGCTCTATTTATAGAGTGGAGTGAGCCCTCACCATCTCTCATATCCGATGTGGGACTAAAACACCAATACTCTAAAATAGAGTTTGATGTTTTACATTATCCCACAATCAACATAGTCGAGTGCTAGCCCACGCCTTCCCCCCGAACACTCCCGTGCATGCACGAGACAACCTGGAGTCCGTGTCGAGTCCGAGCCCGCACAACAAAAATCAACTTACGTCCTTGTTGGAATTAATCATTTTTCTCTTAGTAAAATCACCCACATGGTTCCCTCCTTAGGGTCACCACCCCATGTGCATATCCCAACAACACATACTCATATATATGTTGAGATAACTCATGGTGCTTTTCTAATGTGGGACTAAACTTTACAAAGCATGTTGAGAGCAAGCTCTCTTCATGTCAAGGAGCAAGAGCACCAACAATCCCCCACATATCTCATCATATATATGTGTCTAGGGTTGAGCGTTCCCTACAGTAACTGTCTATTTTGCATTAGGATAGATGTAGTTGACGACTTGAATCTTCCCGCATGGGTTAAATAACAATACGGTACAAGAATGGACTATGCCTTGAATTTTGCACCACAATTGTAATTCTTCTCACTCACAAAGTATAGTTACATGTGCTTCTGGCTGCACATTAAAGGCCCTGTGCCAGCCTGGTTTCTAATTTTGGGCGTCTACAAGTTTACCCTCAAGAGACGGCCTGATATCTCTTTCCATACACTATAGGTAAGTTCTTTATTAAAGAGACATGGCATGAAGCCTTGGACTTCCTTGCGGTGCTACGCCGCTATGACATGGCCTAAAGTCGAGGCATTACCCCTACCCGGGAACCTCATCGTAGTGTCACACTACTGCAGCATGAGGTCAGAACCTCTTTGTAGTGCCATTCTACCCAGCATGAAGCCTAAGGCTTCCTTGCGATGTTACGCCGCAACGACATGGCTTGCAAGACCGAGGCTTTACCCCTACCTGGGTACCTCATCGTGGTGTCGTACTACTGTAACATGGGGTCACCCTCCCCTTTGTAGTGCTATCTACAACTCTTTAATGTCATCATACAACATTAGGTTACCTGCCTATTTGCGGTGCTACGCCGCTATGACTTGGCTTGCAAAGCTGAGGCATTACCCCTACCTAGGAACCTCATGGTGGAGTCATCCCACTGTAGCATGGAGTTTTACTCCTTGTAGTGCTGCGCTACTGTGCTTCCTGTAAAGCACACCAGGCATTCACTCTGCCTGAGAACTTATTAAGGCATTTATGCCAACCTCAATACGGGATCCGTTTTTCGCAGAAAACACATAGTAGACAACAGTGGTTATGGGTTCGTAACCCTTCCATGTTCCCAAGAATAAGTACCCACTGTTACCTGATATTTTTCCAGTCAGTGGTCCTTCCTTGAACTGAAAGTTAGATGTCTAGTAGATTTCTTTTTGAACTAATAACATAAAGCTTTATGGTAGGATTACAAAAACATACTATCAGAATGCCTTCAAGCCCATCTTTTCTGCTGTGTCTTCAACCAGCTTACGCTTGAGGCCCTTCGTGAACGGATCCGCCAGGTTCTCCTGACTCCGAACATCGATTACTGCAATGACACCTCTCTTGATGAGATCGTTCACTGCCCTGTGCTTTAACCACACAGTTCTCTTCTTTCTGTTGAAGAGATCATTTGATGCCACCGCCACAGCCTCTTGGTTGTCGCAATATATCAAAATTACCGGTATCTGTGCTCTAACTACTGGAAGATCATACATGAGCTCCCGAAGCTATTCTGCTTCATCTGCTACGGTGTCAAGTGCAAAGAACTCAGATTCCATAGAAGACCGCGAGAACATAGTCTGCTTCTTCGACTTCCACGATATAGCAGCTCCACCCATTGTGAAAATGAATCCACCAGTGGACCTCTCGCTCTCCAACTCTGAGCACCAGCTGGCATCACTGAAGCCTTCTACTACCGGCGGCTCTCCACTGAAGTGCAGTGCATATGTTTGAGTCTTCTTGAGATATCTCATAACACGCTTCACAGCTTTCCAGTGCTGAACGCCTGGATTGCTTGTGAATCGACTCAGTATTTCCACAGCGAAAGTGTAACCCCACTTCTCATAATTTCTATAGTAGTTTTTTTTTGCAAACTATCTTGGATTTTTTTCTAAGCCAATTTAAATATGTTTTCAGCCGGCCTAAAAGAAAATGGTTCCATGTTTTCCAATAAAGCCCATTCTCCCTGAGCCCAGCCCATTCATTTATGCATAAGCTTTAAATTCATGAGAGTTCATCTAATTCATTTTTTTCCTCTTCTGTTCAAAGGAGTTCGTGGGAAATCCTTTCATCTCTGATTTTGATTTCTTGAGGAATTCGAATTCCCTAACTCTCTGACAGGAGTAGTGGAGGAATTTGAAACCCCACCCAAATTCTTTCTCCCTCAAAGAATTCCCAACCGCCTATATAAAGGCTAGAATTCTTTGAGAGGTCAATGTCCATTTGAGAATCCATTCCCAATTCTCTCCTTCCTCGAGCTCAGTTCAGATCACCATGGCGATCGTCATCTCCATAGCGAGGCCTTCTCCTGGATTGGGTGGCCTGTAGCAGAGTCGACGACTTCTCGACATTCGACTGAAGGATCGGTAAGTTGTAGCTGAGATTTTAGATCGCATAATTTCGTTCTTCAACTTTTTGTCTAATTCTTCTTTCAATCGCATTGGATTTCTGTAGAGGATTTGGATCGGGTTGTTCTGGATTGAATTGATCTCTTCGTTGCACTTAGATCGGAGAAATCATTCAAGGTTGAATTGCATTTCATTCAAATACTCTGATATAGTATTTGTTCGTAAATTTTGTGTTCTAAATTTCTCTTCAAATATTTTCCAGAGATGGATCATTGGTAGATTGTTCGAACCATTAGGTCAGGAGTACTTTGAATCTGAGAAAATAGAATGATCAGAGTTCTTGATCTTCCCCTTGTTTTTGAATCCAATTGTGAAATGATGAATACTTGAATTGTTCAGAGCCATTTCATATAGTAAGTACTCAAGTTTTGTCTCTTCGAAATCGAGTTTTCTTTTTATTTTTGAGTCAATTTTTGACTGCTCCTTATTTGTTTGTTGGATCAACAATAGATGCAGAGGTTTTGTGCCACCCTTGAATTAATCTTCAGAGACATCAACATACTGCAGGTAAACTTCTTTTGATAATGTAAATTTGATTGTAGTTGTACTTGAGAGGTTATAAGGAATGTATCAGTGAGGTCGATAGTTTTTTTAAAAGCTTTAAATTGAGTTAAGTGACGTGTCATTGAACTATGGGAGCCTGGTTATAACTAGTGACTGATATTTATGTTTTCCTTGCAAGCAATACATTATCCCAGTTTTTAAATCCCTGAAGATAGGAACCTGAGTGATATTAGAATGTAGTAACCTGCAGGATGAGATGTGTGAACTCTGTTATGATACTGAGGTGTATCAGCAATATATGGACTGAGATTCATATGATGAATTGGTCCAGATTATTGAACTTGGGACTGATTTGTTCAGTCTTATTCAGGACTGAATGATACCAGGAGTTGCAGCTTGCACTCAGATTAGAAATCAAGTGCATCTAATTATGACTGATTTGTTTTTAGGTAGTAGTCCAATACTTCAAGTAGGGATACTTGAGGATGCATGTAGAAATCACTTTAGGATAATTAGAATTGTTATCAAAGTGCATTTATGGGACTGATTACTGTCATATGGTTATTATGCTGATGAGAGAGACTGAGATTAGCATGACTGATATGTTTTTTCCTGAAACATATTTATGGGGACTATAGAGTTTAGCACTTTAATCTAAATTTTGGACTGACTGTATTGATCTTAATCTAGGCTGTTATAACAATTTTAACCCACACAGGGTATAGCTAGATAGGCTCTTTTGTGTAGGTTACTGAGACACTAGGAGAAATTTATGGATGTCCTGCAATTAGAGTTGAGAAAAGATACCTGTTGAACCAAGCCTTCATTCGAGTACCAAGGAATTATTGGACTATAGACTAGGGTTGTATCATTGCTCTTGTTTTCCTTTTTCTGAATCCTGTATAGAATAGAGTGGTAGCAGAGGTTGTTTTGATAGGTAATGTTGAAATGGCTGAGGTGATACACCATAGGAATGACAACAGGAGGAACAATGGGGTTTCTGAATTGGAGGCTATAAGGGTGAATTTTGGTAAGTTCATCGATTTCCTAGGAGACTTGGTTGATTTCTAATAGAGAAGGCTTTACTGAGCTTAAAGTTTTGCTTTACTAATGCTGCTAATAAGTATGAACTGGACACATATTTGAAAATGTGCATATATATGTCATACATTAGCTAATGATGGATAAGGTTTAAACTGTGAGCCACTATTGACTAGGTTGGTCATGTGCTTAACTGAGACTGAATTAAAATTTCAGTCCTATCTATGAAACTGAAGTGGGAATATAAATTTCATGATGGGCTGAACCTTCTCAGTCCTGTTAGGGACTGAGACAGGAAATTCCTAATTAGGATTGATTTTCTGAAACCTGAGAGATCGAACCACAAGTCATAAAATATTAGGATTAGTTAGATGTCAGGAAGGTGAAGTTGAGTATAATTTCGATTAGTTGTACTGTTGTTACCTGGGAAATTCTTATGGATAGATTAATACATCAACTGCTTGCTTGTCTCTAGGGCATGATGTGTAGCTGAATATTAACAGGGATGCTCATAGATACATGTGAGGAGACTTGGGTAAACAAGGGTCCTGGATCAGTCCTAGATCTCATAGGAACTTGTTATAGAAACTGGTTGATATTGGTGGAGGACTGTTTATGTCCTGATGAGGTATTAAGGCATAGAACTGAGTATTGAAATCCTATTGGACTGTTTAGGACTGGATATGAGGTTGAATATTAGACTGGTATGGATTCACATTTAGACTGATTTGGGACTGATGCTAAATACATCAGTTGGTAACCTGAGAATCAAGGGTATGGCCTTGGACTGATATTGAAGGATATTGGACTGGTATAGGAATGTGTTTGGGACTGAACCCTTACACTGCAAATTGCTTACAAGGGTGTTTATACATTGAGTTTAGAGGGATTCATCTTTTGTGTTGTTTGGGATGTTTCCTAATTACCAGGAATTGGTTTTAAGGGTTAGTTCACTCTAGGTAAACCAACCTTTGAAGCATATACTTTATAAGTTGCATGATAAGTTAAACCTTGAATGTTCAAAGCTTTGTCTAGGACTGAGGTTGGGCTAACAGGAAATAGCTTATATGTGCCCTGTTGTAGAAATTTCATAACTTATATTCAATCTGAAACTGGAAACTATTACAAGACTGAGCTATCAGTTCAGTTGTAACTGAACTGGGTATTTAATGTGGACTATGCCACATGACACAAGGGTTCCCTGATATGAACTGAGGCCTATAGGGGCTGTTAGTCCCTGATTTCCTACACTAAATATTTAGTGTATGTCAAATGCTATACGTATAGTTTATGACAACCTATAGGAACAGTCATGGTTAGGAGATTTGAGTAGGATGATTAGTAAGCTTGACTATCAGGTCTAATTGATTGTATTCTTTAATTTAGTGAATAGTTAGTAGCATATAAGTTAAGAAAAGTGTGGTAATAAAGTTGAGAATAGTTATCTCATATTGTAGGTTATGTATAGATATAGCTTGGTTGTACAATTGTAGAGATTAATAGGACATATACAAGATAGGTTTAAAGTGAATTAAGGATTATGTTAAAATAACTTTTCTAGATTAGAATATCTATTTTCACATTGTTGACTTATCAACTGTAATTATAAACAGGAGGACATCCAGCTTTACTACCCTTTCTCGATCACTCGGAGCAAGGCAAGTATACTCCTCGGATTTGTTCATTTCTCATGTCTTGCATGTTCATCCCTGTATCTCCTTGATTGACACGATGTATCACGGTATTGTCTGGTTTCATATTTCATGTATTACTTGTGTCTGGGAGGGGAAATACTATAGATATGTGATCAAACCCTGTTACTATTCATGTGAATAGCTTGGGTCCCGCACCGTGCATGCGGGACCAAAGCCGTACCATTTCATGTTCATTGCATCTACCCAAGCCGATCACAATCTAGATATATTTCAATATTGCACATGTCAGGATTTAGGTTGTATTTCAGGATTCATGGTTGTACTTCATGTTCAGGTTGTATTTCATGATTCAGGTTGTACTTCATGTTCAGGTTGTATTTCATGTTCAGGACTCATACCATGTTTCCTGTTTTACTTTCAGTATTTCCTGCTCAGTTTCATGTCTTGTTCTCATTTCCTGTACTTATATATATTCCCTGTTTCTTGATTCATACCGTGATGTTCATGTTCATTTCCTTGGATATACTTAGCTCCGCTCCTGACTAGGATATGTTGTAGGTGCTTGCAGGATATTGTTCTACCCTATGGGCCAGAGCCCAGGATATTAGCTGAGCAGATTGGAGACATGACTTAGCTTGAGGTTTCAGGTTTAGACTGTTTAGCTTTACTCCTAGATATTGTACATTTCATTCCTGATGATTACTACAATTTTGATATATGGATTTGTGGATTATGGTGATCATTCTGGGTACGTTATATTAGATGCTGTGATTACTTTCATTCATGTATCTTGATTCATAGTTTATCCCTAGATATTGGTACAGCTTACTTCATTGTGTCTAACAATGAAGGCTGGGTGTGTCCGACTCGTGTCCGATTATTCGGGAGCGGGTCGTGACAGAAAGCTATGTCAGGCCTAGTGGCAGTAGTAGCGTACATTAAACTTCCGATGACGCTAGTGTACTCCAATTGCCTGACGCTTTTCTTCGAGTTTGGCTCTAGCTTTTGATCACTTCGGTATGGCACAACTTAAGCGTACTATGCGCCTAGCGACGATGCTGACGTGCTAAGTGCAAAGTGTGCCAACAAAATACAACATTACGCCTCACGAGTCCATGAGCCCGAGTCCGAGTCGCTAAGCCCCTACGGGCTTAGCTCCCATGAAAATAAATTTTCCAAGAGCAAAAAGCATGAATGCTTTCAATTGTTGATTTAGCCTTTTTTCCATTCGAAAACTAACCCCACATGGCACACCCATGTGCACCTCCACACCACATGTACATCTCTAAACTAGCATAGTTAATATATAGAGATACAACTCCTTTGGCCTAGCCGATGTGGGACTAAAGTTTCTAAACAAAGGCCAAAAATCCAACAATCCCCCACATATCTCTATATATGGGTATAAGTGTTCCCCACAGTAACTGTCCATCATGAATTAGGAGAGATGTCGCTGACGACCTGAATCGTCCCGCATGGGTCAAACAATAGACTATAATACAAGAATGGACTAAGCCTTGAATTCTGCATCATAGCTGAAATTCTTTCCACTCACATAATGTAGTTACATGTACTTCTGGGCCATGTGCCAGCCTGGCTTCAGTGTATAATTTTGGGCGTCTACAAATTTACCCTCAAAAGACGGCCTAATATCTCTTTGTCCATACACTATAGATGAGTTCATTATAAAGAGACATGGCATGAAGCGCTTTGCGCTTCCCTTGCGGTGCTACGCCGCTATAACATGGCTTAAATCCAAGGCCTAACCCCGTACCAGGAACCTCATCGTAGTGTCATACTACTGTAGCATGAGGCAACCGCCTCTTTGTAGTGCCAAACTACCCAGCATGAAGCCTTAGGCTCCCTTGCGGTGTTACGCCGCAATGACATGGCTTGCAAGGCCGAGGCTTTATCCCTAACCGGGTACCTCATTGTGGTGTCGTATTGTCACGCCCCAGTACCGAAATACGGAGACGGACTAGGCTAGCTACTCCATATGAGGTATACAAACGTCATATGGCGATCGTGGCTGTCGAGAGACAAGGGGGTGTATGCTACATTCAAGTCTCCTATGGTCACATAGAACATCTATGTCTCAATCATTCAAAACAAGAAAACATCAATTAATGAACATATAAGATAAAGCAATAAGGCGTCCCTGACGCTTCATCGAAATGATCATGGGGATCTAGCTTTATAAGTTAGCTAGCCCAGAAAGTCATAGGTACAAAATTGTATTCAGTTGCAGTCTAATTTAATTACAATTATGCAAAGACAAAATGTCTAGATTAGCCGGCTAAACAGGTGCCAGTGGCTAAACGCCAGGACATAAGTAAAGATACTAGAGTGGTGGAGAAGAAACCCACTCGAGTCCCCCGCCAGCCTTGCTCCTAGTATGCACCATTGACGTCAGGAAAGAAGGTCGGATCCTCAGGCTCTGCTACGTGATCTGGCCAAACAAAACCAGCGGGGTCAGCCCCGAATAGCAAGTACCACAAGGAAGCACAAAAGAGTGAGATAAAATCCAAGCATAAAATAATATTATAAATAATAAATAAAGCTTTCGGTCGTAACCTCGGTCCACAGCCCGTCCTAGCACGGTAGACCAATCCAACAACTAAACAAGGACATGGGTTGGACCACGCACCATGACAGTCCATGTCACTCGGCTACTAACGGAAGGCTCAAGCACAGTCAAGTCGTTTTCCAAGCGGCCATTCATTTCTGCAGCTTTCTATATTTGGCGGATTTATTCCCGCGATACTGATTAAAAAGAATCCTCAGATCGTGTCAACCCAACAGGGCTAGCCAAACCGTAAGACATATAAAACTTTGATTATGCACCAGTCCCCCGAAGGGCTACCGCGCTAAAACATTTAACACATAGCTCGTAAGAGTCGGATATAGTCATCCGCTATAGGCGAATGAAACCATATCCGTGGCGGCCAACCCGACACGTCAGGTCTGGACCTGGGGTGGCTAGTATGGCACGATCTCGGGATTCTTCCCACCAATGCATCTACCAAGTTAGTTGCCTAGTTAATCCCTAGGTTATACTCAGAGTTCACATGTCGTGGTCACATGTTCGCTCCTCTCGATGTCGTACATTGTACAAGTACCCCAAGAAAGATTTCGTACTGGCTCATGGAGTCATACGTATGTACCCCCTTCTTGGTGTAATACAACACACAACACATACCACGTCATTGCCATCGACCATTTGCTTTGTAAATGCTGGACTCTTGAAAGTACTGGCAGGTATCACGTAGGAACACTTAGCGCATAGGATTGCACCTCGGTGCTCACATAGATTATACCTTTGTACACACATAGGATTATCCAGCCATCACATAGGTAGTCAGCTTAGAAATGAGGACTAAGACACAAAAGAACATGCGGCCGAGGCTCATGCGGCCAAATTGTATGCGGCCAGGCTCCATACGGCCAGAAAATGAAGTCAGCTTAACTTCATGCGTCTCGGGCTCATGCGGCCGGGGAATATGAGTGCATGCGGCTCGGGAAGAACAGGATCATGCGGCTGCTGGATAAATGGTTCAGGCGGCCGAGGAATACAGGCTCATGCGGCTGCTCTGCGAAAGGCTTATGCGACACGAAAGGCTCATACGGCACAAGCACATGCGGCACGGTTGAAGAAGGCTTATGCGGCTACAAATAATCAGGCTTATACGGCTAAGAAAATAATCAGACTTTTATGCGGCTGCAAATAATCAGGCTTATACGGCTAAGAAAATAATCAGGCTTATGCGGCCAAGAAAATAATCAGGCTTTATGCGGCTGCAAATAATCAGGCTTATGCGGCCGAGAAAATAATCAGGCATATGTGGCAGCAAATAATCAGGCTTATGCGGCTGAAATATGTGGGGCGCATGCGGCTCAAGAAAATAGAGTTCATGCGGCAGTGGGGGATGGATCTTATGCGGCTGGGGATGTTCATGCGGCTGAGAATATTCATGCGGCTGCAATTGCTCATGCGACTGAGAATACATAAGCGACTGCGAATGCTCATGCGGCTGCGAATACTCATGCGACAAGGGCACTATTCATCGTCCCTGCCAGAACCAGTGCAGACGAACCTAGGAGATGTCCAAATAATGTTTTGGCCATAACTTTCTCAAAACAAATCGAAATCTAGCTTTTCAAAGGTCAAAATTGTGTAGAATCAAATTTTCTACAACATAGGACCATTGGTTTTCGAAAATAGCTAAGTTTAATAGATCAAAACCATAAAAACCTATGAAACTCTAGTTTTAGGAACTTAGATCTACATAAATCTAGCCATTAAAATCAAAAACTTCAAGAACTAAACTTGTAGAGAATGAAGAGAAGAACATTATAGACAAACAATATCAAAGAAAAATCAAGAATAGAAAATTCACTAGTCTTCACTTTTGAACAAGTTGTACTTGTCTATGGGTGGTGGTTGAAGAAAATAAATGGAAGAGTGAATGAGGAGAGAGAGTGAGGAAGAGAATATAAATAGGGGTTTAGGAAAACCCTAATCTCTAATCTTGTTCTAACCATTCCACTAATGACAAGCTTAAAAGTTACATGCAACCATTAATAAATAATATACAGAATTATACACATGCTAAATACAGATACCGTATACAGAATTCATGAAAGAATATGTATATTGGGATCAGGGAGTGACATCTCTATCCTCCTTAGAAAAATTTTATCCTCAGAATTTCAGCCAAGACAAAGATAGAGGTATCCGGGCAAGCAAGGTGCAATTACAATCTACGCAAGCAACCTATCATTAGCAGTCATTGATCATATATTTCAAAATAGTAAAAAACAAACCTGTAAACAGATTACCAGGCATGAGGAGAAATATACCTCCTGAGTCGAATAAGTACGGATACCGAGATCTAATCTCGTCATCGCGCTCCCAGGTTGACTCTCCCGGAGAGTGATGGCCCCAAGCGACACGGACAAGGCTAATAGTCCGGTTCTTGAGCACCTTCTCTCGCCGGTCTAAAATAGACACGGGTTGTTCCTTGTAAGTTAGGTCGGTACCAACGACTAACTCCGAATGGTCGAGGACATGACTTGGATCTGGGACATACCCACGCAACTGAGATACATGAAACACATCATGTACGTCAGATAGCGAGGAAGGAAGGGCAAGCCGATAAGCAACATAGCCTACCCGATCGAGAACCTCAAAAGGACCAACGAATCTCGGACTAAGCTTTCCTCGGATTCCAAATCTAATGACACCCCGAGTGGGCAAAATCCGCAGAAACACTTGGTCACCAATACCAAACTCTAGAGGCCTACGATGCTGATCTGCCCAGTGGCGGTGTCTGTCTTGCGCGACTCGAAGCCGTTCTCTGATCAACTTGACTGTCTCCACGGTCTGCGTAATCATCTCTGGTCCCAACAATTTTCGTTCTCCCATATCGTCCCATGCCAGAGGGGACATGCACTTCCTTCCATATAATGCTTCAAACGGCGCCATCTGTATACTTGCCTGATAACTATTATTGTAAGAGAACTCTACTAGATGAAGATGATCTTCCCAAGTTCTGCCGAAGTCTAGAGTACAAGCCCGTAACATATCTTCCAAGGTCTGAATGGTTCTCTCTGATTGTCCATCCGTCTGCGGATGATAGGCTGTGCTGAACCTCAACTTGGTACCCAAAATTTGATACAAACTCCGCCAAAAGTAAGAGGTGAACCGTGTGTCCCGATCTGATACTATGCTGACTGGAACACCATGCTATCTCACAATGTACTTCATATACTTTTCTGCCAGCTGCTCAGTAGACTGTCCTACTCTGAAAGAAAGGAAATACGTAACCTTCGTGAGCCGATCCACGATTACCCAAACTGCATTTCGGTCGGTCGAAGATCAAGGTAAACCAGTCACAAAGTCCATCGTGATGTGCTTCCACTTCCACTCCGGAATAGAAAGCGGCTGTAATAATTCTGCTGGTCTCTGCTGCTCTGTCTTCACTTGTTGACATACTAAGCATCTGGATACAAACCTCGCTATCTCCCTTTTCATGCTATTCCACCAAAAGTGCTGCTTCATATCCTGGTACATCTTTGTGCCTCCGGGATGAATGGAATAAGGAGAACTATGAGCTTCTGACATAACCTCATGTCGAAGGTCTCCACCTGGTACACAAAGACGATTTCTAAACCTAAGTGTACCATCCTCATGGATTACTAACTCCTTTCTGAGACCTGACTCACATTCCGATCGAAGCTTCTGGATTCGCGGATCCTCCGCCTGAGCTGTTCTGATCCTCTCTACTAGAGTAGACTGAATCTGTAAACTGGCCATAACTCCCGTATCTTGCGGTAAGATTACTTCAATTCCCATTTCCTGAAGATCCTCCAAAATATGCCTCTGTGTGGTTAGAATAAATGCACCACCTCTCCTGCTCAAGGCATCTGCTACCACATTCGTCTTGCCTGGATGATACTGAAGATTTACATCAAAGTCTTTCAGTAATTCCAACCATCTCCTCTGTCTCATGTTCAGGTCCCTCTGGGTAAATGTAAACCCCCAAATTTTTTTTGAAGTATTTTTACTTAATATTCTATTCAAATCTAGTTTTTGTTGTTTGAAGATTTTGGTATATATGTAAATTGAGTTTAAAGATTTTATTTATATTAAATATCAAATGATTATACATAATATATGAAGTGGAAATTTTCTTTTAACAAAAATAATTTTAGCTATTTAAGAAATTTTTATTTGCATTTTTGGAATTTTAGAACTTTTAAAGATTTTCTATATTAATGAAATATAGGTAACATATGTTTTCTCCCTATCATGTACATGGTACCTTCCCGAAATAAATTTCAGGTTATTTTAGTAATGTATATATTTTTATTTGAACTTTAGATTTATCAATTACATATAGATTTATCTCAAAGTAATGTTATACATATTTATTGTTATGTATTTATATGGGTATGACATAGAAAAAAAAATTGAAACCAAAATCTCGCGAGTTATGAATAACTCGCGAGTTGAACTTCTCAATATAACCCGACCGCTGTAGAGAACAGGGGGCCGAGGAGGAATTTAAATTCCTCCAAATTTCTTCCAATTCTGAACAAATCTTTTCGAGATCTAACCTTATCTAAATCTCCCATAGATTACATCGGATCGAATTAAAAACTGGGATTTAATTCGATTAAAAATTGATCCCTGTAGTCGGCGTCAAAGTAGTTAAGGAGGAGAATTTTCCCTCGATACTCCTCTCCAACCACAACCACCCAATCCCTGGGCATCCCGACGTCCTAGCGAACGTCCCCGACCACCTGTACGTCGACGCCACCCGACGATCGTCGGAGCTCTGCCCGTTCGGCCGAGAACAGGAAAACATCCTGTTTTGACTCACTGCCAGGTACATGACTTCGCCCCTATCGTTCTTCGATTTTAGTTAACCAATTCATGATCCGTAAAATCTTACGGAGAGTCTAGATGAGCCCCTATCCATCCCATTAACTGGACTAACTTGGGTTGCCATGAGTAAGTCGCATAAATTCCTGAAAGTCTAGGAAAACTCACAGAAATCAGCATACAACAATTGATAGTGAACCTAGTATTGGAAGGCAAAATTTCACCAGTTCTACAATAGTTTCAAAAATATAATTTAATATGTTTGAAAGCAACATATACGAGATTAGAAACCTTTTTGCAGAACCATTTTTCGTACTTTGTGCAGAAAGTTATTTGAGTCTAAAAATCCAGAAAAACCTAGTTTGAAAACAAAATTTTTGGAAAAACCCAACCGATACGACGTGCGCCCCGACAAACCGGGCAACGTGGTCATGCACTATATGCATCGAAAGGCGCGTATGGATGTTGCCGACGTGTGGGAACTGACAGAACTCGATTTCGTTGCGCGTGCGCGACGAAATCAGTGCGTATCCGTCGAGATACCCCCGTATCGACGTTTTGCAAACTTGACCATAACTTCGTGCATGTTCGTCGGATCGATGCGAAACTTGCACCATCAGGACCGTATCATTTTTTTGGTCCTGTATACCAAGTTTGGTCCGATTCTGAGAAGTTTGATCGGAACGCCAAATTGGAGGGCCCGCGACCCGCTCCAACAAGCGAATTTGTGCACGGCTCATCGAAATCCAAAATTTGGCATACCGTTGAGTTCGTCTCATCAAACAAAACCATAGACATGTAGTTTGACGACTTTAGAGACCGTAGGTACTGGCACGTATTTCGGTGCAAGACGGGTCCAACGACGGACATCGTTTTGGCCCAAAATTATAATTTTGCCCCTGTTCCAGAATTTGACTTTTGGACAGGCATTTTCTAGGCATATCTTTTATTCCAAACTCATTCATGATGATTGTTTCAGCATCCGGAGCTTCTTGTGGATTTTGACTTTTGTGTTGACGATTCTGATTGTTGGATTTTGCTGCTTCTCGCACCACCCTCAGGCAAGATACCTTACCTTATTTTACTGTTATAATTATATGCACCTTATTTATTTGTTTACTGCATATTTATTACCTGTTCTTAGTCGGATCCACTACTTGCTATTTTTAGTTCATTTTATTTTGCTTTTCATTATTTTTTCTTCTTGCTTTTTGCATATGGACCTAGCCATAGCGAACTACCTTCTGTTAGTGACCTTGGGAGGGAGAAGACAGTTAAATATATGGGCTACCCCAAATCCAACAACTGTAGTAACTGCGTACTACGATAGTCGAGTCGCGAGGGTCACTAGCCTCGAGCTATGTGGATTGATGGGTCACGTGGGCCGCTAGCCTCGAGTTATGCCGGCTGATAGTATTGGTACTTGACGTGTGCGTGTTGTGAGTTATTACCTTGTCCTGGGGGAGTCAGCCTTCACCTGCCCATACATCGATATGTCTTCTAAATTGCCTACTAGAAAGGTTAGGAAACCTTGGCAAATTTTATGTTTCAATCATGGCATAGAAAAATGTCACATCACGGAATAGTAAGTTATCTCTTGTCCTTGTTTGGTTATAGGGGTAGCCTACTGTTTCGATGATGGGATATTGAGCCGTGTTATGGTTTGGACACTTTTACTTTATCTTTATTTTATGGTGCATTTATATTCAGTTCATATGGCATGTTCTTCCTGTATCTTGTTACGTCCCTCTGAGGACCTGGTGATCTCTCCAGGTATAGACAATTTCCTGCAGGAGTATGGCTCGGCACTGGATCCTTCCTACCTTGATGACGAGGCATCTCCCGCTGACATCTAGATTCATGTTATTCTTTGAGACTCATAGTGGACATCTACTGTATTTGAGATTATTTTCATAGCTGTTTGGTGTGGGCATGTCCACCCGGCTATTTTTTGACTCACTTATTTATTCTATTTGGACTTCTTATATCTTCTGTATTTGTTGTGGATGAGGTATAGTTTTATTGATTTTCTGGCCTGCGATTATATTATTACAGCTTATATATATATACGAGATTTTCATATATTGGAGTATTCATCGTATATATGCAGCTGGCATGTCTACGTACTTGGTCCTAAGTATTTTGGGACTGGGGCGTTACATGTTTTTGTGGTGGCCCATGCAGGTCCAAAAATATTGTTGGGATGCATGACTGTACCCAACAAGCCTGCATATAGGAATAGGAATAGTATCTCCTCCATGATTATTACCTCCTTTGACTTCCAACCTTCTCGAATCCTCTTTGATTACCTAAATTTCCTCACGATCTAACCCTTCCTTGACCGCAACCATGACCCCAGACAAGGAGACAGTAGGACGACTGTATAGGCACGAACCCCGAACAAAACTTCAATTCTAAATTTTTTTACTTTCATCATTATCTCACGTACTTATGTTCTACCATCTTGACCAATGCTGCTATCATAGCCTAGATTTGCAAGCTTAATCATTTTCGAGCTTGTTCATGACATATATGTTATTGGAGGTACCCCACTAACATATTGTCTATCAGAATCGGTGCATGATGGTCTGATCAACCTAGTGCACTTGGTTCGCTCTTTTATACAGGATGAGATATAATTCACTAGCTCCCCAAGATCTTATCCGCAACTATGTTGACAATTCTCTTTCAACTGCTTGACCTATAACTTGTTCGAATCTATTCTAACATTATTCTATTTTTCGTGCCAGTAAGGATGAACCTTCGAAGCGGACACCTTCCTACCTCGGCGATCACGCCTGGTGATGCAGCCACTCAAGAGAGAGAGGTCCTACCAGTGACCCCGGTGACCCCGTATCAGCCAGGATAGCCGCAGGCCACCATGACCCCATCGATGGTACCACAGGAAACTCAAGTGCCACCAGCCACCCAAACTGGGCAGACAACCGAGGTACCAACCGAAGGGAATGCACCACCACCTCCACCACCATTCATTCAGCAGTACCCGCCTCAGTACGGACTACAGATGCCTCCACCACCAGAGGATGGAAACCCTACTACACAGTTCATGTACGCCATGATACATACTTAGTGGCAATAGGTTGAACTGATGAGGCAGAGCATGACGGAAGCACTAACTAGGCCCCCACTTCCACCTCCGACACCGGTACTAACACCAGCTCTACATCCATATGAGGGCTCTATCAATGACTTCATGGATATGAATCCCAAGCCCTTCAGAGGTACCGAGGAACCCCTAGAGGTCACTGCATGGCTTATCAGCACGGAGAAGCTACTGAGGGCGTCCCAGTTGCCAACAAATGATTGGATGACAGTAGTAGACTTGCTCTTGGAAGACAATGCCCATCATTGGTGGGAAGCCGAAGGAAGACACTTGGGAGCCAAACAGACTTAGGAAAAATTCTACAAACTCTTCAATGAGAGGTTCTTTCCTATCCATGTACGTGATGCCGTCTGTGATCGGTTCCTACACCTCAAGCAAGAAAACCTGACCGTAGACGAGTATGATGCGGAATTCAGTCGACTGAGCAGATTCGGTGAGACACTGATTCCTACTGAGCAGGAAAGGGCCAAGAGATTTCACCAAGGATTGACACCAGAGCTCAAGAAGCATACTACAGTGCAGTCTAGAGTTTCTCATGCTGCAGTGTTAGAAGAAGCTAGAAGCCAGGAACTCCTTGACAAAGAAGTACAACAGGCTCAAAGACGCCATATTCCAGCAACTGGGACAAGTAACCTTATCCATAGGGGACCAATCAGACATTCTATAACACAACAACCACCAAGAGCATCCCCCTATCCAATCGATGAGCTTCTTACATGTCACTTCTGTCATAGAAAAGGTCATGTCATAAAGGATTGCCGTCGCAGATTAGGACAATGCATGATTTGTGGCTCCAATCATCACAAAGCTCGAGACTGTACAAGAACAACTAAATGCAGCACAACAGCGGATGCAGGGACCCATAGCACCAGGACGAATAGCAGAGCCCAGTCAACCATCATATGGAGGTTATCCTAGAAGATCACACTTAGCTAACCAATCTATACAAGTTAGGCAGGATGGACAGGAGACAAATGGACCAGAGCATGGGCAAACATTTAGTATGGCGGTGATAGGCACCCATCCTGAGGTTGGAGATTTAGCAGGTATTATTCTAGTTACACCATTTATTTGTTTTAGACATGGCTTAGCATTAGAACAACACATTCCTTAGCTTAGTCAACATGCATATCATAATACTTGTCATAGTATAAATTACTAGTTACCAGCGGCAATGCATATGCAGTACCTTTGACACCATTAGAAATCTATTGACTATATTTTAGCAACCTTATTACAGAGATTTATGACTTAGTGGTTAGAGATCCTTGCACGACGTACCTTATAATACCTTATAATTTGTTATACCATCAGTAATCGTCTTGTGCTATAGAAGAGTAAATCATCTAACACCCTCGGTACATGTGTCATCCTGGCATCCCTTACCAACGAGGAAGCGTAGAGATGACATGGGTAATCGTTTTACTGTTGTCCAAAAATTTGAAGAACATATTTTGACTTGACCCAGTTCCTCCAACCGAGCAAATAACCCCGTAGTTCACAACGTCCACTTCTATCCGCAACACTATGGATACTCCAACCGTGACTTTGAAAGTTAGAGCACAACGTTAGTCTTTTTCTTCCAACAAGTTCCATATACGAGACCTAGACGATCCCACCTTCATCTAGGCATATTATGTGCCACACAAACACGTCCCCTTGTACTCTATTTTTATGATGCGACTTTCGGGTCAATAAGGACCAACTATACCCCTTACCATAATACCGATAAACTTTTCGATTTCAATTAGAGACCCAATTTCGACTCAAACCTTTCGATCTAATATATGGTTATGATCTACTCGAAGGCCACTATGCACATACCACTAGGGTACCATGCAATTGAGACCCCATGTGCTACTTATACACAAAAATCACGGAAGACACATTTTCAAGACTTACAGATCCTATTTAACCAACCCACACATGTTAGTCATTATGACTTGAAGGTTCAAACATTTACTAATTCTAATTCTATAGCAAGGTTCCTGCGCTTATTAAAGACCCTCACCTCCTTGCCCATGAATTATTCTCCCCCTAAAGTTCTTCAACCCCATCTCTAGTTACCCGTGTTATGCGAAGACTCCAATCCTACTGTACCAACGCGTTCTAGTTATAGTCAAATAAGAGGTTTCTACCAGTTTGTTGGAAGCATGGCCCATAGGGAGGCCATGTTAAGTTGTAATAATTTTCTTTTAGTAATTTATTGACCAAGAACGTTGTGGCAATATCCAGGCATCCCTTAGGATCCTTGATTGTGGACAGGAGTGCTAATATTTTCATTTTTTCCTTGGAGTTGAATTTCTAGGAGTCTTGTAACGACGATTTCTACAAGCAGCCAACTTCTATAAGTTGGGTAGAGCCTCGGATAAAGGATACTCAACCTTGTAGAATATGATGGCAATTTGGATCCCGTTATAACCACCCTGCCAGCCTTTCAAAAACCGAGGCACATTTGACGTGCCTCCCTTCTCTCGTATATACTATTGTTATTTTTGATATTAAGTTTTATTTTAATTTCGAGGAAGAAATTTTTATAAGTTGGGTAGGATGTAAACCCCCAAATTTTTTTTGAAGTATTTTTACTTAGTATTCTATTCAAATCTACTTTTTGTTGTTTGAAGATTTTGGTATATATGTAAATTGAGTTTAAAGATTTTATTTATATTAAATATCAAATGATTATACATAATATATGAAGTAGAAATTTTCTTTTAACAAAAATAATTTTAGCTATTTAAGAAATTTTTATTTGCTTTTTTGGAATTTTAGAACTTTTAAAGATTTTCTATATTAATGAAATATAGGTAACATATGTTTTCTCCCTATCATGTACATGGTACCTTCCCGAAATAAATTTCAGGTTATTTTAGTAATGTATATAATTTTATTTGAACTTTAGATTTATCAATTACATATAGATTTATCTCAAAGTAATGTTATACATATTTATTGTTATGTATTTATATGGGTATGACATAGAAAAAAAATTTAAAACCAAAATCTTGCGAGTTATGAATATCTTGCGAGATAAACTTCTCAATATAACCCGACCGCTGTAGAGAACAGGGGGCCGAGGAGGAATTTAAATTCCTCCAAATTTCTTCCAATTCTGAACAAATCTTTTCGAGATCTAACCTTATCTAAATCTCCCATAGATTACATCGGATCGAATTAAAAACTGGGATTTAATTCGATTAAAAATCGAATCCTATAGTCAGCGTCAAAGTAGTTAAGGACGGGAATTTTCCCTCGACACTCCTCCCCAACCACAACCACCCAATCCCTGGGCATCACGATGTCCTAGCGAACGTCCCCGACCACCTGTACGTCGGTGCCACCCGTCGATCGCCCGGAGCTCCGCCCGTTCGGCCGAGAACAGGGAAACATCCTGTTTTGACTCATAGCCAGGTACATGACTTCGCCCCTATCGTTCTTCGATTTTAGTTAACCAATTCATGATCCGTAAAATCTTACAGAGAGTCTAGATGACCCCCTATCCATCCCATTAACTGGATTAACTTGGGTTGCCATGAGTAAGTCGTATAAATTCTTAAAAGTCTAGGAAAACTCACATAAATTAGCAAACAACAATTGATAGTGAACCTAGTATTGGAAGGCAAAATTTCACCAGTTCTACAATAGTTTCAAAAATATAATTTAACATGTTTGAAAGCAACATATACAAGGTTAGAAACCTTTTTGCAGAACCATTTTTCGTACTTTGTGCAGAAAGTTATTTGAGTCTAAAAATCCAGAAAAACCTAGTTTGAAAACAAATTTTTTGGAAAAACCCAATCGATACGGCGTGCGTCCCGACAAACCGGGTGACATGGTCATGCATTATACGCATCGAAAAATGCGTATGGATGTTGTCGACGTATGGGAACTGACGGAACTCGATTTTGTTGCGCATGCGCGACGAAATCAGTACGTATCCGTCGAGATACCCCTGTATCGATGTTTTGCAAACTTGACCATAACTTCGTGCACGTTCGTCGGATCGATGCGAAACTTACGCCATCAGGACCGTATCATTTTTTTGGTCTGGTATGCCAAGTTTGGTCCAATTCTGAGAAGGTTGATCGGAACGCCAAATTGGCGGGCCCGTGACCCGCTCCAACGAGCGAATTTGCGCACGGCTCATCGGAATCCAAAATTTGGCATACCGTTGAGTTCGTCTCATCAAACTGAACCCGTAAACATGTAGTTTGACGACTTTAGAGATCGTAGGTACTGGCACGCATTTCGGTGCAAGACGGGTCCAACGGCGGACATCGTTTTGGCTCGAAATTATGATTTTGCCCATGTTCCAGAATTTGACTTTTGGATAGGCGTTTCCTGGGCATATTTTTTATTCCAAACTCGTTTGTGATGTTTGTTTCAGCATCCAGAGCTTCTTGTGGATTTTGACTTTCGTGTTGACGATTCTGATTGTTGGATTTTGCTGCTTCTCGCACCACCCTCAGGCAAGATACCTTGCCTTATTTTACTGTTATAATTATATGCACCTTATTTATTTGTTTACTGCATATTTATTACCTGTTCTTAGTTGGATCCACTACTTGCTATTTTTAGTTTATTTTATTTTGCTTTCCGTTATTTTTCCTTCTTACTTTTTGCATATGGACCTAGACTTAGCGAACTACCTTCTGTTAGTGACCTTGGGAGGGAGAAGACAGTTAAATGTATGGGCTACCCCAAATCCAACAACTGTAGTAACTGCGTACTATGGTAGTCGAGTCGCGAGGGTCACTAGCCTCGAGCTATATGGACTGATGGGTCACGTGGGCCGCTAGCCTCGAGTTATGCCGGCTGATAGTATTGGTACTTGACGTGTGCGTGTTGTGAGTTATTATCTTGTCCTGGGGGAGTCAGCCTTCACCTGCCCATACATCGATATGTCTTCTAAATTGCCTACTAGAAAGGTTAGGAAACCTTAGCAAATTTTATGTTCCAATCATGGCATAGAAAAATGTCACATCACGGAATAGTAAGTTATCTCTTGTCCTTGTTTGGTTGTAGGGGTAGCCTACTATTTCGATGATGGGATATTGAGCCGTGTTATGGTTTGGACACTTTTACTTTATCTTTATTTTATGGTGTATTTATATTCAGTTCATATGGCATGTTCTTCCTGTATCTTGTTACGTCCCTCTGAGGACCTAGTGATCTCTCCAGGTATAGATAATTTCCCGCAGGAGTATGGCTCGGCACTGGATCCTTCCTACCTTGATGACGAGGCATCTCCTGCTGACATCTAGATTCATGTTATTCATTGAGACTCATAGTGGACATCTACTGTATTTGAGATTATTTTCATAGCTGTTTGGTGTGGGCATGTCCACCCGGCTTTCTTTTGACTCACTCATTTATTCTATTTGGACTTCTTATATCTTCTATATCTGTTGTGGATGAGGTATAGTTTTATTGATTTTCTGGCCTGCGATTATATTATTACAGCTTATGTATATATACAAGATTTCCATATATTGGAGTATTCATCGTATATATACAGCAGGCATGTCTACGTACTTGGTCCTAAGTATTTTGGGACTGGGGCGTTACAGTAAACACATACTTTAAGCTCTTATGATCAGTGTAAATCTCCACTCGATCCCCATATAAGTAGTGCCTCCATAACTTAAGCAAAAATACTACTGCTGCTAATTCCAGGTCGTGAGTCGGATAGTTCTTCTCATGATCTCGAAGCTGTCGAGACGCATATGTTATCACCTTACCATGCTGCATCAATACACATCCAAGTCCTTTTTCGGATGCATCACAATATACTGTAAACCCTCCCGATCCTACTGGAAGTGTCAAGATCGGGGCTGAGATTAATCTCTTCTTCAACTCTTCAAATGATGTCTGACACTCTGCTGACCAAACAAACTCTACATCATTATGCGTCAAACGCGTCAAGGGTGCCGAAATCCTGGCGAACTCTGCCACGAACCTCCTGTAGTAACCTGCCAACCCCAAGAAACTACGCACTTCTGCTACCGTCTTCGGAACTGGCCAATTCTCTACTGCCTCCACCTTCTTCGGATCTACCGACACTCCTGCTCCAGAAATAATGTGTCCAAGGAACGAAATATGATCCAAACAAAACTCATATTTATTAAGATTCACATAAAGTTGATGCTCCCTCAAGGTCTGGCAAACTGTCTGAAGATATTTCTCATGTTCCTCCTCACTACTGGAATAGACGAGGATGTCATCTATAAACACTATTATAAACTTATCCAAATTGGGCAAAAAGATACGATTCATCAAATCCATGAATACTGTTGGGGCGTTAGTCAGTCCAAAGGGCATTACCAGAAACTCATAATGCCCATATCGTGATCTAAATGCTGTCTTGGGTATGTCCTGCTCCTGGACCCTCACTTGATAATATCAAGATCGAAGATCAATCTTAGAGAAGATGCAAGCCTTACTCAATTGATCAAACAGGTCATCAATCCTTGGTAACGGTTACTTGTTCTTCATGGTTACTGTATTCAACTGCCGGTAATCAATGCACATTTGCGTCGATCCATCCTTCTTGGGTACCAAAATCACCGGTGTTGCCCAGAACGATTTACTGTCTCGGATAAACTGCTTCGCCTTCAGTTCTTCTTCATGCTAGTACAACTTGTCTAACTCTGACTGCGACATCCTGTAAACTCTGCCGACTTTAGGCTCCGTCCCAGGATTCAGCTCAATACAAAACTCCACATCTCTTACTGGTGGTAAACCTGGAAGCTCATCTGGAAATATATCAACAAACTCTCTGACCACTCTTGGAATCTGCTCCTGCTCTGCCAATGCTTCTGCAACAAAGCCCTTGGGTCGATCCTCCAATGATCGGACAAAGACGAACTCCTCAACGCGAGGTACATTAAATACTACCCTACCTCCCCGACAATCTATCATCGCATGGCTGTCTCTCAACCAGTCCATGCCTAGGACAACATCAAAGTTGCCTATAGGGAACTCAATCAAAGATGCGGGCAATAATCGCCCACTCACTACAACTGGGCATGCTAAGCACACTCTGCTAACTCCTATGAGCCCATTACCAGTAAGTATATTCATCCTTTCTGGCAATGCCTCGAATTCTAATCCAATACGTGTCGCAAATCGTACAGATATAAAAGAGTGGGTAGCCCCTGAATCAAACAATGCTACTGCAGAAAAAGAGGTAACAGAAATATTACCTGCAACTACGTCGTCTGAAGCTAGCGCATCCTCCAGTGATAAGGTGAAGGCCTAGCCCTGGCCTTGCTAAGCTCCCTCCTGCTGCCTTCCTCGATCATGCTGTCGCTGCGGCCGCTGCGGGCCTTCCTGGTTCTGTGCCTGGCGAAACATCTGAGTCTGCGTTGGTAGACGCTGGGCTAGCGGCCTTACGGCCAATGATGGTCCTCTGCTCGATGCTGTACCTGGAGCTGGCAATATAGGAAGCTGCTGAACGGGCCCTCATGGCCTCTGCATCATAGGACAATTGGCAATCCTGTGGTCTGGACTGCCATACCTCATGCATAACCCATTAGCCGAACGACACACATCCCTAGTGTGCCCTTCCTTACCACAGTAAGTACATCTAATAGGAACCCCCGGGCGCTGCTGCTGGTTCCTCTGCTGCTGATGCCGAATTGGTGCTGATATCTCAGATACCGCCGTCCTCCGCGGTGCTCCTGACTCATTAATACGGATGCCGGGTGCTGGCGTCGAGGTTTGTTGTACTGCTCCTCCGCTATAGGCGAATGAAACCATATCCGTGGCGGCCAACCCGACACGTCAGGTCTGGACCTGGGGTGGCTAGTATGGCACGATCGTGGAATTCTTCCCACCAATGCATCTACCAAGTTAGTTGCCTAGTTAATCCCTAGGTTATACTCAGAGTTCACATGTCGTGGTCACATGTTCGCTCCTCTCGATGTCGTACATTGTAAAAGTACCCCAAGAAAGATTTCGTACTGGCTCATGGAGTCATACGTATGTACCCCCTTCTTGGTGTAATACAACACACAACACATACCACGTCATTGCCATCGACCATTTGCTTTGTAAATGCTGGACTCTTGAAAGTACTGGCAGGTATCACGTAGGAACACTTAGCGCATAGGATTGCACCTCGGTGCTCACATAGATTGTACCTTTGTATACACATAGGATTATCCAGCCATCACATAGGTAGTCAGCTTAGAAATGAGGACTAAGACACAAAAGAACATACGGTCGAGGCTCATGCGGCCAAACTGTATGCGGCCAGGCTCCATGCGGCCAGAAAATGAAGTCAGCTTAACTTCACGCGGCTCGGGCTCATGCGGCCGAAAAATATGAGCGCAGCGGCTCGGAAAGAACAGGATCATGCGGCTGCTGGATAAATGGTTCAAGCGGCCGAGGAATACAGGCTCATACGGCTGCTCTATGAAAGGCTCATACGGCATGAAAGGCTCATGCGGCACAGGCACATGCGGCACGGTTGAAGCAGGTTTATGCGGCTGCAAATAATCAGGCTTATGCGGCCAAAAAAATAATCAGGCTCTATGCGGCTGCAAATAATCAGGCTTATGCGGCCAAGAAAATAATCAGGCTTATGCGGCCAAAAAAATAATCAAGCTTTATGCGGCTGCAAATAATCAGGCTGGGGATGTTCATGCGGCTGAGAATACTCATGCGGCTGCAATTGCTCATGTGGCTGAAAATACATAAGCGGCTGCGAATGCTCATGCGGCTGCGAATTTTTAGAGTTTTGAATGATGTGTTTAGTTCGATTTCAATTGATAAATTCAATGTTAACATGTTAGTTAGGATGATGTGCATGTTAGATAGACTAGGGTTCATTCTTGTGAGTTGTAGTGGTTTCGAGCATGTGAATTCCACATTTTTTCAGAAAACTGAAGTCACAATTTTTGGTTGCATAATTATGCACTGTTTGCAATGTTAGTTCAATTGCATGCTTAATACATGTTTCATATGTTAATGCACTGCTATTAGATGTAGGCTGGCTTGGCATTGCAAGGCCTTGCTATGCTTGTATGTTTGCATTACTTTGCAGCCACAAGACATACAGCAGCAGTATGCTGCAGTAGCAGCAATAGCAGGGTTTAAGAGTATCACATTGGGGGTTTCTGGAGTTCAGTTTGGACTGAACAGAGGGGGAGCAAGGGCTCTCTTTGGTATGTATTGGTTGTTGCCTGAGCATTCCTGTTCCCAGTTATTTGATAGTTTCGAATATGGTTTTGGTCCCTTGAGTTCAGTTAGGATTTAAAATTAGATTAGATTTTGATTATAGGTTGTATGTATACAATTGGGTTATGTTATATTAACTGAAATTTGGTAAAAACTGAAAATGTTGGGTTGTTTGATTTATGCAGGTTTATAGGTTGTTGTCACGACCCACTATCCAAATTGTTGGGCCGGGCCGAGCCATGTCCAGCCTACGCTTGTTAAAGCGTAGTAAGCTGTTCTAAGAATAGACAATAAAGGATCTAAGCTGCTAACAGTTCTAAAATCACATTTAAAGGTTCATCATAACACAACATCTATAAGTGAAGGTAAACAAGTACAGACTTAATAATACACTTCCAAAGTATCTAACTGGAGACAAAGTCCAGTATCCAAATATAAGTACAGATAAAGTCTAAGTCTTAAAACACAAGAAAGATAACTAAGCAAGGTTCCCCGCTGGGGCCTCTTCTGGAGCTAAGGCCAGGTCCTCAAAAGCAGTGCCATAATATGAATCACATAGCATTACCTCCTCGAAAAGTAAACCTACAACGTTATCCTGTCAGGTCGGGAGCAAGTACAACCTCTACAACTAAAGTACTGAATATATAATGAAAGAGATGTACAATAAGAAACATGGTGTGATAAGTCTATAAAACAGGAAATACTGGAAAACATGGCCTCATGGTACAACTGGGATCACAGTATCATGGTAACATAGGAAACATGGCATATCATGGTTTAATTGGTTCTTTTTAGAAATGACAACATATAGTTTAAAAGTTTAAAACTGTAGTATGTACGTGAATCGGTCAATAGGTGAATAGGATGTACAGCGGTACATATCAATTTTCAGATGTGCACATACGTACACATAACGGCATCGGTGTATATCCATACACAAACACGGGACCAGAATATACGGTAAGGTCACATATAGAATGGCACCGAGCGCGATAAGTACATACGGAGAAGGGGGTCATGTTCACGTACACTACTAACAGTTTCCCCTTAACCTATTTTTATTAACATGTGAGTGATACGAGAACAGTAAAAACATATGAAAAATACGAGAATGACATAAAACATGTGATAGATACTGGGAGCAGTATAAGCATGACAGGTACTGGGAGCAGTATAAAACATGTGAATACTCAGAGCAGTATAGTGAAACATGTACTGAGAACCAATAAGAAGCATGTGAAGATATAAGAACTGTCCTAAGCATGGTCGGTACTGAAAGTGATACAACATGTGAAGACATAACTTGCTACCTCAAGGATCAGTATTTTAACAGGGTTAATACATGTTCTAGCATTAAAAGACAGTAAATGAGTTTGTAGATGTACTTGCCTGGGATCCTGCTATCAATATGAATTAAGGCTCGGAGTGAAGCCACAGTCCTAAAGATGAGATAATACAATAGCTAATCAGGGTGAAAAGACATACTATAATGTCTAGGTCAACTAGGACAAACTAAGACAAACTGGGTCAGAGGTTGACTTATAGTTGACTTTGGTCAACTGGTCAACTCCGGTCAATTCCAAGTCCAATGTGGGGCGACACTATATCCAAACTAACTTTCTAGGTTATTTACACCAGTGTAGGGGGTGGTCCAATACTACAATAACTCAAAACAACACAAAATATTGTAAGTCGTAACTATTCAATAAATAAATCAAATTGTATATTGTGTTCCAACAATTTTTGAGATAGACAAAAAGCTCAATTTTTCATGAAATAAAGTACCAAAATGATCCTTGTTAATTATAGAAATTTATACTAATTTTTTTTGGAATTTATAAACCTTCATAAATATTTATTAAAAATCAACAAACATAAGTATCCTGAAAATGAGCTCTGTTTTCCTATTTTTATAAAATACCAAAAGTACTTATTAAATGCTGAAAAATTATAATAAATTAGCTAAATTAACATAGTATTTAAATATAATTTTTTCCAAATTTTTACAGCACTTAAAATATATATAAAAATTCAAAAACAGCCTACCGGATCATCCGGCGGATTACTGCAGATTTTTGACGAATTTTTCGAAGTGTCACAGCAAGTTTTGTGGTGCAAGTTCGGATTTTCCGACGGATTTCCGCGGATTTTCAACGGATTTTTCGAACCGTCACAGAAAGTTGATTTTTGAACTCAAAACTTGTTTCGGCCATAAAAACTTCGTTTTAAATCGAAATTCGGACTTTCAAAAGTCAAAATTGAATAGAATTGAATTTCCTACAACATGGAAGTATTAGTTTTCACAAATCAAAACATTTGATAGATCAAAACCTCAAAATACTCGAAAATCATATCTAGAAACTCAGATCTACGCAATACTGTCGATCAAAACCAAAAGTGCTATATACTAAACATGTTAACAATTTAAAGAAGCAAATTATAGGCTAATAAAACTTTAGTTTCTATGGAAAACAAAAATAAAGTATGGTCATGTCACATTTGAGCAAGATGAACTTGCCTAGGTTAAGCTCCAAGCCTAATCTTCTACTCCACCACCAAGAGGGGTACGAAACCACACTTTAGACCTCAAGGCCAAGCTCTTGGCAAGCTCCAAGGGAAGAGAAGGGAAGAAGAAATGAAGAGAGAGTGAAAAGAATGAAAAGAGAGAGGAGAGAGAAAATGAAATGGTATATATAGAAGAGGAAATTAACCTTAGCCGTCGGATCATGATCCATGTGAAAGTCTAGGTCAATCATGGCCATTCAAACAAAACCAATTATCCATTGGATAATAGAGTGCATCTACACTATTTACGAAAATATCTTAAACACTATTCACGAAAATATCTAAACACTATTCACGAAAATATCCGAAACACTATTCATGAAAATATCAGAAACCGAAAATATCTAAAGTGTAGAAAACATGTCCGGGTGGTATGCCGTCGGTATACTCCGGTATACTGGCGGTATGCCGATCAAGGAGAAAACCTACAGTTTTGGAAAAATTTAAAGCATTCCGGAAACCAAGAAAATACGAAATATGCTGCAAAATACGTATTTAAATTAATATAAAATACTTATCAAAAATAATTTATTTAGAAAATTTAAAATAGCCCTAAAATTCAGGGGGCTTACATCCTACCCATCTTACAAAAATTTCGTCCTCGAAATTAAAAATCATCCCATAGGTCAAACTATAACATGTAGCTGCTCTGGCTACGATACTCAATCTGCTACCCTTGTAATCATCTCTTCCGTTTCTCTTTACAATCTTTTTGGTTCAGGTTCAACAAAGTCCTTCTATCATAAACTACGTCATATATCCTCTAGAATCTTCCATACTAACATGAAATTTTTATGTATACCCTAAACTATAGGTCATTCTCTGGGTATGTTTATAAACTTACAATGCTTGATCATCAACCATATTTCCAACCTCAATTGCAAAATACTTGATTTCTTTATCATATCCTAAGTATCCTTATTATATCAATCTACAGGCCTTTTGCATTATTTGTCGTCAGTCCTTTTCTACAGTTTCTTCTTGAAATCATACATTCAATATTTATCCTTGGCGTAGAGCCTTCTTCTTTACTCAACAAGTCCTCCGAATATAAATCCTCGATTTCAAAACTCCCGATTTATTAATTACCAAAGTACATATGTCTCTGTCTTGTTCCTTGTCTTTTTAACTAATATCTTTCCGATCTCGTGCATTATATTATATCCCATTCTAACTTATTCTATACCATTCCACATATCGATCTACCCTCTAATCACATATAATTAGCTATAGGTAACCAACCAAAATTCTACAAATGCTAAATCCTCAATTCGTAAGTACAGGGTTCGGATCTTCAATTCGTAGTCACAACAATATAATATTTTATTTCTCCATCTTAGATACCATGTCATCAAGTCATACTATCAATACAATCGTTCTTAATGGTTTTCAAGTCTACTACAGTCAGTCACTCATACTTGTTCTATAAGCTTAATCTAACCAATCCCTAGGAAAAGTATTTATCACAATCACACAATACATTTATAATTATACTAGAGAATCAGTTAACAAGGTTTGACTATTTCGGTCGCTTATCAAATAGAAGGTAATAAGGCCTAAGACTGGGTCAAGCAATCCATAACAGTGTCCAAACAAGTTAAAAGGTCAAGCAAGACAGGAAAGTTTATCGGAATATCTCCAAGAATGGTACGGAGACAACGAGATGCATAACGAGAAGAATTATCCAAGAGGTTAATGAAAAAGAGTTTAGTCAAGTCATAGGAAAGATGGAACACAAAAATAATTATGTCCAAAAGATAACATGAAAGCAATCCTGTTGGAGAGTCCTAGAGAACCTGTAATCCTAGTTGTAGATGTAGATAGGACAGAGTTAATCAAGACGGAGAAGAATAATAATAAGAATTTATTCTTGCTCATTCGGTCATAACAAAGTAAATCAAGTTAAGATACGATCTGATAACCATACACGTCTTCCTGAAATCATGTTGCCAGAATTTTTGCCACACCAGTAAGCTTAGATGCAATAAACGATAGAGTCAAGACTAAGGTATACACCCTATAATCATATTATCTAGAATTCTCGCCACGCCAACCGGCATGGCTGCGAGAAAATCTAAATTATATGAATAGGATAGTATATCCAAAATCAGGCTCTATGTTTTTGTCATACCAGCTAATATGGCTGCGATAAATTCTAAACTCCATAACTAAAGCAGACGTTTACCTTATCAGGATATATCATAATTCAATCCACAAAATTTATCACGATGCAAGATCAAAGTCAATAACGAAAATCAGGAATTTAAATTCAACAACGAATTTAGAGGAGTGCAAATAAAATAGGTGAAAACAGATTTCGAGATAAGATTAGAGTAAGATCCTTAGGGGTCATCCCAAGGGGTACTATCCTGGTCAAAATTGACCCACTGAATTCAAGCAAGAGACTAAATACAGTTAACGGTCCTATGCTGTGACGAGTTCTCCTATGTTGCAATCCTAGATATCCTCTAGGTGTTCTAAATGTTTATCCCAAGTGTTATCTAGTTATCTTAAGATCCTAGTTGCAGGCATGCTTGGTACAATAACGTAACCAAACAACTTAAGTCTGGACCTGCATGGGCCACCACTAAAAACATGTCACGACCCGCTACCCAAATTGTTGGACCGGGCCGAGCCATGTCCAGCCTACGCTTGTTAAAGCGTAGTAAGCTGTTCTAAGAATAGACAATAAAGGATCTAAGCTGCTAACAGTTCTAAAATCACATTTAAAGGTTCATCACAACACAACATCTATAAGTGAAGGTAAACAAGTACAGACTTAATAATACACTTCTAAAGTATCTAACTGGAGACAAAGTCCAGTATCCAAATATAAGTACAGACAAAGTCTAAGTCTCAAAACACAAAAAAGATAACAAAGCAAGGTTTCCCGCTGGGGCCTCTTCTGGAGCTAAGGCCAGGTCCTCAAAAGCATTGCCATAATATGAATCACATAGCATTACCTCCTCGGAAAGTAAACCTACAACGTTATCCTGTCAGGACGGGAGCAAGTACAACCTCTACAACTAAAGTACTGAATATATAATGAAAGAGATGTACAATAAGAAACATGGTGTGATAAGTCTATAAAACAGGAAATACTGGAAAACATGACCTCATGGTACAACTGGGATCACAGTATCATGGTAACATAGGGAACATGGCATATCATGGTTTAATTGGTTCTTTTTAGAAATGATAACATATAGTTTAAAACTGTAGTATGTACGTGAATCAGTCAATAGGTGAATAGGATATACAGCGGTACATATCAATTTTCTGATGTGTACATACGTACACATAATGGCATCGGTGTATATCCATACACAAATGCGGGACCAGAACATACGGCAAGGTCACATATAGAATGGCACCGAGCGCGGTAAGTACATACGGAGAAGGGGGTCATGTTCACGTACACTACTAACAGTTTTCCCTTAACCCGTTTTTATTAACATGTGAGTGATATGAGAACAGTAAAAACATGTGAGAAATACGAGAACGACATAAAACATGTGATAGATACTGGGAGCAGTATAAGCATGACAGGTACTGGGAGCAGTATAAAATATGTGAATACTCAGAGCAGTATAGTGAAACATGTACTGAGAACCAGTAAGAAGCATGTAAAGATATAAGAACTGTCCTAAGCATGGCCGGTACTGAAAGTGATACAACATGTGAAGACATAACTTGCTACCTCAAGGATCAGTATTTTAACAGGGTTAATACATGTTCTAGCATTAAAAGACAGTAAATGAGTTTGTAGATGTACTTGCCTGGGATCCTGCTATCAGTATGAATCAAGTCTCGGAGTGAAGCCACAGTCCTAAAGATGAGATAATACAATAGCTAATCAGGGTGAAAAGACATACTATAATGTCTAGGTCAACTAGGGCAAACTAAGACAAACTGGGTCAGAGGTTGACTTATAGTTGACTTTGGTCAACTGGTCAACTCCGGTCAATTCCAAGTCCAATGTGGGGCGACACTATATCCAAACTAACTTTTTAGGGTATTTACACTAGTGTAGGGGGTGGTCGAATACTACAATAACTCAAAACAACACAAAACATTGCAAGTCGTAACTATTTAATAAATAAATCAAACTGTACATTGTGTTCCAACAATTTTTGAGATAGACAAAAAGCTCAATTTTTCATGAAATAAAGTACCAAAATGATCCTTGTTAATTATTGAAATTTATACTAATTTTTTTTTGGAATTTATAAACCTTCATAAATATTTATTAAAAATCAACAAACATATGTATCCTGAAAATGAGCTCTGTTTTCCTATTTTTATAAAATACCAAAAGTACTTATTAAATGCTGGAAAATTAATAAATTAGCTAAATTAACATAGTATTTAAATATATTTTTTTCCAGATTTTTACAGCACTTAAAATATATATAAAAATTCAAAAACGGCCTACCGGATCATCCGGCGGATTACTGCGGATTTTCGACGGATTTTTCGAAGTGTCACAGCAAGTTTTGTGGTGCAAGTTCGGCTTTTTCGACGGATTTCCGCGAATTTCCGACGGATTTTCCGAACCGTCACAGAAAGTTGATTTTTGAACTCAAAACTTGTTTCGGCCATAAAAACTTCGTTTTAAATCGAAATTCGGACTTTTAAAAGTCAAAATTGAATAGAATTGAATTTCCTACAACATGAAAGTATTAGTTTTTACAAATCAAAATATTTGATAGATCAAAACCTCAAAATACTCGAAAATTATATCTAGAAACTCAGATCTACGTAATACTGTCGATCAAAACCAAAAGTGCTATATACTAAACATGTTAACAAGTTAAAGAAGCAAATTATAGGCCAATAAAACTTTAGTTTCTATGAAAAACAAAAATAAAGTATGGTCATGTCACTTTTGAGCAAGATGAACTTGCCTAGGTTAAGCTCAAAGCCTAATCTTCTACTCCACCACCAAGAGGGGTACGAAACCACACTCTAGACCTCAAGGCCAAGCTCTTGGCAAGCTCCAAGGGAAGAGAATGGAAGAAGAAATGAAGAGAGAGTGAAAAGAATGAAAAGAGAGAGGAGAGAGAAAGTGAAATGATATATATAGAAGAGGAAATTAATCTTAGCCGTCGGATCATGATCCATGTGAAAGTCTAGGTCAATCATGGCTATTCAAACAAAACCAATTATCCATTGGATAATAGAGTGCATCTACACTATTCACAAAAATATCTTAAACAATTTACGAAAATATCTAAACACTATTCACGAAAATATCCGAAACACTATTCATGAAAATATCAGAAATCGAAAATATCTAAAGTGTAGAAAACATGTCCGGGTGGTATGCCGTCAGTATACTCCGGTATACTGGCGGTATGCCGATCAAGGAGAAAACCTACAGTTTTAGGAAAATTTAAAGCATTCCGAAAACCAAGAAAATACGAAATATGCTACAAAATACGTATTTAAATTAATATAAAATACTTATCGAAAATAATTCATTTAGAAAATTTAAAATAGCTCTAAAATTCAGGGGGCTTACAGTTGTCCCTAGGTGTATATAGTTATGTGCATCTATATTGTGTGTGAGTTCTTAATATATGACTGATTGTGAGTAGTGTATCAGTCATGACAATCCTGAGAGCTATCACACCCTTCCTGTTAGTACCACACACACACTGATATTTCACTAAAACCTGAGAACAAGTTTCATTTATACACACACACCCACACCCTCTATCCTGTCACTCACACATGGACTTTAAATGAGAACTGATTTCCAGTTCCAGTTTCTTGACAGTTTCAATTGGGATGGGGTATGGTTGGTAAGGTTGAGTTAGTATCATATAGGGGTAGTGTGGTTACATGCTTTGTCCTGCATCCTTGTAGGTTCTGATAACCTATCTATATTCCTGCCTAAGAGTATCAGACCCCCTCCATAACCTACATTCCATATCTTGCAACTCTTCTTGTCTTCTGTCCAAGATATTCCATATATATATGCACTTCCCTTTTTTCTTACTAGTTCAGAAATGCCTGGTCCAATCCACATCAAAGTTTTGTCCCTGTTGCATTACCTGTCCACTAAAATGGTATTTAGTTCATATGTCCTATTTTCAGTCCTAGGATGCTCGGGTTAGGCCACTTGGAAGACCTGCATCTATAGGTTAGGACTGTATTATGAATGGCATCAGTCATGAGGGAGTGGAACTCCTTTCCACTCATGCCCTAGTTTTAAATCCAAGTCCATATTTCCATCTAAGGTTCAGTTCCTACTTGGGTTCAACTTATCATACACTCAAGCTTTCTTTCATTACTATAATTCAATTCTTTAGGACATGTCATTTCCTTGGGTATATACAAGATAACTAGTGTGATGTGTATTGTGGATATATTAGATACGGGTTTTATATGCTATATCTATGAGATAGGTACTTGTGATACATTATATATGTGGATATGTTTTAAGGGTAAGATTTATAGGATAAGGTATGGTGTTATACATTATATATATATATAGGTGATGTGCATATATATATATATGTATAGTATATGGTAAATTCTTGAGTTTGGTCTTAATGTAGAATTGACTAGATTGCTAACCCTAGGAATAGCTAGTTGACTTGGTTAGTCTAAGTTTGACCAATAGTGGACCATTTGGCTAGGATTGACCAAACTGACTTTATTGACCTAGTTTGACTAGAGTATTGACTTGGGTTGACCCAGAGTTGACCAAGTTTGACTCGGGCCTAGTTTGACCTAGAGAGTTGACCAGGTTTGACTTAGAGTTGACTTTGACCTAGATTGGCCTAGAAATTATGTAGATGCATCATAAACTTCATCTGTCTTATTTTAAACACATTATAACCTATATTTCTCTGTTTAGGATATTGTGACTCTGTTGCAGACATCTGATATTACACTACTCTTTTCAGAGTATCAGGCGAGTACATTCTCTGATAGTTCTCTCATTTACTTGTCAATTACTGTACTTCAGTTCTAGTTAGTTGTATGTGATTCTCTGTTACAACACGTATGGATATTCTGGATTCATGTATACGACACACATTTATTGTCTGGCCTCTATTACTGGAATCATTCTGGAATCATTTACTGGTATCATTATATTCTGGCTGGACTCATCTTGAATTATTGTGTCAGATTTCTGAATTCACTTGCTGTGAGGGGAAATATAGAGTAAGACATGTAGACATACCCCAATTCTGGAATCACCCTATGCTGGAATCAAACTGGAATGATAGCCATCTCACACCCGGCCAGGTGTGTGATGTGCCGAATTACCTATAGCCGTTTACATGTCGATCTCGGTATTTTAAAACACACTGCTAGAGTATAGGCTGGACTCATCCTGGAATCATTGATCACTATAACTGGAATCGTCCCTTACTGGATTCATCTTGTATTAGATTCGTCTTATACTGGACTTAAATTGGAGTTACACTTGTCTACATTACTGTCTGGACTTATATTATATTACCCTGGTTCAGCTAGTTCTATTTTTACAGTCTTTATTGCCATAATTCTTCTCTTGTCTAGTTACTTACTTTCCTTGCACTTTATCTGTCTTTCTTACCATCACCTGAATATAACTGCCATGTTCATCAATACAACTGTCGATAACTGCTTTATAGTTCTCTGTCATTTATTTGGGTTTTCTTCATGAGTTATACTCGTTCCTATCCTGACTGGACCTGTTGTAAATTTTACAGATGATTGTCCTGAGGACACATGCCCTATATATTACGGACCAGGAGATGGCTTAGCTACCTATGGCCCCGACACTCAGGAGTGATCGGGAGATTAGCTAGTTGTTTTGTTTAGCTTTCATGTTTTAGAACTGGAGTTATATATAAGTTGAGTTATGTAGTTGAGATTGTCAGATTATATTATTTAGTTGTTGGTTTTATTTCTGTTATTTAGTCTTAGTTATGATCTTCTGTGCTATCATATCGTGCTTAGACTGTGATTGAGATTACATTATATCTATACTTGTCCTCCGTTCGGAGTTAATATTTTGACAAGTACATTATATAATTGCGTGATTGGTTGGCTAGATAGTGACCTAGAACAGCGTTCTACCGCCGACAATGCGGCGTAGGCTGGGCGCTATTACGTACTCGTACCCTCACAGTGGGTGCGGGTCGTGACACGAATACTCATGTAGCAAGGGCACTATTCATCGTCCCTGTCAGAACCAGCACAGACGAACCTAGGAGATGTCCAAATATTGTTTTGGCCATAACTTCCTCAAAATAAATTGAAATCTAGCTTTTCAAAGGTCAAAATTGTGTAGAATCAAATTTTCTACAATATAGAACCATTGGTTTTTGAAAATAGCCAAGTTTGATAGATCAAAACCATGAAAACCTATGAAATCCTAGTTTTAGGAACTTAGATATACACAAATCTAGCCATTAAAATCAAAAACTTCATGAACTAAACTTGTAGAGAATGAAGAGAAGAACATTATAGACAAATAATATTAAGGAAAAATCAAGAATGGAAAATTCACTAATCTCCACTTTTGAGCAAGTTGTACTTGCCTATGGGTGGTGGTTGAGGGAAATAAATGGAAGAGTGAATGAGGAGAGAGAGTGAGGAAGAGAATATAAATAGGGGTTTAGGAAAAACCTAAACTCTAATCCTGCTCTAACCATTCAACTAATGACAAGCTTAAAAGCTACATGCAACCATTAATAAATAATATACAGAATTATACACATGCTAAATATAGATACCGTATACAAAATTCATAAAAGAATATGTACATTGGGATCGGGGAGTGACAGGTGCCACTATAACATGAGGAACTCTTCCTTTTTGTAGTGCTGACTATCCCTCTCTTTATTTTAACATACAATATTTGGCTAACTGTCTATTTGCGATGGTACGTCGCTGTGACTTGGCTAGCAAAGCCGAGGCATTACCCCATGCCTGGGAACCTCATGGTGGAGTTACCCCACAATTGTATGGAGTTTCACTCCTTGTTGTGCTGTTCTACCGTGCTTCCTGTAAAACACATCAGACATTCACTCTGCCTGAGAACTCATTAAGGCGTTTAAGCCAACCTTCCCACATGGTTCGTAACCTCTCCATGCCCAATAGAACATGTACCCACCGTTTCTGATATTCTTCCGATTAGTGGTCCTCCTTTGAACCAAAAGCTAGATGCCTAGTAGATTTCTCTTTGAACTATTAGCATAAAACTTTATGGTAGGAATACAATAATACAATATCAGAATCTCTTCAAGCCCATTTTACAAGCTGTGTCATCAACCAGCTGGCGCTTGAGGCCCTTGGTGAACGGATCTGCCAGGTTCTCTTGACTCCGAACATCAATCACTGCAATAACACCTCTCTTGATAAGATCATGTACTGTCCTGTGCTTCAATAGTACAGTCCTCTTCTTCCCGTTGAAGAGGTCATTTGATGCCACCACCGCAGTCGCCTGGTTGTCGTAGAATATCGGTATCACCGATATTTGTGCCCCAACCACTGGAAGATCATACATGAGCTCCCGAAGCTATTCTGCTTCCACGGCTACGGTTTCAAGTACAAAGAACTCAGATTCTATGGATGACCGCGAGAGCATAGTCTGCTTCTTCGACTTCTACGATATAGCAGCTCCACCCATTGTGAAAATGAATTCACCTGTGGACCTCTTGCTCTCCACCTCTGAGCACCAGCTGGCATCACTGAAGCCTTCCACTTCGGGCGGATCTCCGCTGTAGTACAGTACATATGTCTGAGTCTTCTTGAGATATCTCATAACCCGTTTCACAGCTTTCCAGTATTCAACACCTGGGTTGCTCGTGAAACGACTCAGCATTCCCACGGCGAAAGCTATGTCAGGCCTCATGGCAGTAGTAGCATACATCAAACTCCAGATTACGCTTCCATACTCCAGCTACCTGACGCTTTCTCCTAAACTAGGCTTCAGCTTCAGATCACACATGTACGGCGTATCGATCCCTGGAAGATCTTGATACCCATAACGAGTGATCATTTTTACAATATAATGAGACAGTGACAGTGCTAGTCCAGTGTCTGTCTGGATGATCTTGATCCCTAAGATCACATCAGATTCTCCCAAGTCCTTCATACTGAACTTGCTCGAGATGAATTTCTTTATCTCCGTGACACAATCCATATCCGTACCTAGGATAAGCATGTCGTCCACGTACAGACAAATGACCATACCTCTTCCATCAGCGAACTTTGTGTAAACACACTTGTCCGTCTCTCTGACCATTTAGCCATTTGACCTTATAACTTTGTCAAATTTTTTATGCCACATCTTGGGAGCCTGTTTAAGACCGTACAAAGATTTCACCAACTTGTAGACTTTGTCTTCAAGACCCTTGACGACAAATTTCTCTGGCTGTTGCATGTATATCTCTTCGGTCAGCTCGCCATTTAGGAAAGCCGTTTTCATATCCATCTGATATATCACCATCTTATGTATTACTGCGAGAGCAATCAATATTCTGATAGTGGTCATCCGGGCTACGGGAGCATACGTGTCAAAGTAGTCAATCTCCTACTTCTGAGAAAATCCCTTAGCTACCAACCTAGCCTTGAACTTGTCAATAGTTCTGTCTGCTTTCATCTTCTTCTTGAAGATCTATTTGCATCCGATGGGTTTTGCTCCTTCAGGAAGATCAACAAACACCCAAGTATTATTTGAGGTGATGGAATCAATTTCATTATCAACCGCCTCCTTCCAGAAAACCGCGTCTCTGGTCTTCATCGCCTCATCATAGGTAAGCGGATCTGCTTCCACATGATAGGTGACAAAGTCACTTCCGAAGTCCTTCGGCCTTCTTACACGCTTAGCTGACGGCTCAGCTTGTTCTGGTTCAACCGTTGTTTCAACAAAAACATCTTCTTGGACCATATCTTTATTGAAGACTTCAGTTTCCTGCACACCCTCATCGTTCTCTAGTACATCTGCAAGAACAATATTCTTGTGCCTTGTAAATTTATCTTCAAAATATTCTGTGTCGTGAGATTTAATGATATGATTTGACTCAATATCAAGAAATCTCCGAGCATCACTCTTTTCGGCATACTCCAAGAAGATCGTCTTAGTAGTCCTTGTCCCAAGCTTTTGAATCTTCAGATCTGGAAGTTTGACATATGCCAGACACTCCCACACTCGAATGACATTCTAGTTAGGTCTGAACTTGAACCAGAATTCATGAGGAGTAACATCTGAAGTTGCATGAGGCACTCTATTTAGAATAAAAGTGGTCGTCAATGCAGCTTCTCCCCAGTAGCACTTAGGAAGACCCGCAGTCAACAACATTGAGTTAATCATTTCTGTTAACATTCTGTTCTTCCTCTCTGCTACTCCATTTGATTGAGGAGAGTACGGAGCCGTAGTCTCATTGACAATTTCATGTTCTTTACAGAACGATGTAAATTCATGAGACCTGTACTCTCCACCTCGATCACTTCTTATTCTTTTGAGTTGTTGTCCAGTCTGCCGCTCAGCTTCGGCTCTGAACTCCTTGAACTTCTCAAATGCTTCGTAGTTATCCTTTAGCATGTAGACGAACGTATACTTAGAGAAGTCATCGATGAAGGTTATGAAATACTTCATCTCGGCCTTTGTAGAGAACTATTTGAAGTCACAGATATCGGAGTATACTAACTCCAGAAGATCTGTACTTCGATTAACCCGAGGAAAGGGTTTTCTTGTTATCTTTGTTTGAGCACAAACTTCACATTTCTCTACCTTACCCCCACACTTGGAGATAATTCCTAGACTAGACATTCTGTTTATTCGTTTACAATGAACATGTCCTAGACTATTATGCCACAACTCAAGAATATAAGCAGAAGGAGTGTTTGCACTAATTATATTGGACTGATTTACAAGCTAAATTTTGAACATTCCTTCAATATAAAAAGCTTTTCCAAAATATGTTCTCTTGATAGACATCACCATCTGGCCAGCATTGATGTCCATTCTGAGACCTGCATTGCAGAGTAGGCTTCCTGAGATCAGGTTCTTGGCGATAGCAGGTACGTGCTTTACGCCTTGAAGCGTCAGAGACTTGCCAGAAGTCAGCTTTAATACCACCGTCCCAATCCCGAGCACTTCAGCTTGTGCCTGGCTCGCCATCATAACCTCTTCAGAAGTAGGTGTATATGTGGTGAACCACTCCTTGCTGGAGCAGACATGGCAGGTGGCTCCACTGTCTACCCACCAGTCAGAGTCAGTCCCTACAGCATTAACCTGCACAATCATAGCAACAACGTCAGTGATCATAGATACCTTACTTGGCTCTCCTTGCTCTGACTGCTTGGTCTTTGTTTTGCATTCATTCTTGAAGTGGCCCTTCTTGCTACACTTGAAACAAGGCATCTGAGACTTTCCCTTCTTTCGCTTGAAGGAAGTTCCCTTCACGTTCAGATTGTTAGGGTCCTTCTTCTTGCAGTGGGAAGCCGCCTGCTTTTTCCTTAGTTTCTTGGTATGAATCAGATTGGCGTTAGCCAATTGCTTGGACAGTGTGTCCACCTTCAGTTGAGCCTGCATCTGGTCCTCAACATAGATTTCCTGCAAGAGATCTTCAAAGCTGATCTCAAGCTTCTTCCTATGCATGTTTGCATAGAACTTACTCCACCTAGCGGGGAGCTTTGAGACAATCCCTGTGAGCACCCTGAATTTTGGGTTGATTTTTTTTTTAATATTTTATTTAATTTTCTGCTTGATTGGTTTCGATAAATAATTTATTCTGTTATTTTTCCTTAAGTGTGCTTTTCCATGCCTTTGATATTTGGAGTGTCAGGGATGTTCAACTCTGGAAATCTTCTTCACGAGTTTTGGACTGGACAGGATTACCTTCATGACGGTATATAGTGTCCCACTCAAACTTGTTCCCTTGTGCTCTTTTTGTTTTGCAGAACTTCGGGTCGAATTAGACCATTTGATTATTAATTAATTTTTCCACTCTTTTCCTTGATCATTATTAGCACGTTACCGTGACTTTTAATTTGGGAGCGCAAGACCAGTCAGTTTCTTGAAACCAACTCCTCATGCATGATCTACTCGAGATGCTTGTCACCCATGACCTTCGTGTCCCACTCAGACACGCTATTTTGTGCTCCATTTGTTTCGCACAACTTTCCTGACACGTGACCCGATTTTATTTCACCCCACGGTGTCACACTTATTTTCCAACTTGATTTGTGGGTACCCTGTCGACCAAAACCTGTCAGTCCCAATTATGGACATGGCCCACATTGAGCCTACTATCTGCATGCCACTTGTGTCCCATTTATTGGAATCCCCATGTGCTACTTATTTATCCATGATCATCGACACTTATTTTTTTAATTCATTTATTGCATAATGTCCGGTTTTGGATCCAATTCGGCTCCACTGTACCCAACCCCAGCTTCATTTTTTCCTCTCTAATGACGCCCTCAATTTTCTTACCCAAAAATAATATTGAATGCTCATTCTACCTATTTTTATATTTATTGGAAATTCTATTGACTTAAACCCCTATTGGAATTACCTATTTTTTTCCCTATGTTCAATCCTAGCCATTGGATAATCTAACTAAATCCTCACCATGCATTTTCCTCACTTTCCCTCACAGCCAACTTGGCCGGCCCTAAATTCTAGGGAAGGCTCTTTCTCTCTCCTCCCTCTCTCTCAATTATTACTCTTTCTCTCTCTCTCTCTAAACAATTTATTTTCCACAACCCATACAAAACCAACAACAACAACAGCACTCCATATTGGCCGAACCCACCCCATGGCCAACCCGACCACCTCCTCCACTCCGGCATTGGCCTCACCGCCGGCCACCTGGCCAAGCAGGCGCGCAGCCCTACTCTCCTCCTCCTTCCTCCTCCCATCATCTCCATCATCATCACCAACCACCATCACCATTACACCGCTCACCACTTCCATTCCCGAGCCACCTAGCCCGCACGGCCCCGCCAGGCCGCGCCTCCGCCGGCCAGGCCAGGCACTACAGCCCCCGCACACTGCAGGCCCCCGCGCACAGCAGCACGACAGCGGTGAGCTGCAGAGCCGCGAGCCACGGGCGCGCGTTCGGGCGCCCCCGCCGCCGGCATGGCCACCGTGGCCGCCGTGGCTGGCCCCCACATGGCCGGGTGCACCCCCAGGGTATGCCCCAAGGCCATCGTTCCTCTCCCCGAGGTGTATCGGAGGCGATCCGTGCGTTTCGCACGGGTTCCCGTCGTGACGAGCCCGAAAACGAAGTTGAAATGTCGCCCCGTCGCAGCAACTTCGCGTACGTTTTCCCAGAAATCCGACCGTTGGATCGGCAATTTCTTTGCTCCGTCACAATCTTGGTATATCCACCTTCACTCCTCTCAATTTTCGTCCATTAATTTAATCGTTTGATACATCAAAACCGGCCACCAAGTTGACCGTTTAAATTGTATTAAATTTGGGCAGTTTCGCGGGGTCAACTTCGTCACCTTGTATCTCCTCCACCGCAGCTCTTTTTGGTGTGCTACCAGTTCTATGCGAAGCTGGTATAACCCTCTTACTACCCCTCCAATTTCGTTTCATTGTGAGCTTGTTTTATTGGTTGAATTCGACGCCAAAGTTGGCCGTCCGAATTCGTAATTTCCAACTTGTAAAATTCCATTTTTGAACACGGGACTCCAGATTTCATTTCTGACACCACCATTAGACTCGTGGCGTCGTTCTAACATGTTTTCATATAAAATTTGTTAGATTTGGAGAACGTGAGCCCTGGCACGTTTTTCGGTGCAAAGTGGGTCCCACATTCTGGGTCAACGGGACGTTTTGACGCCGGCTCATCGGAATCCAATTCCGGATATACCGTTGAGTTCGTATCGTCATTCTGGACTCGTTGACATATAATTTGCTAGGTTTTGATAGACATTGGATCCGACACGCATTTCGGTGCAAGTCGGATACCAATATCCGGGTCAACAGGTCATTTTGAGATCGGCTCATCGGAATCCAATTTCGGATATACCGTTGAGTTTGTATCGTCATTCTGGACTCGTTGACATGTAGTTTGCTGAGTTTTGGGAACATTGACTCCGGCACGCTTTCCCGTGCAAATCGGGATTCCAAGTTCTGGTTAACGGACCAAATTGAGATCGGGTCAACGGAATCCAATTCTGGAGATACCGTTGGGTTCGTATCATCATTCTGGTTTCGTGGACATATAATTTGTTATATTTTGTAGACTTGTTTTCTTGCACATTTTTCGGTACAAAACGGCTCCGAAACGGACACCGTTTTGACCCGAAATTACCTTTTTACCATTTTGTCCAAATTGGACCGATGGATAGGCTATCCTAGCTAATTTGACATTCTGGACACGTTGGCGATGTTTATTTCATCGTCCGACAATGTTTGTTGATAGTTTCTCTGAGTTTAACCTTTTTATAATTTATTAATAATTAATTCTTATAATGTTCGTATTTCGGGATTAGTACAACGAAACTGAGATCAGTCAATTCCAGTGATCTCACATCGCTGAAATTGACAAGATGAACACGTTGATCACTATAATAAGATTATCAACCTTACCATTGATCTTCTTATCTCGATTTGCGTGTCGTAAGTTTCGACGTACGAATAACGAAGTACACCTTATTCTTTAATAATTAGACTAGAATTTACCCTATTGACCAGATTTGACCAGTTGACCGAAAGTCAACTATAAGTTAACACTTGACCTAGTTTGACTAGATTATTGACCGGAGTTGACCTAGAGTATTTTGACTTAGAAGAACCTAGAATAAAATAGATTGTTTGTAGAGATTTATTTATTACAACTTGAACACCTTGTAACCTGTGTTGCTTTAAATAGGACTCTGTGGCTTCAGTTGGACCCCGTATACTTATCAGCTGTTCAGGTTATCAGGCGAGTACATTCTCTGATTATTTCATATCCTGTTTGTCACGACCCGCACCCGCTTTTCGGACGCGAGCTCGTGAGCAAGCCAGCTACGTATCGAGCGGACTCCAGCCCGACTCGAGTACGTATAAGCTGTCAAGGTCATGGGTATCATGTCTAATCTAAACTATATCTCAATCCACATGAATCACATAAAACAAGAATGAACAAGTATGGGTCATTGTCTGCAGCCCATTAGCATATTGTTCGATTAGACTCCAAGAATGATATGAGTCTATAAATAAGCAGAGTATATCATGGTATGGAATATAAAGCACGAGAAGATAATAACGAAATAACACAAGCAAATACCTGTATAATGCATCGCAATCCTCTATCATCCTGCTCTGCTAACTAACTCCATGTAGTCGCTAAACCTGAAGAGATCATCAGGTCCTCAGAGGACTAGCAAGATACATAAAAACGAGCCTTTCTAACAGTTTATTATACATGGAGAAAAATACAGAATAAACAAGTAAAACTGAGTAATGAATAAGCACGAATCTATACACTGTCTACACAAAAATGAACTGCTGAACAAGGACTAGAGAACTCATGTCAAGATGTCAACGGATAACCGAAACGAATACTCAACCCTCGTCCCTAGTGTGGACTTGCAGGTTTGAACAACTACTAATCCTCGTCCCTAGTGTGGACTCGCAGATTAGCATCACCCTCATCCCTAGTGTGGACTCGCAGGCATAAACCCTATACTACTAACCCTCGTCCCTAGTGTGGACTCGCAGGCTAGCATCTACTACTAACCCTCGTCCCTAGTGTGGACTCGCAGGCTAGCATCACCCTCGTCCCTAGTGTGGACTCGCAGGCATAAACCCTATACTACTAACCCTCGTCCCTAATGTGGACTCGTAGGCTAGCATCTACTACTAACCCTCGTCCCTAGTGTGGACTCGCAGGCTAGCATCACCCTCGTCCCTAGTGTGGACTCGCAGGCGTAAACCCTATACTACTAACCCTCATCCCTAATGTGGACTCGCAGGCTAGCATCTACTACTAACCCTCGTCCCTAGTGTGGACTCGCAGGCTAGCATCACCCTCGTTCCTAGTGTGGACTCGCAGGCGTAAACCCTATACTACTAACCCTCGTCCCTAATGTGGACTCGCAGGCTAGCATCTACTACTAACCCTCGTCCCTAGTGTGGACTCGCAGGCATAAACCCTATACTACTAACCCTCGTCCCTAATGTGGACTCGCAGGCTAGCATCTACTACTAACCCTCGTCCCTAGTGTGGACTCGCAGGTTAGCATTACCCTCGACCCTAGTGTGGACTCGCAGGCGTAAACCCTATACTACTAACCCTCGTCCCTAATGTGGACTCGCAGGCTAGCATCTACTACTAACCCTCGTCCCTAGTGTGGACTCGCAGGCTAGCATCACCCCCGTCCCTAGTGTGGACTCGCAGGCGTAAACCCTATACTACTAACCCTCGTCCCTAATGTGGACTCGCAGGCTAGCATCTACTACTAACCCTCGTCCCTAGTGTGGACTCGCAGGCTAGCATCACCCTCGTCCCTAGTGTGGACTCGCAGGTGTGGACCAATAACTACTAACCCTCGTCCCTATTGTGGACTCGCAGGTTAGCTTCAAGGTTCAAGACACGAAGGCACGACTCAATCAAGGCACGACCAATAAGACACATGGCTAACTGTGAACACGGTTTACAAATCAATGGTACCAATATATGAACAGGATATGAAAGATACATATCAATAATATGAGAAAATGGGATAATAAATAAAGACAGTGTATGTAAATAAAGCTGTGTAGAAAGACATGGTATACTTGCCTGGGGGTTGCACGAAGAACCAACAATGTAACTCCAATCAATAAGTCAGAAAGTCCAAGTCATCACAACTGTCTCCGAAAGCTGAAATAAATATTACCAACGTTCTCAAAATAGTCAAATTAGCTAGGATTACCTGTCCTTAAGTCGAATTCTGGACACAGGGGCAAACGGTAATTTCGGGCAAAAACGATGTCCGCCGTTGGATCCGCTTTACACCGAAAAGCGTGCCAGAGTCAATGGTCTCTAAAGTTGTCAAACTACATGTCTACGGATCCGGTTTTCCGATACGAACCCAACCGTATGTCCAGAGTTGGATTCCGACGGGCCGTGCACAAAATCGCCCCTTGAGTAGGACCGTGGGGCCCGCAAAACGGTGATTTTATCAACTGTCTCAGAATCGGACCAAACTTGGCGTACAGGACCAGAAAAATGATACGGTCCTATTGGCGCAAGTTTCATCTCAATCTGACGAGCGTGCACAAAGTAATTGGAGAATTTGCAAAGTGCACGATACGGAGAATTTCGACGGATACGTATCAAATTCGTCGCGCACACGCAACCAATTTGAATTTCGTCAAAGCCCACACGACCACGAAGCCGTTAAGCAGCTTTCGATGCTTTCGGTTCGCGACCACGTCACCCGAAATGGCGGGACGGACGTGGTATCGGACAATTTTCTAGTTTTGAAAACAGGTTTTCGGGAAACTTTGGGATTCGATTTCTTGACGCTCAGTCGATGAATTCAAATTCCGCAAAAAGGGTTGTGAAGCCCTATATGGTGTCTAGGAATGTCTTTAAATAGTTTTTCCAATAGGTTATTGGGTTGATGATGATTCATCCGTAAACAGGAGTACTTCGACTGCTTTAATGTCCTGTTTTTGAACGGTTATTCGCTCGACTTTGAGTCGATTTCTCCTAGGCTTTTACTGCGATCTATACTAATCTAGTTTATAGGATGTAAAGTGGGTTGGATCGGGAGCATACACGAAAAGACGGTTTGGGAACGGTCGATTGTGCGCGAAGATCCTTCGCGACGAAGTTGCTCGTCCGCGGCTGCTGTTGCCCCGTTCCTTCGCACGCACACGCACGCGCGCACGGCATTTCGGCCGGCGGCGGCCGCCCCCCGGCGTCATGCGTGGCCAGGGTGGTGCGCCAGGTCGGGCTGGGGGTGGTGGCGTCGAGTTTGTTAGGGTTTTTAGTTTGCGAGTAATCCTTTCTCTCGAGTATAAATACAGGACGGGGGGGAGGGGGGGCTCACGCTCGGGTTCAGCTAAAGCTGGGAAGGGTCTGGGATTTATGGACTGTGGGCCGGGCCTATTATGGCCTGGCTTGAATCGGATTGGGCTGGGCCTGGCTGGGCCTGACCGGCTGCTTGGGCTGGGATTTCCTGAATACATATTTAGCTAAATATATATATAAACACAATTATATCCGTATATATACAAATATATATATATATATATATATATATATATATATATATATATATATATATATATACACACATACATATAATATATATATACACATACACTCGTATATATATATTTTTATATACTTACAAATACACCCATATTTAATATACATATTTTACCTATAACAATATATCAATATTAATATATAACCTATCAATATTTAATATACATATTTTACCTATAACAATTATTTAGCAAATAATTGCCAATTCCTAAAATATATACGAAAATAAATACCTTTACCAAACATGTCTACAAGGCCGTATTTGGTCCCACTACATACCTACAAAGGCTTGGATTTGGTTCGGGCCCAGTTCGGGCTAAGTTGGTACAATCGGGTCATCTGAAATCAATATATTTAATTAATAATTAAATAGTTCATCGGTGGGAGTTAAGTCGCAACTTAATCTGGTTTTCCTAGTTAGGACATCATATGACTTTGTATTCCCCTACCATGGCTAAACACTAGTCAAAGCACGCTACTGCACTATCCGTGTCATGATTTCTAGCCGTCTTGTACTTCAAAACTCAACCATGATTAAAATCATCTACCGTAATAATTAAGTAAATAATTATTTAAAATCACGATTTAAATCAAATAAATAAAATAAAAAATATTTCAAAATTCCGGAAAGGGGAGCTACACTGTTAGAATTATTTTCCTGCTTTAGATTACTTTACTTGATGCTGTCACGTTGGTAACACGGATTAGTACTATATGGATCCATTCTTGAGATGTTATCCCCTCAGGGAGCATCGTATACTACAGGTTCTGTGCGTTTCACTTACATGGTGTATCACTATGCTTCACGATTCTTCGATCACTTGTGACATGTACTCTCATGATCACAGAGTCTTTCCAGAATCCCCCATTTATGGGCATTCCCAGAATCACCCATTTATGGGCTATCCATGTATCACCCCTTGTGGGCCTTTACATGGAATCATAACATAACCTGGTTGGATCCTTGTGTATTGATTGGGGGTACGGGAGAGTAGAAATAGACATGTGAATAATATCCAAGTAGTATAGTTCCCAGAATCACTCCATAGTATAGTTCCCAGAATCTCCTATGCCATTCACATGTTTATATTGTACTCTAACTCACTAGCCACTATTAGTTCTCTATTTATAGTAGATATTTCTATTACAGTTCTCTCTCTATTTATATACTGTATTTCCTTCAGATCCTGTATCTTACTCTACTGTATATTTATATTTTCTAACCTGCTATGAACTGTTGAGATGTATTGTGCTCGCTCCTGTCCTGACTGGACCCGTTGATAAATTTTACAGATAGCTTGGAGGTTGCCTGCTAGCCTAGAGGAGACACATTAGATGTTGTTTAGTTAGCTATTTTCAGTTGTCTGGAGTTGTATTTACGTTATGGATTACTGTATTTGAGCTTTGAGACGTATTTCTGGGTTTGTGTATCTTAGACACTTAGACTTCTATCTACTGTATCTCTTTTGGATTTCATATTTTATCTATCTTCCATTATGCTCTACCTTAGATGTGATTGAGTTTACTTTCTGCTATGTCACCCCCATTCGGGGAGTATAAACTGCTTAGCCTTATACTGTTAGATGCATGAGACCTAGGACAGCGTTCTACCGCCGACACTGCGGCGTAGGCTGGGCGTTGTTACGTTCTCGTGCCCTAACTCTAGGGTGCGGGTCATGACACGTTTTTAGTGGTGGCCCATGTAGGTCAAGTTTATATAGTGGTATTCGAACTAGAGTACCACAACAGCCTGCAGTAGGAATAGGATATATATTTTGAAGGTACTCAATCACAGTTAGGATCCCTTGAGAGATTCCTGGGACGACCCTTGAGAATCTTATTTAACTTCGATTTGAAAACTCTTCTCCCCTTGATTTGATTTATCTTCACTTTCTGTTGTTGAATTTGAATTTGATGGATTATTGTTGAATTTGAGTTTGTATTTATTGATTTTGATAAAAGATTGTTAAATTTTGAATCTTGATGTTAGCTGTAGCATCCGAATTTGTATTTTGATGGATTTTTGTTTATTTTTTAATTTTGATGTTCGTTGATAAATTGGATTTGATTTTTGGGAATTCATTGTTGATTTAATTTAATTTTTGTCAAGATGAAATTATATGGGCTAGGTCATCTAAGTTATGGAAATCTTGTCTTCTACGGTCACATTAGTCAGCATGGTGAGGATATATAGTCTGACTTGGATATATTTCTCGGGTGTGGAAATTTAAGGTTTTCGCAGCCAAGCTAGCGGCACCGCAAAAATGTTAAATACCATGATCTAGAGGTATGTGCATAAGTCAAGGACTCTGTGATTATCGTAGCCTTGCTTACTAGTATGACGAGGATTTAGAGTACCAAGTTTTTGGATAGACACATATGATTATCAGATTGTACCTTAAATATTTTGAAATGTTTTCTCTACGTTTGTTTCAGTCCTTCAAAAAAAAAATATTAATTATTTTGTTTTGATTTGCTTCTCATTATTTAACTTAGGAGTAGCCTTAGTTATTTAAAAAAAAAACCTTGTGTAACTTCTTCTATGAATTTCTTCTTAATACAATGAATCGATGATTTTGCTAGACTTTATCTTGGATTGATAATTTAGCTCTGGGTTTCAAAATGGTTCTTCTTTAAACAGATAAGCAAAACAGATTTTATCGTTATTTCTTTCTTGCTATTATTCTTGTATTAAATAATAATAATAAAACTGTCTTGATTACATCAATCACCTACTTTGCAATCTTGGTAGAAATCTAAATGCTGCTCTTGATATAGAATTTGGTTTTTATATTAGGACATGAGGATATAGATATAGTGGACACAAACACTTTGCCTAATACATATATATGCTACGCTTGATTTCCAACATATCTAAATAAATATTAATATGTTGTTGATGTTAATTTCCAAACCCCAATATTTCTAGTTCTCTGCTTTTTCCAGCTTAAATTCGTAATTTAAATATAAATTTTATGTTATTAGTTATGTTTACATCACTGCACATATATGTTATACGTAGGGTTTCAATTCAAAAAAAAAATTTAGTTGAGTTTTGTGTTTGAATTTGTCCAATCTGAGACTGTGTGCATATTAACCCTTAATACTGAATTCCAAATGTTTAGTTCAAATTGCTGTTTTATTTTTTTCTTAAATGTAATATTTTGAGCTATATACCTTGTGGTAAGTAGGGATATAAATTTAGGTTTCATATCCTTACATGCTAGGTTGTGATAAACATTGGGTTAGTTGATGTTGAATTTATCCAAAATCTTAAAACTGAATACATGTTAACATTTTCACATTGGTTTCCAATGCTTAGTTCAATTTCAGATTTAACACGTAATACTGAACTGTATGCGTAGATAAATGTATGGATAGTATGTTAGGGTTTCATTTCTATCATGTTAGGATGTATTGGGAGCATTGAGATTAGTTGTGATGTTTCAAACTCCTAAATTTTGAAATTGTATTATGTTAATATTGTACTGGTTTTAATGTTAGCTTATTTTCAGATTTTGTATGTAAATGCTGAACTAAAACCGGATTTAACCTTTCAATGCTAAGCTATACCCTGTACAAGGACACACGCACACCCTAACTTAGTATACACTGTCATGTAACCTAACCCTTTTTTCCCCTCTATGTTATGATTATATATCTAGATAGATATATATAGAGCTTAGGCATACATGTTATAATATATATAGATATATAACTTAGTCTCTACCTTTTTATATATATATATATGGTTAGCCATGCATGTTATGATTAAATAGGTTGCGTATTGTAAATTGTTTAACCAATATGCCATGAGTAGTGTAACTGGATAGCTATTGTTTGAAACCCAAATCCTCATATACACTTTTATGTATATTCACGCACACACACACCTACTATCTAACCATATGAACATGTCCCCATACACATAATGCTAGTTTTCCCTCTCTAACGCTCTCTCTATATTATATATTGTGATTGGATTTCAATGTAATCGACTTTCGTTAATTAAACTTGTGATTTTGATTTTCTTGGGATAGTACCTTTTTTAGATGATTGGTAGTTACCTTTCTTTATTTTTTGATGAGTACTAGTTTTCATCTAGGATGGTAGACCGCCTTACAGTTTTGATGATTTGTTATTTCTGTAACTTTTCTATTTTAGCACCCTGGATTGCTTGTGTGTTTTGATACCCTATGACCGTTTGGTTAGCATGACTAGTATACCTAGATGAGACTTACTACCACCGTATGCCATGACCCTGTATGCCGTCCCTTTTGATGGTATGATTTGTTTAAGTTCTGGGACCTTGATTGTGGGCGTTTGACCTAGAAGGAGTATGAATAATTTTAATTTTGAGGACGAAATTTTTATAAGGTGGGTAGGATGTGAGCACCCTGAATTTCGGGTTGATTTTATTATTATTATTATTTTATTTAATTTTCTGCTTGATTGGTTTCGATAAATAATTTATTCTGTTATTTTTCCTTAAGTGTGCTTTTTCATGCCTTTGATATTTGGAGTGTCAGGGATGTTCAACTCTGGAAATCTTCTTCACGAGTTTTGGAGTGGACAGGATTACCTTCATGACGGTATATAGTGTCCCACTCAAACTTGTTCCCTTGTGCTCTTTTTGCTTTGCAGAACTTCGGGTCGAATTAGACCATTTGATTATTAATTAATTTTCCCACTCTTTTCCTTGATCATTATTAGCACGTTACCGTGACTTTTAATTTGGGAGCGCAAGACCAGTCAGTTTCTTGAAACCAACTCCTCATGCATGATCTACTCGAGACGCTCGTCACCCATGACCTTCGTGTCCCACTCAGACATGCTATTTTGTGCTCCATTTGCTTCGCACAACTTTCCTGACACGTGACCCGATTTTATTTCACCCCACGGTGTCACACTTATTTTCCAACTTGATTTGTGGGTACCCTGTCGACCAATACCTGTCAGCCCCAATTATGGACATGGCCCACATTGAGTCTACCATCCGCATGCCACTTGTGTCCCATTTATTGGAATCTCCATGTGCTACTTATTTACCCATGATCATCGACACTTATTTTTTTTAATTCATTTATTACATAATGTCCGGTTTTGGATCCAATTCGGCTCCACTGTACCCAACCCCAGCTTCATTTTTTCCTCTCTAATGACGCCCTCATTTTTCTTACCCAAAAATAATATTGAATGCTCATTCTACCTATTTTTATATTTATTGGAAATTCTATTGACTTAAACCCCTATTGGAATTACCTATTTTTTTTCCCTATGTTCAATCCTAGCCATTGGATAATCTAACTAAATCCTCACCATGCATTTTCCTCACTTTCCCTCACAGCCAACTTGGCCGGCCCTAAATTCTAGGGAAGGCTCTTTCTCTCTCCTCTCTCTCTCTCAATTATTACTCTTTCTCTCTCTCTCTCTAAACAATTTATTTTCCACAACCCATACAAAACCAACAACAAACAGCACTCCACATTGGTCGAACCCACCCCATGGCCAACCCGACCACCTCCTCCACTCCGGCGTTGGCCTCGCCGCCGGCCACCTGGCCAAGCAGGCGCGCAGCCCTACTCTCCTCCTCCTTCCTCATTCCATCATCTCCATCATCATCACCAACCACCATCACCATTACACCGCTCACCACTTCCATTCCCGAGCCACCTAGCTCGCACGGCCGTGCCTCCGCCGGCCAGGCCAGGCACTGCAGCCCTCGCGCACTGCAGGCCCCCGCGCACAGCAGCACGACAGCGGTGAGCTGCACAGCCGCGAACCACGGGCGCACCCCTGGGGTAGGCCCCAAGGCCATTGTTCCTCTCTCCGACGTGTATCGGAGGCAATCCGTGCATTTCGCACGGGTTTCCGTCGTGACGAGCCCGGAAACGAAGCTGAAATGTCGCCCCCTCGCAGCGACTTCGCACACGTTTTTCCAAAAATTTGACCGTTGGATCGACAATTTCTTCGCTCCGTCACAATCTCGGTATATCCACCTTCACTCCTCTCAATTTTCGTCCATTAATTTTATCGTTTGATACATCAAAACCGGCCACCAAATTGACCGTTTAAATTGTATTAAATTTGGGCAATTTCGTGGGGTCAACTTCGTCAGCTTGTATCTCCTCCACCGCAGCTCCTTTTGACATGCTACCAGTTCCTGTACGAAGCTGGTATAACCCTCTTACTACCCCTCCAGTTTTGTTTCATTGTGAGCTTGTTTGATTGGTTGAATTCGACGCCAAAGTTGGCCGTCCGAATTCGTAATTTCCAACTTGTAAAATTTCATTTTTGAACACGGGACTCCAGATTTCATTTCTGACACCACCATTAGACTCGTGGCATCGTTCTGGCTTGTTTTCATATAAAATTTGTTAGATTTGGAGAACGTGGGCCCTGGCACATTTTTTGGTGCAAAGTGGGTCCCACATTCTGGGTCAACGGGACGTTTTGACGCCGGCTCATCGGAATCCAATTCCGAGTTCGTATCCTCATTCTGGACTCGTTGACATATAATTTTCTAGGTTTTGGTGGACATTAGATCCGATACGCATTTCGGTGCAAGTCGGATACCAATATCCAGGTCAACAGGTCATTTTGAGATCGGCTCATCGGAATCCAATTCCGGATATACCGTTGAGTTCGTATCGTCATTCTGGACTCGTTGACATGTAGTTTGCTGAGTTTTGGGAACATTGACTCTGGCACGCATTCCCGTGCAAACCGGAATTCTAAGTTCTGGTCAACGGAGCAAATTGAGATCGGGTCAACGGAATCCAATTCTGGAGATACCGTTGGGTTCATATCATCATTCTGGTTTCGTGGACATATAATTTGTTATATTTTGTAGACTTATTTTTTTTGCACATTTTTTGGTACAAAACGGCTCCGACACGGACACCGTTTTGACCCGAAATTACCTTTTTATCTTTGTGTCCAAATTGGACCGATAGGTAGGCTATCCTAGCTAATTTGACATTCTGGACACGTTGGCGATGTTTATTTCATCGTCCGACAATGTTTGTTGATAGTTTCTCTGAGTTTAACCTTTTTATAATTTATTAATAATTAATTCTTATAATGTTCGTATTTCGGGATTAGTACAACGAAACTGAGATCAGTCAATTCCAGTGATCTCACATCGCTGAAATTGACAAGATGAACACGTGGATCACTATAATAAGATTATCAACCTTACCATTGATCTTCTTATCTCGATTTGCGTGTCGTAAGTTTCGACGTACGAATAATGAAGTACACCTTATTCTTTAATAATTAGACTAGAATTTACCCTATTGACCAGAGTTAACCAGTTGACCCAAAGTCAACTATAAGTCAACATTTGACCTAGTTTGACTAGATTATTGACCGGAGTTGACCTAGAGTATTTTGACTTAGAAGAACCTAGAATAAAATAGATAGTTTGTAGAGATTTATTTATTACAACTTGAACACCTTGTGACCTGTGTTGCTTTAACTAGGACTCTGTGGCTTCAGTTGGATCCCCTATACTTATCAGCTGTTCAGGTTATCAGGCGAGTACATTCTCTGATCATTTCATATCCTGTTAGAATTATTTTCCTGCTTTAGATTACTTTACTTGATGCTGTCACGTTGGTAACACGGATTAGTACTATATGTATCCATTCTTGAGATGTTATCCCCTCAGGGAGCATCGTATACTACATGTTCTGTGCGTTTCACTTACATGGTGTATCACTATGCTTCACGATTCTTCGATCACTTGTGACATGTACTCTCATGATCACAGAGTCTTCCCAGAATCACCCTATTTATGGGCATTCCCAGAATCACCCCATTGTGGGCATTCCCAGAATCACCCATTTATGGGCTATCCATGTATCACCCCTTGTGGGCCTTTACATGGAATCATAACATAACCTGGTTGGATCCTTGTGTATTGATTGGGGGTACGGGGGAGTAGAAATAGACATGTGAATAATATCCAAGTAGTGTAGTTCCCAGAATCACTCCATAGTATAGTTCCCAGAATCTCCTATGCCATTCACATGTTTATATTGTACTCTGACTCACTAGCCACTGTTAGTTCTCTATTTATAGTAGATATTTCTATTACAGTTCTCTCTCTGTTTACATACTGTATTTCTTTCAGATCATGTATCTTACTCTACTGCATGTTTATATTTTCTAACCTGCTATGAACTGTTGAGATGTATTGTGCTCGCTCCTGTCCTGACTGGACCTGTTGATAAATTTTACAGATAGCTTGGAGGTTGCCTGCTAGCCTAGAGGAGACACATTAGAGGTTGTTTAGTTAGCTATTTTTAGTTGTCTGGAGTTGTATTTACGTTATGGATTACTGTATTTGAGCTTTGAGACGTATTTCTGGGTTTGTGTATCTTAGACACTTAGACTTCTATCTATTGTATCTCTTTTGGATTTCATGTTTTATCTATCTCCCATTATGCTCTACCTTAGATGTGATTGAGTTACTTTCTGCTATGTCACTCCCATTCGGGGAGTATAAACTGCTTAGCCTTATACTGTTAGATGCATGAGACATAGGACAGCGTTCTACCGCCGACACTGCGACGTAGGCTGGACGTTGTTACGTTCTCGTGCCCTAACTCTAGGGTGCGGGTCGTGACAATCCCTCCAACAACAAACTTATCGGGAAGGGGCATCGCCTCGTCTTCCAACTTCTGTCGCAGTTTCAGGAATTTCTTTACCTGCGGCAGCATGGACTTCTCGTCCTCAAAGAGCCATTTGTGATAATTTTCAACCACAAATATTTTGCTCATGTTTTTGATATTTATGATATTTTTCAAGGCTGATCTTACAATTGTTTCATTTTCTCAGTTTTTTAATCAAAAAATTGTGCTCCGACACTAACAATCTCAAAGCTATATTCGCCCCACACGAATAGCTTCCAGGAACCAGCAAGTTCGTCGGAGATCTTTGGAACACTTCTGCTCTTCTGACTCCTCGGATCGTACACGGACTCCCGTACAAAAGTAACGCTGGTGCAAAGCTTCTCTTCTCACTCGTAGCCTCTGTTTACTTGTGTTAAGAAACACTTATAAACTTTTGTTATCTCTGAATATGTTCTGTATATTTTTCCTGTGAGGGAGAAGATACCTTTTATAAGCCCGAGTAGCAACTGCCCGGTTAGCACAACATTTGGGACGTGGTAATAACCACTCTGAATGTGCAGTAACCGCTCAGATCATGCTCATGCACGATCTGAAGTAAGTTGCGCCACTCGTGCACCCCGCGTACCTTGCACACTGCGTGCACAATAATTTGCCTCATGAGCCCATGAGTGCAAAGTGCAAAGTGCGCCAACAAAATGCCATATTACGTCTCAAGACTCATCAGTCCAAATCGATTAAGCAATGAAACAAAAATAAAGCATTCAATTTTTTCCTTTTAAAAAGTTTGTTTTGACTCCTAACTTATTTTAAGGTCCTTATGTAAGTCATGCCTGACCTAGAGAATATATATATATATATATATATATATATATATATATATATATATATATATATATATATATATATATATATATATATATATATATATATATATATATTCAATGACCTCTAGCTCAAGTGCTTAGAGTGAGACATATTAATTCTCTATAGAGGTTGCAGGTTCGAGTAACGGAAGAAGCACTTTAAATTCTTTGATGTTAGAATTAAAGAGAGATTATATTCTTCCAATATATCTCTACTAATATAAGGGGGCTTCAAAATGGCTCAAGATTGAGCCGTCTAAGTCGTGTATATTTCATCAACCATGTCATTTTAAAAATTAAAAAAATTAAGTCCTGTAACCACAATTATTTTCTCACGTAGTTTAAAATAAAATTAAGACCTAAATCCTCCTAACTGCATGAATATGTATAACTACTAAAATATTTAGAATTTAAATTATATTTAAACTAACTACATTATATTATCTAACTAAACACATGTCCAAAAGTTTAAAAATATATTTATAATAAATCATAACTAAAATATATTCAAATTATATTTAAAATATTCTAACATAATTAAAAAAAATTATATTTCAATCATATTGTAGATTTTTTTTTCTTCTTCTTTTTAACGTGCAATGCACGTGAAAGTATATATATATATATATATATATATATATATATATATATATATATATATATATATATATATATATATATATATATATATATATATATATATATATCCAAACATTTTCGTGATCACAGTCGTTGGATCTTGTTTAAGTCATCTAATCTTAATTGTTGATTTGAACAATTTAGATCATTAGGAATGCTTACACACACACATGAACCGAGTATACAAGTTCAAGTGCAAGTAATTACTATGTCTTAGTAATGTTTAGATCAATGCCATATAGGATACAAAAAAATTTAGCTAGGGGGATTAAATTTCCCATAATTACATAAAAGATGATTTTTTTTTTTGAAAATTTACATACAGGGGGATCAGGAGGCATCGCAGATTGCGCCAAATGAAATCTGAAACCCGGCGCCATTGGTGATGGCGCCATAGAGGTGCATGTATTGGGCACCATTCCACGATGGCGCTAAATAAATCTGAAACCCAGTACCATTGGTGATGGCGCCATAGAGGTGCATGTATTGGGCACCATTCCGGCTCCATTGGTGATGGTGCCAAGTGTGGCCCGGCTCCATTGGTGATGGCTCCAAGAATGCTCCTGCAATTCTCCCGGCTTTCTCCTCCAACGTTCGTTTCTCTAACGTTCATTTTTTTAACGGTCATATTTTTATGACCTACATAAAGAAGATAGATGTGAGAAAGTTATTCAAAACTCAATCAACTTCTCTTTCAAAGCTTAATCAAAAGATTCTCTTCATCATTTCTCCAGTTTACAATTTTTCAATATGGATCAAAGTCTAAGAATATTGTGCTCACATGGAGGTGCAGTAAGTGGGTTATTCTATGAAAGAGATTTTACTCAACTTCTTTTAACCGATCGTAGGAGTACATTAGATAGCCTACGTAGGCTAATTATTGACAATTTGTCTATTCACTATTAATTTATATTAAGACATTATTTAGTTCTCATTGTTTATTAATATATTCTGAACAAGCATGGAATTTTGTTATTGAAGTTAATTTGCAATCGCTATTTATAAGTATTTTTGTTACTAAAATAGCAGCAACAGTTGAATTTGTTTCATGTCCCCGTGTTTCTAATTATCAAATGGGTGCTAGTTCTTCTCGACAGCTTCCAGCTCATGAAGAACAACATGCATTAGATGTAGCTAATAATGATGATTTTGATGATTTTCAAACTATGAAAATAGTGATGATTCAATTAAAAATTTAGATGATGATTTTATTGATGATGTCAGTAATACTACCACTCGTGAATTATTTGTTGGACAATAATTTGCTAGCCATTCTGAGTTTAAAACTTTTATAAGTAATATAGCAATTGAGCACAATTTTACATGTTCAACTGGTAGTATGAACAATTCGAAAGGAATTATTTATACTTTGATCAACCAACTTGTAATTGGAGAGTATATGGTAGATCTCTTAGTACATGAAAAATATTTGTCATTAGTACACTAGAAAGTCGACATTCTTATTTAAGTGGACCGACAACAAGTGCTCATCCATTAGCTACTGCTAAGTGGATTAAAAATAAGATTATTCATATAATTAGAAATAATCAGTCCTATATTCCATTACAAGTAGTAAAGGATATACAAAGAGAACATCGGATACAAATATCTTATGCCAAAGCTTGGAGAGCTCGATAGATGGCATTAGCGAAAATAATTAAACGGTAGTTATGCCGATGCATATGCTATTCTTGAAGAGTATGGTTTAAGAATTATGGAGACAAATCCAGGCAGCAGAGTTTGTATAAAGACCACTGAAAATAATAGCTTTGAAAGAATTTATATTTGTTTCAAAGCATGTATTGACGATTTTCTCGGCGGTTGTATACCAGTAATTAGTATTGATGCTACATTTCTTTCATCTAGATATCAAGGTATATATTATTTATTGCTTCTGCTCATGATCCTAACTATCAACTATATCCAATTGCTTATGCGGTTGCTGAAGGTGAAAATATCGAATCATGTACATGGTTTCTAAACACTTTAAGAATTACTTTCGAAAGATATTTAGATAACTGGAGCAGAGTTTCATTTATATCTATGAATAAAAGGGACTGATAAATGTTATACATGTAATATTTTTGGAATCATCACATTTTTCTGTATTCAGCATTTTAAACAGAATTTAAAATCTGTTACGAAGATTAAGAAATTTTAACGAATGCTAGACTCTTTTGCTAGGTCGTATAACAAAACTGATGCTGATGGTAGATTTGAAATCATTAAAGCTGAGAATATTGATATGTTTAATTGGCTTGTTGGAGTGAATGATCAAAATTGCAGGAAATACGACCATCATTTTTTGTATCCATCATCTTTCTCTTTCCTTTCGTCTTTCTTTCTTTCTTTCAAAAATTAAGTCAATTAAATTGGTACAAGAATTCTAAACTTCTACTACCTATATATAGTGTTTCAACTATATAACTTCATTCCAAACCACATAGAATCGGCCAATCACGTTGTCACGGCCCGATCCCAAATTGTTGGGTCGAATCGGATCATGCCCAGCCTGCACCGTTGTGAGACGGCGGCAATAAGCTGTTTATAGTTGCAGGTAATATCAACAATATCTATACATTTGTCACAACTCGCATATACAAAAATTTTAAAAACTTTTTATTCAACAATTGAAAAGTACAACTGGAAATGAAAGTACTGAAATAAAATACTGAATTCAAATCAACAAACTCCAATACAAAAAAAAACTAGCTAACTGGAAAATAACTAGCTAAACGGTCGGCTCATCGGCCTCAGGTTCTGCATCCTCCAAGGGGGACTCTGGCAACACCACAGGATATAATACTGGGTCATAGTAGCTATTGAATAATAGCTCAGCATCATCAACATCACCTATGGGGGAGATCCAGTCAGGAAAGGAGCAAGTACGAGTACATAATCCGACATTCTAAATAATAATGAAAAGATGAAATTTTAAACAGTTGAAAATTCTTTGAACAATATTTTCCAGTAATTTCCAGCAATTCAGTATTTGAAACAATGTGATTTGAATAGGTAACGTCTATGACCGGCTTGGGTTGTACAATAGCATCATAGCGATGCGATACGGCCTATCCCCGTATGTAAGAGGGGTAAGCTCGCGCAATAATGCAATATGAGGGTATTGGTCATAAACGCTACACTACTCCCCCAATATCCCCACAATCAATAATCGAACTCAATGAGAGAGTTCCATGTAGCAATGTGGTTTAAGCATGCAATCATGACAATTACTAAATAAAATGCAAGAAAACATAACCGTAACTTGCCTTTGTTTAATGACTGGAATATGATGTCGGTACCGGGGATGAAGTCAAATACGTCCTCGAAACCCTACAGTTGAGAATCCTGACTTAGTAACATAGATGAGCCAGAACTAGGTGTACTAGTTACAATTTCTAGAAGGAGATCCTAGTCAAGTTTTAAGTATTTTATTAGACTACCAAAATCTGTCTATCGTCACGAGCTACAATCGTTATCAATTAACGGAGAGAACCGATTTACTGATTAATTGGGAAAAATCGTATTTTTCGATTATTTTGCAAAACTTTGTATTTTTTATAATATATATAAAACTAAGTGGTCTTTTAAGTGATAAAACATGAAGTTGTTAAATTATTAGGAATCTTTATTCATTAACTTAATATGAGAAAATCTTATTAATTTTGTACAAAGTAATTAATATCTACTTATAATTTATACGTCTAGCTATGCAAATAACCAACTCAGAAAAGAAATAGAAAAAAATCTAAGCTACACAATACAGGGCCACAGAAAAATAAAGAAAAAACTGGGCTTATGCCCTTACAACAAATTAATTAAATTAAATTAATATCTGAGGCGAGCTCTGAGTGCCGTGAAGCGGTCCAAACAGAAGGCCGAGGCCCTGCACCCAAAATACTAAAGACCAGTATCCAGTTCTAAAATAAAATATAATTAAATATAATTTATAGAAAACGGCGTCTCTGACTTGGTCATGCAATCTCATGTTGCGGGCTAACGCCTCAACGTACAGGAAGTCCTGTAGCGTTTGTGTTTCACCGAGGCTCATCCGACCAATACGGTCGTCGCCTAAGGGGATACGAAAACCAACAAAACCAACACTTAAAACCAATCAGGAAACCAATTTATAAACCGCTTGCAAAGACCAGGGTTTTAGAAGTAGATTTTAATATACAAAAATTACTGAACTTTATAAAATACTATTTTGAAATACTTTTACGAAAAATTTGGACAGCACCTCCTTTGTAACTAGGACGACCTAGCCACATAGACGGTACAAAGAAAATTCGGTATGGACATACATATAGCTCCAACCTTACAAATTCCATCCAACACATAACCACAACATCCCAAAATTGAATATCCAAACCCAAAGGAAAAATATAAGCCACAAACTATAATGAACAATTAACCCAAAAGTAAATAACTACAAAACTAAAAGTCACCCAACTAAAAGAGATTAAAGACACAACATACTAAAGAATTGTCTACACCAAAGAGAATGGACACAACAACTAAGGAAATGTCCAAGCCCATGAGAAACTAAGCCGCAATGTAAACAAGAGTCCGATCTAAAACGATGCGTATCCCATGCGCAACTAACTAAAGCCGATCCCCGTAACGGGGTCGGGACCGTGTCATCACCGACTAACTACGGGAGGGACACAGGGACACGGGATTATAACTCGGGTGCTCGGCTAGAGCTCTCAGATGCAAGAATAGGGAAAAGAAATAATCCGCACGGACAGCGAAATAGGTGCCGAAAAGCGCACAGGAGGTGCGGACAACAGATCAGGGCCGGGACGGACCGAATCAGCGGTACGGAAAGTCGCGGGGTGCGGTCGACGGACAGCGGCGGCGGAACCCGGGCAGTCGGTGGGGCGGAGCCGACAGGGCTCGGGGGTCGGCCGAAAACTCGGGCCACGCCGGGAAGGCGCTGGCCGGGAGGGCACGGCGGGGCTCGGGGGTCGCCAGGGAAGGCGGCCACGGGATCGGGTCGACGGGAGACGGGCGCGACCTCGGGGTGAGAGCCGCTGGGAGTCGGCTGCGGCGGACAGCGCCGAGGGGTTGGTCGGGATCCGGCGTACGGGAACGACACAGGGTGGCTCGGATCGGAGGCGGGCCAAGCGGGGTCGGATGAGGCCGGCGGGTCGGGGTCCGGAGCGGTGGGGCTTGGTGAGAGGAGAAAGTGAGTGAGAAGGGAAAAGGTTAGGGTTCCAGATGCTGTGGTGAGGGAAAGGAATTAAGAAGAATAAGAATGAGAGAAGTAGGGAGAGAAAGAAGGGGATGGAGAGAGTGGGTGGAGCGGAGGAAAATGAGGAAGAGAAAGAGAGGGTCGTGGGAGAGGGAATCCGGGTCCAGCGGCTGGTGGGGGATCGGGTAGATTTTAGGATTTAAAAAAAATATTTTTTAAAGAGAAATAGTAATACTAATAATAATAATAATAATAATAATAATAATAAATATAATATTAAAGAACCTAGACTAAGTTAGAAAATTCCTATAATTAACAAAAATCCAAGTTGTCCAAAAAAAATCTAATAATTTCTGGGTCTTACAACCTTCCCTCCTTAGAAAATTTCGTCCTCGAAATTGAAGACTGGGTTTGGGGTTACCTCAAGTTTCAAACAGATACAGATACTGCTCCCGCATCTCGTCTTCTCGCTCCCAGGTAGACTCACATGGGGAGTTGTGCCGCCATATCACTCTGACTATCGACGTCACAGAGTTTTTGGTTCTCTTCTCTCCTCTGTCCAATATCGCCACTGGCTTCTCTGGCACTGTGAGGCTGGGTCCAATTTCCAGCTCCGAATGATCCAAGATGTGGCTTGGGTCCGGGATGTAGCGTCTCAGCTGCAAAACATGGAAGGCATTGTGGACGCCTTCGAGACTTGGGGGTAAAGCCACCCGATAAGCTACTTCTCCAATCCTGTTCAGTACTTCAAAAGGAACGATATACCTGGGGCTTAGCTTTTCTGCTCTGCCGAAATGGATGGTTCCTCTGGTAGGGGATATCTTCACGAACACACTGTCACCTTCTACAAAATCCAACGGCCGTCGGCTGCTATCGGCCTAATGCTTCTGTCTGTCCTGGGCAATCCTGAGCTTGTCTCTAATCATCTTTACCTTCTCTGCTGCATCGGTCACCATCTCAGGTCCAAGCAGTACCCTTTCTCCTACGTCGTCCCAAGCAAGTGGGGTGCGGCAACGACATCCATAAAGTGCCTCGAACGGAGTCATACCGATACTAGCTTGGTAGCTGTTATTGTAGGAGAACTCTACCAAGTACAAATGGTCTTCCCAAGACCCTCCAAATTCTAAGACGCAAGATCTCAGCATGTCTTCTAGCGTCTGGATTGTTCTCTCTGATTGTCCGTCAGTCTGGGGATGGTAGGCGGTGCTGAACTTCAGTTGCATTCCCAAACGATCGTGTAAGCTCTTCCAGAAGTGAGAGGTGAATCTGGTATCCCTGTTAAATACGATACTTACCAGAACTCTATAAATCCGATAGGTGTACCGCATGTACAATGCCGCCAACTTCTCGGTAGATAGACCCACCTTGAAAGGAATAAAGTGGGCTGACTTCGTCAGTCGGTCCACGATAACCCAAATGACATCCTTCCCTCCTTGGGATCGAGGCAGTCCTAACACAAAGTCCATCATTATGTGTTCCCATTTCCACTCCGGGATGTCTAGCGGCTGCAACAGTCCTGCTGGTCTTTGTTTGCTAGCTTTCATTTGTTGACAAATTAAGCATCTAGCTACATACCTGGATACGTCCTTCTTTATTCTGTACCACCACACTATAGTACGCATATCTCGATACATTTTGTTAGCTCCTGGATGTATGGAATACTGCGACTGGTGCGCTTCCTGCATCAGCTCGTTCCTCAGTTCGCCAGTTGGTACGCAAAGCCTCGTACCGTGCTTCAGTGCTCCATCGCTGGCGATTGAGAATCCTTCAAGTATTCCTGCCAGTACTTGATCTCTGAGTTTGTAAAGCGTCCCGTCTTGGAATTGTGTCTCCTTAACTCTGTCCATTAGACTTGAACGCACTTGCAACTGCATCATTGATGAATCAGCTCCTGGTACAATGGCTTCTCTTCCTAGTTTTTTCATTTCTTCTTCGGACAGTATAATCTCCAGTCCAAGCTTTTCCATGTCTTCCAGCAAATGCCGCTCCTTGGTTAAGAATATTGCCATCGGGTATCGACTAAGTGCATCTGCAATATTAGCCTTACCCGGATGATACTGTAGGTTGATGTCGAAATCCTTCATCAGCTCCAGCCATCGTCTCTGTCGCATGTTCAGCTCCTTCTGAGTGAAAACATATTTAAGACTTTTGTAGTATGTAAATATTTCTACTCTCTCTCCATAGAGGTAGTGCTTCCACAGCTTCAATGCAAATATAACCGCTGCAAGCTCCAAATCATGCGTGGGATAGTTCTTCTCATGAGTCCGTAATTGCCTAGATGTGTAAGCAATTACTTTTCCATGTTATTGAAGAACACAGCCCAATCCTTTTCCGGAAGCATCACTGTATATTGAGAACCCGCCGGTACCTGAAGGTAGCGCAAGTATCGGCGCCGTTGTAAGTCTCTTTTTCAGTTCCTCAAATGCTGACTGGCAAGCTTCAGACCAAACAAATTCTTTATTCTTCCTGGTGAGCTTCGTCATCTGCTCAGCAATCCTGGAGAAATCTTTTACAAATTTCCGGTAGTAGCCAGCTAAGCCCAAGAAGCTTCTGATTTCTGCAACTGAACTTGGTGCAGTCCACTTCTCAATAGCAGCTATCTTCATTGGATCCACCGAAATTCCTTCTTCTGTGACAACATGGCCTAGAAAATCCAGGTGTTCATGGAAGACCTTGTTCATAAGGTTCATGAATACCGCAGGGGCATTCGTCAGTCCAAATGATATGACCAAAAATTCATATTGCCCATATTTGGTGTTGAATGCCGTCTTTAGAATATCCTCCTTCTTGACCTTGATTTGATGGTAGCCAGACCTGAGATCTATCTTCGAGAATACCTTAGCTCCACTCAATTGATCGAACATGTCATCGATCCGGGGCAGAGGGTACTTGTTCTTGATGGTGATGTTGTTCAGCGCCCGGTAATCAATGCACATCCGCACGGTTCCATCTTTCTTGGACACGAACAAAACTGGCGCTCCCCAGGGTGAAGCTCCATCTTTGATAAATCTCGGGGCCTTCAGTTCATCAATCTGGTCCTTTATCTCCTTTGCCTCCTTAGGGTTGACTCTGTCGCATCCCTGAAAAATAGGAGAAGAGCCGGGAACTAGGTCGATGGTGAATTCTACACCTCGGTCTGGCGGCAATCCCAAAATTATTTGGAAAGACGTCCATGAATTCTGCTATGATAGAGTGAGGAGGCCCGGGTTCTTCGGTGATAGAGGAGTAGGTAACACTCTTCATGTCTTCCGGAGCTCGAGAGATTTCAAACTCCGGTTCTCCTGGTGGGCTGAAGATTACACATCCTCTGTGACAAACTATCAACGTATGCTGCTCACTTAACCAGTCTATCCCTAGGACTACATCATAGTTGGATAAGGGGATCACATGTGTAATACCCTGAATCCGTTGCGGAGCACGGTGCGGGCTAGCGGCCGAATGGCCGAGTCGGAGGAGAATTGGGGAACTTTACTTGGGAAAACTTTACCAGGATCGCGGGATAATGAATTGAGATCCTTTCTTCGTTATGGATTGGACTCTTTTGAAATGATGCCCAAGATGCAGTGGCACGCGTCTTGGGGGAAGAGTTCTATATAAGAGTCGCTTGCCCCGAGACCGTTGCCCTACTGATTTTCGATGTCGCTTTTGCTGTTGGCTTTTGTGTGCGTTTTCGTGATTGTTTTCGATGAATATTTTTATAGATTTACTTTCACTGTCTACGTATTTCATATCGAATAACTGAAAGAAAGAGAAGAAGTATGCTGACCAGACGTTGGTGCCAATGCAGGTGCTAACGCAGTAGACCGAGCTTGACGTTGCGTGGAAGACCTCTTTCTCTCGGCAATTCACCAACAAGTGAGTGGCTTGATCCTTCGACGATCCTTGATCTTCGTGCATAACAATGGTAGACTTGTTATTACGTTCGGTGCTTAATAAAAGATGCCTAGTAATAATATGGAAAAGATAATGACAGATAAATTATCACATGGCTAGGCTTATGTTGTAAATCGAATGATGCTCGTATGCTATATGAATTGTTTAACAGGTGATGCAAAGACCCAAGTATTGGGCGGTAAGTATATCGGACTTTGGTTCGAAAGAATGGGGTATACATGAATAGTCCCTTGGTTGGATGAACGAATATGCGGGCCTATGGCTCAAGGCAAGTTGGTAAGATGGCAAGATGGAAAGATGGGAAAATGGTAAGACGAAATGAGAACTACGAATATGTGTGGAAGATGCTATTATCATGCATGTCATGTCTCTTATTAGTTAAGTTGCATTGCATGCATGGTCATGGACAACTTGTATACAAGGTAGTTCCCAGAACGGTAATCCGCAGCCACGGACCCGGTTCGTCCTAGGGGGAACAAGGAATTATGCCGACGTACTGGCATCGGTAAACGGGACTTGCAGTAGGGCTAGCTACCAGCACTGCAAGGGCGCCGTTGTACCAAGGAAGACGGTCCAAGATGGCGTGTCGCCAGTGACCTTCATATAGACAGGTGGCATAGCTAACAATGTCTTATGCAGGCAGAGTAAGTGGTGTTCATAAATATTTACAAGGATGGCTACCGACCGTGGGTAAGATTCACCAAATTGGTGATCAATATAAATTGCTTATGTTAGAATAACATGAATTGCTTATGTTTCTAACATCATTGTATGCTCCTTATATTTCTCATCAAGTATATGAATTGTTAATGGACCCTAAGGCAAGATAGAAAGAACACAAATCAATAGTGATCATTCATGTAATTTTACTACCGTTGATTTATGGTGAGATTGGTTACGGCCGCTCACCAGTACATATGTGGCAATGTACTGACCCTCGTCTCCACAGGTGCCGGGAACTTAGTGGATAATCATAGACGCTTGTCACTCCCTGATTCCGGAATACGTATTTTTAGTACGTATACTGCTTATTTGTATTTACGTATATTTATACGATATTTATTTTGTTGTATTTCTTCATGTATATCCCAAATTATTTGACAAAATAATATTTCGTAATTTATTTTCTGTGATTTTAGTTTACAGTTTTGGCTCTAATTGGGTGACATGTTCTCGATTCACTTGAACCCGTTGGGTCATCATGAACCAACTTGGTTTAGGCTTTTATATAAAACCCCATTCCTTTTCTCTCCCCTCATTCATTCCTCATAACTCCTCTCATTTACTTCCTTCACCCAACCAAAGGCAAGTATCAACTTGCACAAGGGAGAGATCCATCATTTTTGTTTTCCTTCAAAATTTTTACCAAAACTTGTTCTTCTCCTCATTCTCTACTAGATTAGAACTTGGAATTTTCTGATTGGAAGCTTTAATTTTTGTAGATCTAGGTTTTAAACATTTTTCGGTTTTCCTTGGTTTTGACCTACTAAACTCTACCATTTTCAAGTTTTAATGGTTCCATGTTGTAGAGAATTGAATTTTACTCAAGATTGAACTTTGAAAATCGAAATTTGGTTAAGAATTGACTTAGTTACGATTTTTGGAGTTTTTAGGGTTCATGGTTCTTCCCTCTCGGTTGAGGGGAAGATGATGAACAGTGTCCTGTGTCTGCGCCCTTCGCGTGCGCGCATCCCACGCCGCGCTGATGGGAGGTCCGCGCCCCTGTGTCCCGCGCCCTCCGCGCGTGCGCGTCCCGCGCCGCACTGATGGGAGGACGCGCCCCCGTGCCCGCGTGGTGCCCGCGCCGCGTGGTCTCCCGCGCCGCGTGGTTCCAGCACCAGGCCGCCCCCGCGTGTTCGCACCCCTGTGTGGACGTCACGTGCCCGGCCTTCCGCGCCCTCGCGTGTCCGCGTCTTGCGTGGTCCGCGCTCTCGCGTGTCCGCGCCTTGCGTGGCCCGCGCCCTCGCGTGTCCGCGCCTTGCGTGGCCCGCGCCCTCGCGTGTCCGCACCTTGCGTGGCCCGCGCCCTCGCGTATCCGCGCCTTGCGTGGCCCGCGCCCTCGCGAGTCCGCGCCTTGCGTGGCCCGCGCCCTCGCGTGTCCGCGCCCCGCGTGTCCGCGCCCCGCGTGTCCGCGCCCCCGCGTGTTCGCGCCCCTGTGTGGACGTCACGCGCCCGGCCGTTTTCCCCGTGCCTGCGTGGCCGCCCGCGCCCGGCGCTTCCCGCGCCCGTGTGGCCGTCCGCGCTCGTGACCGCGCCCTCGCCCGCCATACGCCCGCACCATGGATGTGACGCGACCGCGTTGGTTGGCCGACCTTGCCTTAGTACCTAGTCAGCCTGTCCCTGGTTTTCCATTTTTTATGCTACCTTGGCTTATATACGTGTATATGTATTGGTTTGTGTATGCGATATATCCTTACGCCTTTTGTCCTGAGCATGAATCTGACCCTTGGAGAACAAAGTGTTCCTACTCGCTACATGTGCCTGAATGTCCCGGTTCTCGTTCATGCTTGACAAATGACTCGTAATCCCACGTGGCGCATTTGCAATGTTACATTACACTAAGGAGGGTAGAACGTGTCGACCTACTGATCGACATGGATCCTCACTTGGGGTACTCGTACTACGGTACGACATTCTAGGAGGATGATCATGCAGGCCACAGCATGAGGATCCAAGATTTCACATAGGGTTTAAATTAGGCAACTAAATCTATTAGATGCATGGAGAGGGCAGAATCCCGAGATCGTGTTACACCAGCCGCTTTGAGGGATTGCCTCGACGCGCCAGCTGGTCACCACGGATACTGTGCCATCTGCAATGAGTGGATGCCGGTATCCGATTATTTCCTGATATATTATAAGTTTTGGCAAGGTAGCCCTAGGGGGACTTGTGCCTGCAAGGTAGCCTTATGAGGGACCTGTGCTTAATAATACTTGACTACGCGGACCCCTGGGTTGGCTAGCCTTGCTGGAAAGATACGATCTGAGGACTCTGATAATTTAATGCGAGGATAACCTCGCCATACTAGAAACTCGTAGACTTAACTGGCCGTGAAAATGACTTGCTTGTATTTTTCTTTTACCTTCCGCGAGTAACTGAGGAAAGCGGACTGTTATGGTGCGTGATCCAACCCATGTTCTTGTTTGATTGTTGGGTTGGTTATCGTACTATGACAGGCTGCGGACCGAAGTTACGAACGGAAGCCTTAATTTGATTGTGATGTGTTACTCCTGTGAATGACTAAGGAACATGGCCCACCGCGGTACGTGATCTAACCCATGTTCTTGTTTGATTGTTGGGTTGGTTATCGTGCTGCGATGGTCCGTCGACCGAAGTCACGACCAGGAGATCTTCTTACTTATATCTGTAAACTTATGTAAAGGTCATAGAGTACGACGCGTCCCGGCTCCATGTGGCACCTTTTATCCTTGTTTGGTTGTAAGGGTGCCAGATGGGTCCGACGATGTAGCGCTACCCTATAGCCGTAGCATAAGCTTTATTCTTATCATTATAACTGGGTTTTATCTTAACTCTTGTGCCCTTTGGCGGTACTTGCTATTCGGGGCTGACCCCGCTGGTTTTGTTTGGCCAGATCTCGTAGCAGAGCCAGAGGACGCGATCCTTCTTCCTGACATCCATGGTGCATACTAGGATCATGGCTGGTCGGGGACTCGAGTGGGTTTCTTCTCCACCACTCTTGCTTATACTTTTGTGCGGCGTTCAGCCACCGGCACCTGTTAGCCGGATTACTTGATATTTTGTGTCAGTACATAATTGTAACTAAACAGACTGCAACTGTGTATAATTTTGTGCTCATGACTCTCTGAGATAGCTATGTTATAAAGCTAGTCTCTCATGACCATTTTGATGAAGCGTCGGGGACGCCTTACTGCTTTACCTTTAATGTTCATTTAATTGCTGATGTTGTGTTGATTGATTGAGACATAGAACTCTGTGGGACCATAGGAGACTTGATTGTAGCATGTACCCCCTAGTCTCTTGACAGCCACGATCGCCGTATGACGTCACGTACCTCATATGGTGTAGCTGGCCTCGTCCGTCTCCGTATTTCGGTACTGGGGCGTGACAAGGTTTTAGTGGTGGCCCATGCAGGTCTGATTTTCAGACTTGTGGGGTATTACGAATTATTAGGAGTCTCAATCAAAACTTGTTCCCCTTGAAATTCTGTTTCGAATTCTCTGTCCTTGCCTTGATCTCTAACCTGACTTGCATCCTCGAAATCTTCCTCGTCCGGACTTGATAATCTTATATTCTTCTCTATAGGGGTGCTTCATTCTCAGTAGCGGGTGAGGCCCATGAGGAAGAGCAGCAAGAGCATGGCTCGACTGGGCAGCAACAGGGGAAAGAACCTTCTCCAGTGCAGGCACAAACAGAAATAGAACCAGAGGCAGTGCAGCCGCAGGTTAATGAAACTCCTGCAGCACCAGTAGCGACGGCAGTACCAGGCGCCGTAGCACTCCTGGAGATCATCCGGGGGTTTCTTGTCACTAACCAACAGCAACAGACTCGGCAGCAGGAGCAGAACGTGTTGCTGAACCAAGGGATTCAGTTAGCTCTTGAGAGGAGTGCCGAGGTTGACTCGGGAGCCTCAGAAAGGTTCCGTCGCTTGAACCCGAGGTATTTTGATGGCACGGAGGATGCCATCACTGCGGATGCATGGATTCAAGACATCGAAGCCATTCTTGTGGCAGCCAAGGTTCCAGACGATGAGAAGGTTGATCAGGTCAAACTGGTACTTCAGGATCTTGCCCGCGACTGGTGGGCATCAGAAGAAGTTGGTACAAGACGCCCTGTTCGTTGGACCACCTTCAGTAACAGATTCAAGGCCAAGTATTTTGGCGTAGTAGCTCGATATGAGCTCCAGCAGAAGTTCATCAATCTCAAGCAAGCAGGCAAGACCGTAGATGGGTATGCAGCAGAGTTCTGCAGATTGTGCCGTTTCGCACCATCAATGGTGGCAACGGAGCCAGAGAAAGCTATGAGGTTCCAGCAGGGACTTCATTTAGAATTATTGCAGCTTGTGGAAGGACACGACTACCAGACGTTTGACGCTGTCTTGACGGCAGCCCGGAGGCACGAGCTTACCCAGCAGAGGTTGGCATCGAGGGCAGGAGGTCAGAAGAGATCTCATTCCCAGGTTGGAGGAGGAGCAATACAGCGAACATCGGCACCAGCACCCGGTGTACGTATTCATGATGCGGGGGCGCCGCGGAGGACGGCCGTGTCAACTAATACAGCGCCAGTTCGGCATCAGCAGCCGAGGAACCAGCAACAGCGTCAGGGAGCACCCCCGGGCTGTACATTCTGTGGGAAGGCAGGGCACACGAGAGAGGTGTGCCGGTCAGCGAATGGCTTATGCTTGAGGTGTGGTAGTTCAGACCACCGTATTTCTACTTGTCCTATGATGCAGAGGCCAGGAGGGCCAGCTCAGCAATTTCCAGCATTGCCAGCCCCAGTGGCAACCCCGAGTGGAGGGCCAGTATTAGCAGTAAGGCCCCTAGCCCAGCGTCTACCAACGCAGGCTCAGATGTTCCGCCAGGCACAGGAAGCCGAAGGCCCTCAGAGGCAGCAACAGCATGGTCGAGGAAGGCCGCAACAAGGGGCTCCGCGGGGCCAGGCTCTCACATTAACCTTGGAAGAGGCTCTAGCATCCAGTGACGTGGTGGCAGGTAAAATTCTCGTCACCTCATTTCCTGCTGTAGCATTATTTGATTCAGGCGCTACTCATTCATTTATCTCTGCACAATATGCTACACGGATTGGACTAGTGTTTGAGGCATTGCCGGAGAGGATGGATATACTCACCGGTAATGGGCTCGTAGAAGTGAGCAGAGTGCGCTTTTCATGTCCGGTAGAGGTGTGTGGGCATTTATTGCCCGCATCATTGATTGAATTCCCTATGGGGAATTTTGATGTTGTTCTTGGCATGGACTGGTTGAGAGACAGTCATGCGACCATTGATTGTAGAGGAGGTAGGGTCATATTCAGCATTCCTGGGATGGAGCAGTTTATCTTTACTCGAACCTTGAAGAATCAGGCCGGAGGCGTCATCTCAGCAGCAGAGTCAGAGCCAGGACAGATTCCGAGAGTGGTCAAAGATTTTCTCGACGTCTTTCCTGATGAGCTCCCAGGGATACCCCCAGTCAGAGAGGTAGAATATAGCATTGAGTTGAACCCTGGAACGAGGCCTATTGTAGACAGAGTTTACAGAATGTCGCCGTCAGAACAGGATAAGTTGTATCAACATGAAGAAGAGTTGAAGTCTAAGGGATTCATCCGAGACAGTAAATTGCCCTGGGCTGCGCTAGTGATTCTAGTTCCCAAGAAGGATGGGTCGACGAGGATGTGCATCGACTACCGCAAGCTGAATGCAGTAACAGTGAAGAATAAGTACCCGCTACCAAAGATTGATGACCTGTTTGATCAATTGAGCAAGGCCCGCATCTTTTCCAAGATCGATCTTCGTTCGGGATACTATCAGGTGAGAGTCCGAGAGCAAGATATTCAGAAGACGGCATTCAGATCAAGATACGGGCATTATGAGTTTTTAGTAATGCCCTTTGGACTAACCAATGCCCCTGCAGTATTTATGGATTTGATGAACCGCATCTTTCTTCCATATTTGGATAAATTTGTGGTAGTGTTCATAGATGACATTCTTGTCTATTCCAGCAGTGAAGAGGAGCATGAGAAACATCTTAGGACTGTCTTGCAGACATTGAGGGAGCATCAACTTTATGCGAAGCTCGACAAGTGTGAATTCTGGTTAGATCACATTTTGTTCCTGGGGCATGTAATTTCTGGGGCAGGAGTGTCAGTGGATCCGAAGAAGATTGAGGCCGTAGAGCATTGGCCAGTCCCGAGAACGGTTGCAGAAGTACGAAGTTTTTTGGGATTAGCTGGTTACTACAGAAGGTTCGTGGCAGACTTTGCCAAGATCTTTGCGCCCTTAACGCGTTTGACGCACAAGGACGTGGAGTTTGTTTGGTCAGCTAGTTGTCAGGCATCATTTGAAGAATTGAAGAAGAGATTAATCTCGGCCCCGATCTTGACGCTTCCAATAGGATCGGAAGGCTTTACAGTGTATTGTGACGCATCTGGGAAGGGTCTTGGATGTGTATTGATGCAGCATGGAAAGGTGATAGCATATGCGTCTCGGCAGCTTCGAGACCATGAGAAGAATTACCCGACTCACGATTTGGAGTTAGCAGCTGTGGTGTTTTCACTCAAGTTGTGGAGGTATTATTTGTACGGGGATCGGGTAGAGATCTATACTGATCATAAGAGTTTGAAATACGTGTTCACGCAGTGAGATTTGAACATGAGGCAAAGAAGATGGTTAGAACTGCTGAAGGATTTTGATTTAGATCTTCAGTATCATCCAGGCAAGGCGAATATCGTTGCAGATGCACTGAGTAGGAGAAACAGTGCCTTTATCTTGACCTCGCAGAAGCATATTTTAGAAGACCTCCAGAGTATGGGAATCGAAGTAGTTTTGCCAGGGGATATAGGAAGAATGACCAGTATGCAGATTCAGTCAACCTTAGTAGAGAGGATAAGGGCAGCACAAGCAGGAGATCCACAGATTCAGAAGTTACGGTCGGAGTGTGAATCAGGCCGTAGGAAGGAGTTAGTAATTCATGAGGATGGTACGCTCAGGTTTGGAAATAGACTCTGCGTACCGAGTGGAGATCTTCGGCAGGAAGTTATGTCCGAAGCTCATAGTTCTATTTACTCCATTCATCCAGGAGGAACGAAGATGTATCGAGATATCAGGCAGTATTTTTGGTGGAATGGCATGAAAAGAGAGATAGCGAGATTTGTATCCAAGTGTCTGGTATGTCAGCAGGTGAAAGCCGAGCAGCAGAGACCAGCAGGATTGCTCCAGCCGCTTCCTATCCCAGAATGGAAATGGGAGCACATCACGATGGATTTTGTGACCGGTTTACCTAGATCTCCGGCTGGCAAGAATGCAATCTGGGTAATAGTAGATCGACTCACGAAGGTCGCTCATTTCCTTCCTTTCAGAGTTGGGCAGACTACTGAGCAGTTGGCAGAAATGTACATGAAGCGGATAGTGAAGCAGCATGGTGTTCCAGTTAGTATAGTATCAGATCGGGATACTCGGTTCACTTCCCATTTCTGGCGGAGCTTGCACCAGAGTTTGGGGACCAAGTTAAGATTCAGTACTGCATATCATCTGCAAACTGATGGGCAGTCAGAAAGAACCATTCAGACGTTAGAAGATATGCTACGGGCATGTACCTTGGACTTTGGCGGATCTTGGGAGGATCACCTTCATCTTGTGGAGTTCTCCTATAACAACAGCTATCAGGCTAGCATTCAGATGGCCCCGTTCAAAGCATTGTACGGAAGGAAGTGCAGGTCCCCTTTGGTATGGGACGACGTCGAAGAACGAAAGTGGTTGGGACCAGAAATGATCACGCAAACTGTGGATATAGTTAAGTTGGTCAGAGAGCGCCTTCGAGTTGCACATGACCGACATCGTCATTGGGCAGATCAGCATCGTAGGCCTCTAGAGTTCAGAGTTGGTGACCAAGTGTTTCTGCAGATTTTGCCAACTCGGGGTATCATTAGATTTGGAACCCGAGGAAAGCTTAGTCCAAGATACGTTGGTCCTTTCAAGATTCTCGCTCGGGTAGGCGATGTGGCTTATCGACTTGCCCTTCCGCCTTCGTTAACTGGCATACATGATGTGTTTCATGTGTCCCAGTTACGTGGGTATGTCCCGGATCCGAGTCATGTCCTCGATCATTCGGAGTTAGTCGTTGGTACCGACTTAACTTACGAGGAACAACCCGTATCTATTTTAGACCGGCGAGAGAAGGTACTCAAGAATCGGACGATCAGCCTTGTCCGTGTTTCTTGGAACCATCACTCTCCGGGAGAATCAACTTGGGAGCGCGAGGACGAGATCCGATCTCGGTATCCGCATTTGTTTGGTTTGTGAGGTATATCTTTATGCCATAATGACACGATTCCACATTCACTGCACCTGCTTGTATTGTACTTTTGTGATGTAGATAATAACTGCTTGTTAGTTAACTTGCATGTGATTGTGCCTTGCTTGTCCTGACCTTTCAATCCTGTCTTGGCTGAAAATTCCGAGGACGGAATTTTTCTAAGAAGGGTAGAGATGTCACTCCCTGATTCCGGAATACGTATTTTTAGTACGTATACTGCTTATTTGTATTTACGTATATTTATACGATATTTATTTTGTTGTATTTCTTCATGTATATCCCAAATTATTTGACAAAATAATATTTCGTAATTTATTTTCTGTGATTTTAGTTTACAGTTTTGGCTCTAATTGGGTGACATGTTCTCGGTTCACTTGAACCCGTTGGGTCATCATGAACCAACTTGGTTTAGGCTTTTATATAAAACCCCATTCCTTTTCTCTCCCCTCATTCATTCCTCATAACTCCTCTCATTTACTTCCTTCACCCAACCAAAGGCAAGTATCAACTTGCACAAGGGAGAGATCCATCATTTTCGTTTTCCTTCAAAATTTTTACCAAAACTTGTTCTTCTCCTCATTCTCTACTAGATTAGAACTTGGAATTTTCTGATTGGAAGCTTTAATTTTTGTAGATCTAGGTTTTAAACATTTTTCGGTTTTCCTTGGTTTTGATCGACTAAACTCTACCATTTTCAAGTTTTAATGGTTCCATGTTGTAGAGAATTGAATTTTACTCAAGATTGAACTTTGAAAATCGAAATTTGGTTAAGAATTGACTTAGTTATGATTTTTGGAGCTTTTAGGGTTCATGGTTCTTCCCTCTCGGTTGAGGGGAAGAAGATGAACAGTGTCCTGTGTCCGCGCCCTCCGCGCGCGCGCGTCCCGCGCCGCGCTGATGGGAGGTCCGCGCCCCTGTGTCCCGCGCCCTCCGCGCGCGCGCGTCCCACGCCGCGCTGATGGGAGGACGCGCCCCCGCGCCCGTGTGGTGCCCGCGCCGCGTGGTCTCCCGCGCCGCGTGGTTCCAGCACCAGGCCGCCCCCGCGTGTTCGCGCCCCTGTGTGGACGTCACGCGCCCGGCCTTCCGCGCCCTCGCGTGTCCGCGCCTTGCGTGGTCCGCGCTCTCGCGTGTCCGCGCCTTGCGTGGCCCGTGCCCTCGCGTGTCCGCGCCTTGCGTGGCCCGCGCCCTCGCGTGTCCGCGCCTTGCGTGGCCCGCGCCCTCGCGAGTCCGCGCCTTGCGTGGCCCGCGCCCTCGCGTGTCCGCGCCCCGCGTGTCCGCGCCCCCGCGTGTTCGCGCCCCTGTGTGGACGTCACGCGCCCGGCCGTTTTCCCCGCGCCTGCGTGGCCGCCCGCGCCCGGCGCTTCCCGCGCCCGTGTGGCCGTCCGCGCTCGTGACTGCGCCCTCGCCCACCATGCGCCCGCGCCATGGATGTGACGCGCCCGCGTTGGTTGGCCGACCTTGCCTTAGTACCTAGTCAGCCTGTCCCTGGTTTTCCATTTTTCATGCTACCTTGGCTTATATACGTGTATATGTATTGGTTTGTGTATGCGATATATCCTTACGCCTTTTGTCCTGAGCATGAATCTGACCCTTGGAGAACAAAGTGTTCCTACTCGCTACATGTGCCTGAATGTCCCGGTTCTCGTTCATGCTTGACAAATGACTCGTAATCCCACGTGGCGCATTTGCAATGTTGTATTACACTAAGGAGGGTAGAACGTGTCGACCTACTGATCGACATGGATCCTCACTTGGGGTACTCGTACTACGGTACAACATTCTAGGAGGATGATCATGCAGGCCACAGCATGAGGATCCAAGATTTCACATAGGGTTTAAATTAGGCAACTAAATCTATTAGATGCATGGAGAGGGCAGAATCCCGAGATCGTGTTACACCAGCCGTCTTGAGGGATTGCCTCGACGCGCCAGCTGGTCACCACGGATACTGTGCCATCTGCAATGAGTGGATGCCGGTATCCGATTATTTCCTGATATATTATAAGTTTTGGCAAGGTAGCCCTACGGGGACTTGTGCTTGCAAGGTAGCCTTATGAGGGACCTGTGCTTAATAATACTTGACTATGCGGACCCCTGGGTTGGCTCGCCTTGCTGGAAAGATACGATCTGAGGACTCTGATAATTTAATGCGAGGATAACCTCGCCATACTAGAAACTCGTAGACTTGACTGGCCGTGAAAATGACTTGCTTGTATTTTTCTTTTACCTTCCGCGAGTAACTAAGGAAAGCGGACTGTTATGGTGCGTGATCCAACCCATGTTCTTGTTTGATTGTTGGGTTGGTTATCGTACTATGACAGGCTACGAACCGAAGTTACGAACGGAAGCCTTAATTTGATTGTGATGTGTTACTCCTGTGAATGACTAAGGAAAATAGCCCACCGCGGTACGTGATCCAACCCATGTTCTTGTTTGATTGTTGGGTTGGTTATCGTGCTGCGATGGTCCGTCGACCGAAGTCACGACCAGGAGATCTTCTTACTTATATCTGTAAACTTATGTAAAGGTTATAGAGTGCGACGCGTCCCGGCTCCATGTGGCACCTTTTGTCCTTGTTTGGTTGTAAGGGTGCCAGATGGGTCCGACGATGTAGCGCTACCCTATAGCCGCAGCATAAGCTTTATTCTTATCATTATAACTGGGTTTTATCTTAACTCTTGTGCCCTTTGGCGGTACTTGCTATTCGGGGCTGACCCCGCTGGTTTTGTTTGGCCAGATCTCGTAGCAGAGCCAGAGGACGCGATCCTTCTTCCTGACATCCATGGTGCATACTAGGAGCATGGCTGGTCGGGGACTCGAGTGGGTTTCTTCTCCACCACTCTTGCTTATACTTTTGTGCGGCGTTCAGCCACCGGCACCTGTTAGCCGGATTACTTGATATTTTGTGTCAGTACATAATTGTAACTAAACAGACTGCAGCTGTGTATAATTTTGTGCTCATGACTCTCTGAGATAGCTATGTTATAAAGCTAGTCTCTCATGACCATTTTGATGAAGCGTCGAGGACGCCTTACTGCTTTACCTTTAATGTTCATTTAATTGCTGATGTTGTGTTGATTGATTGAGACATAGAACTCTGTGGGACCATAGGAGACTTGATTGTAGCATGTACCCCCTAGTCTCTTGACAGCCACGATCGCCGTATGACGTCACGTACCTCATATGGTGTAGCTGGCCTCGTCCGTCTCCGTATTTCTGTACTGGGGCGTGACAACGCTGAAGGCTTGCTGTCCGACTCTTTAGAAGCTTCGTACATCTTGAAGTTTCCACTTGAAGAAGAAGGCATTTTGTTGAAGGTGGTTATTGCCGCATTATTAATAAAGGGATATGATGTATGGAACAAGTTGTATCTCATTTCAATATTTCTGCAAGTTGTAGCCAAGTTTGGCATTTCATCTCAGCTGTTTGAGAGCCTTATGTTTTATGCAATGTAATTTCAAAGATATCAATAAAGAGCTTATTTCAGATCATATATGTGTTGCCAAAACTTCTTTATCAACCGCTGCGAATCTCCATTCAAAATGTCTCTTTTATAAAGGAACACGAGCACGCCTTGTACAAGTGCAATTCCAGACTTGTACGGCATCACGCCTTAGCGAGGACGAACGATTCGGCGTGAATCTAAGCGGAGGCGAACGATTCCCCGAATCGGGGCATGACAGTTTGGTATCAGAGCCCGGCTTTACTTCCTTGGGAATTTCTTGGTTTTAAGATTTCGAAAATGACACAAGCTTTATTGCTTTTCGAACAACTTTGGTTTTAAATGTCCCGAAATGAGATGTTCCATACAATAAGTCCATAAATATATTATGAGACTAACAAGCTCCTCTGTTTTTGCAGAAATGACAAAGACGGGTACAACGAATAACGCGAGTAGCTCAAGGGTGGTAGCCTCAACCGACCCGATGGAGAGGATGCTGGCTATGATGGAAAGCCAGCAGAGACAGAACGCAAAGTAATTCGAGGCCCAACAGAAGCAGCTAGATACCCTGCAACAGTTGGTCCGATCAGTGGTGAACAATGGGGCTCAAGGCACTCCAGTCTCACGAGAGAGCGAACTTGTGGAGGCAGAGGAACCCCCGGCAGCTAAGAAAACCACTACTGTGACAGACATTACAAAGTTCAAGAAAATCTGCAGCAAGGAATTCAAAGGGACAGAAGAAGCCACCATTGCTATGGATTGGCTAGTTGAAGTGGAGGATCACCTGGAAGCTTTGGGTATTGTTGGATCCAAGAGGATCTCGTGTGTGAAACTACTGCTGGTTTCCAACGCACACTATTGGTGGCAAAGTCAGAAAAGGATTCTTGCGGGAGTGAATGGGACAACGAAAATTACTTGACAGATGTTCCGCGAGGCATTTCTGGCTCAGTACTTCTCTTCGACTGAGCAGCGAGCTAAGGAATTGGAGTTCCAGAAGCTCGAGCAGGGAAACTTGACGGTGAAGGAGTCTGAGGCAGAGTTTTCTAGACTGTCTCAATATGCAATCACGAAGTTTACTGACGATGCATCTAAGGCTCGTCGGTTTGAGTAGGGCTTGAGGCCTGCTCTGAAGGCTCAAGTTGTGGTTCAAAAATATAAGACTTTTCAGGAGTCTTACGAGCACGCAAAGGAATTGGACCCACACTATCCTGCGACGGCGCCAGTACAAGCGTCGGTGCAGAATCTGCATAACAAGAGACCGAACAATGGTGGCAGATATGAGGCGCCAAAGCGTCAGAATTACGGTGGCTATCATCGACCCAATCCGGTTGGACCGTACTGCAACAAGTGCCACAACAAAGGGCACTTTGCTAACGACTGTAAGGTCTTAGAGGGAGGATGCTATAGGTGTGGTCAATTCGGCCATATGTCTCGCAACTGTCCAGGGAGGGGCAACCAGAACCCTCCGAGGCAGCAGCATTACCCCCAGCATCAACAAAATCGTGGACAGGCACCACGACCCCCTCAACCACCACAGAATCAGAGGCCCGGTGCCCAGGGCCGAGTCTTTGCATTGACTCAGGAAGAAGTACTTGCATCAGATACTGTAGTGACAGGTATATTATTATTTAATGGCATTCCTGTACGTACTTTATTTGATTCTGGTGCTTCACATAGTTTTATATCTAAAGACTATGTTAAGGAACATGAAATAAAAATGACAATGTTAGATGTATATCTTAGTGTTAGTACTCCATCAGGAGTGGAGATGCCTACTAACATGATATGTAGGGATGGTTACATATGTATCGGAAAGAGAAAGCTACCATTAGATGTAGTCGAGCTAGATATGAAAGATTTTGATATTATTCTGGGAATAGATTGGTTAAGTGCATGTTGTGCGACGATTGACTGTGCGAAGAAGCGAGTTGTGTTTCGACTACCTGGAGGAACAGAATTCTCTTACTCGGCCAGTTCGTCGACGAAGGCTTCGATGGTGATTTCAGCTACTACGGCCCGGCGAATGTTACATTCTGGCTACGAAGGGTACCTTGCTTCTGTTCGAGACACACGCAAGAATGGTGCAGACTCAGCTAACACTGAAGTCGTGGCAGAATTTCCTGATGTGTTTCCTGACGAGATACCCGAAATGCCTCCGGACCGAGAGATTGAATTTACTATCGATACATTTCCAGACGCTCGTCCGATCTCAAGGGCACCATACAGGATGGCGCCTGCTGAATTAAAGGAACTCAAAGTACAGCTACAAGAATTATTAGACAGGGGATACATCAGACCCAGTGTTTCACCATGGGGTGCTCTGGTGCTATTTGTGAAGAAGAAAGATGGATTGATGCGGCTGTGCATCGACTATCGCGAGCTAAACAAAGTTACAATTCGGAACAAATACCCGTTGCCTCGAATAGACGACCTCTTCGATCAGTTGCAAGGGGCGTCTGTATTTTCAAAGATTGATCTTCGCTCAGGCTATCATCAGTTAAAGATCAAACCCGATGATGTTCCTAAGTCCACATTCCGAACCAGATATGGGCACTATGAATTCTTAGTCATGCCCTTCGGACTGACCAACGCCCCTGCCGCTTTTATGGATATGATGAACAGAGTCTTCCGGCCCTTTTTGGATAAATTTACGGTCGTGTTCATCGATGACATCCTAATCTACTCGAAGAGCAGAGAATACCATACAGAACATTTGAGGACAGTGTTACAGACACTACGGGACAATCAGCTCTATGCCAAGCTGAGCAAATGTGAGTTTTGGATGAGTAGCGTGCCGTTCCTAGGGCATGTTATCTCGGTGGAAGGTGTGTCCGTTGACCCAAAGAAAATTGAAGCCATAGTGGATTGGAAGCAACCCACATCGGCGAGCGAGATCCGAAGTTTCCTCGGCTTCGCAGGCTACTACAGGAAGTTTGTCAAGAATTTTTCAAAAGTGGCAGCGCCTTTAACTCGGCTAACCCAGAAGGGAGTTGCATTCGATTGGACTGATGAGTGCGAGACTTGCTTTCAAAATCTGAAGCAACGTCTCGTATCAGCTCCAATCCTTACACTTCCAGACGGCGTCGAGGGATTCCAGATATACAGTGATGCATCCGGATTGGGTTTGGGATGTGTGTTGACTCAGAGAGGGAAAGTGATATCGTATGCCTCGAGACAGCTTAAGCCGCACGAGAAAAATTATCCAACGCATGATTTAGAACTGGCAGCGATAGTGTTTGCATTGAAATTGTAGAGGCACTACTTGTATGGAGTGGCTTGCGAGATCTTCACCGATCATAAGAGCCTGAAGTACATCTTTACTCAGAAAGATTTGAATTTGCGGCAAAGACGTTGGTTAGAGCTTATAAAAGATTACGACTTGACGATCGCGTACACCACAGGAAAAGGCAATGTGGTGGCGGACGCGCTAAGTCGAAACTTTGTGGGATCGCTTAGTGTTGACAAGCGAATACTGGAGGAATTAGAAAGCATGGGAATTGAGCTCCAGATTCGTGGCCGAAATGTACAACTGGCTCAACTTCAACTTGAGCCGAGTTTGTTGGAAAAGATAAAGACAACACAGAGGACGGATGAGTTCTTGATTAAGATTGGCAGAATAATAGAAAAGGGTGAAGCCAGCGACTTCACCAGGCACGAGGATGGATCGTTGCGACTCAGGGGGAGGCTATGTGTCCCGAAGGATGAAGAACTCTAAAAAGAAATCTTGACGGAGGCCCATTATGCCAAGTATTCTTTACATCCGGGAAGTACAAAAATGTATAAGGATTTGCACACGACCTTCTGGTGGCACGGCATGAAACGAGATGTGGCCCTCTTTGTCTCGCGATGCTTAGCGTGTCAACGAGTCAAGGTAGAACACCAGAGGCCCGACGGGGAGATGCAGAACCTCGCGATCCCAGAATGGAAGTGGGATCATATAACCATAGATTTCATAGTTGGCTTGCCGAAGACGCAGCGGGGGGATGATGCAATTTGGGTCATCGTTGATCGATTAACCAAATCTGCACATTTTCTTGCAATGAAAACCACATGGAGCGTCGACCGGTTGGCTCAGCTATACTTGGATGAAATTGTTCGACTGCATGGAGTGCCGGCATCAATTGTGTCGGATCGGGATGGGCGATTTGTATCACATTTTTGGGTCAGTTTACATGCTGTCATGGGAACACAATTAAAATTTAGTTCTGCATACCATCCACAGATCGATGGCCAGACCGAGAGGGTGAATCATATACTTGAAGACATGCTACGGCTTTGTGCTATTGATCTGAAAACTAGTTGGGATACTCACCTGCCGCTAGCAGAATTTGCCTACAACAACAGTTACCAGTCAAGTATACAAATGGCTCCGTATGAAGCATTATACGGGCGAAAGTGTCGGTCTTCGATTTGTTGGGATGAAGTCGGTGAACGACAGGTACTTGGTCCGGAGATGGTAGAACAGGCCGTCGAGAAGGTCCGCTTGATTCGGGAGAAGTTACTTGTGGCACAAAGTCGGCAGAAGAGTTATACGGATACTCATCGACGACCATTGGAATTTATGGTGGGCGATCACATATTTCTGAAGGTGTCACCGATGCACGGAGTTATGCGATTCGGTGTAAAGGGGAAGCTAAGTCCGAGATTTGTTGGCCCGTTTGAAATTCTTAAGCGAGTCGGCCCTGTCGCCTATCAGATCGCGCTGCCACCGGCATTGGATGGAGTGCACGATATCTTCCATGTTTCCCAACTACGGAAGTATGTATATGATCCAAGCCATGTGGTAGACTTAGGTCCGTTAGGTCTAAGAGCTGACTTGTCTTATGTGGAGGAACCCGTGCAGATCTTGGATAGGAAGGATAAAATTTTGCGGAACCGAGTTGTTTCCTTGGTTCGAGTGCTTTGGCAAAATCATTCCGTCGAAGAGTCGACGTGGGAACTTGAGACGGATGTGAAGGAAAAGTTTCCTTCGTTGTTGACCTAGGTGGGTTTGTGTTTAAGTTTCGGGAACAAAACTTTTTGTTAGTGTATTAATATGTAATGCCCTGAATCCGTTGCAGAGCACGGTACGGGCTAGCGGCCGAATGGCCGAGTCAGAGGAGAATTGGAGAACTTTACTTGGGGAAACTTTACCAGGATCGCGGGATAATGAATTGAGATCCTTTCCTCGTTATGGATTGGACTCTTTTGAAATGATGCCCAAGATGCAGTGGCGCGCGTCTTGGGGGAAGAGTTCTATATAAGAGTCGCTTGCCCCGAGACCGTTGCCCTGCTGATTTTCGATGTCGCTTTTGCTGTTGGCTTTTGTGTGCGTTTTCGTGATTGTTTTCGATGAATATTTTCATGGATTTACTTTCACTGTCTACGCATTTTATATCGAATAACTGAGAGAAAGAGAAGAAGTATGCTGACCAGGCGTTGGTGCCAATGCAGGTGCTAACGCAGTAGACCGAGCTTGACGTTGCGTGGAAGACCTCTTTCTCTCGGCAATTCACCAACAAGTGAGTGGCTTGATCCTTCGACGATCCTTGATCTTCGCGCATAACAATGGTAGACTTGTTATTGCGTTCGGTGCTTAATAAAAGATGCCTAGTAATAATACGGGAAAGATAATGAAAGATAAATTATCACATGGCTAGGCTTATGTTGTAAATTGAATGATGCTCGTATGCTATATGAATTGTTTAACAGGTGACGCAAAGACCCAAGTATTGGGCGGTAAGTATATCGGACTTCGTTTCGAAAGAATGGGGTATACATGAATAGTCCCTTGGTTGGATGAACGAATATGCGAGCCTATGGCTCAAGGCAAGTTGGTAAGATGGCAAGATGGAAAGATGGAAAAATGGCAAGACGAAATGAGAACTACGAATATGTGTGGAAGATGCTATTATCATGCATGTCATGTCTCTTATTAGTTAAGTTGCATTGCATGCATGGTCATAGACAACTTGTATACAAGGTAGTTCCCAGAACGGTAATCCGCGGCCACGGACCCGGTTCGTCCTAGGGGGAACAAGGAATTATGCCGACGTACTGGCATCGGTAAACGGGACTTGCAGTGGGGCTAGCTACCAGCACTGCAAGGGCGCCGTTGTACCAAGGAAGACGGTCCAAGATGGCGTATCGCCAGTGACCTTCATATAGACAGGTGGCATAGCTAACAATGTCTTATGCAAGCAGAGTAAGTGGTATTCATAAATATTTACAAGGATGGCTACCGACCGTGGGTAAGATTCACCAAATTGGTGATCAATATGAATTGCTTGTGTTAGAATAACATGAATTGCTTATGTTTCTAACATCACTGTATGCTCCTTATATTTCTCATCAAATATATGAATTGTTAATGGACCCTAATGCAAGATAGAAAGAACACAAATCAATAGTGATCATTCATGTAATTTTACTACTGTTGATTTATGGTAAGATTGGTTACGGCCGCTCACCAGTACATATGTGGCAATGTACTGACCCTCGTCTCCACAGGTGCCGGAAACCTAGTGGATAATCATAGACGCTGAAGGCTTGCTGTCCGACTCTTTAGAAGCTTCGTACATCTTGAAGTTTCCACTTGAAGAAGAAGGCATTTTGCTGAAGGTGGTTATTGCTGCATTATTAATAAAGGGATATGATGTATGGAAAAAATTGTATCTCATTTCAATATTTCTGCAAGTTGTAGCCAAGTTTGGCATTTCATCTCGGCTGTTTGAGAGCCTTATGTTTTATGCAATGTAATTTCAAAGATATCAATAAAGAGCTTATTTCAGATCATATATGTGTTGCCAAAACTTCTTTATCAACCGCTGCGAATCTTCATTCAAAATGTCTCTTTTATAAAGGAACACGAGCACGCCTTGTACAAGTGCAATTCCAGACTTGTACGGCATCACGCCTTAGCGAGGACGAACGATTCGGCGTGAATCTAAGCGGAGGCGAACGATTCCCCGAATCGGGGCGTGACAACAAATAAGGGTGCTAAGAATTTGAGGCCTGAGATAGTTATTGGGTAGTTACATGCCTCGGTGATAGGTATGGGTCCACCACCGGTCATAACCCTACATATCACCTTGCTAAATTCCGTAACTAGGTGGTGTGCAAAAATGAACTTTGATGATATAAAACTGTGTGATGCACCCAAATTAAATAATGCTAGAGCAGGATGTGAAAACACGTAAATGGAACCTGTGATGACATCAGCGGTGGGTTCCTGCTCTGGTTCTTGCTCGTCTGCTGCTAGGGCAAAAGCTTGCCCAGTTTTCTGCTGATGTTGTTCGAACCATTGTTGCTGAGTGGGTAGAGGAGCTCTTTGTTGAGTTGCTCCGGTCCGGGTGAATGCTGTGGGACAGTCCTTCACTTGGTGGGTGGCAGACCTACAAACTAGGCAGTGTCCCAGTTTCTTCCTATAGATGTTCGTCTGATGTCCTGGCCTCTTGCAGAAGTCGCAGACAGGGATCTGCTTCTGAGGCGCTCTGTCACTGGTGTAGTGCCCCATCCCACAAAGTCAATCGGAGGAATCGAAACGTCGACGGCGTTCGGACTTAGCCTTGCAACGGCTGCTCGAAGGCTCGCTCGTCCGAGGCGACTCCTCGCTCAGGTAGGGTAGTTTCAGTGAACTTGCCTTATCTTAGCCTTCACTTAATAACTCGCTTGTTTTCAACTTTCACAAGTTAGGCTTGATAATAAAAGAGACGCATCCACATAGCTAAGGGAATAATCCCGACGGGTCGAAATATCTTAGAACATGGAAAATGGTACCACGGTCTGCTTAGAAGTCAGCTCAGCGTGCTTTCAAATGAAACTCGATCCTTCATTCCCGTGACTTAGGAGAAGGAAGTTGGCTTAAGTTGCCAAGTTGCCACGACACTCGAATTAGCCTAAGTCATAGGCGTCGCCCGCATGAATGCTTAATAAAGCATGCACGGTCCCGTCGTTTTGCCCTAACGCTTGTATTGGCCTAAGTCATGGGCATCGCCCGCATGATTACTTAATAAAGCATATACAGTCCCGTCGTCCAAGGCTTGGCATAGCCTTCGTACGTCCCGTGGGTTAAAGTCATATTGCACGACTTGTTGGCTTAAGTCTAGGCACCCGAGAACTTGGTTGTTCAAGTCGACCCCGTGCATAGCACGTTCCCTCGACGCGGAGCTCGACGTAGCCTTTGCTCGTTGAGTCACTGCCCGAATAAGTTAGACAAGAGTTATGTTGGGCTATCGAAGCTATTTCTAGTACTGTCCTGCTCTATCTGCGGTTGTCAAGTCGTTTAGTCCCTTGAGAACAAGGCTCGTCATATAAAGTATATGACTTGAGCGATATCATCGCCTATAGAACCAGGTCTGTCTAAGGCACGAGCTACGATGGATTTAGTAAAGAGTATGCCACGATCAAAGAAAGTCCACGTGACTGGTTGTCGCCGAGATCGGTTCCGCTACTTGGGAGTCTCGCTATGTCTCGACAAGAAAACACGCGAGATCGGTCCCACCACTTGGGAGTCTCGCTAAGTCTCAATAAGTCCTGCACGAGATCAGTCCCGCTACTTGGGAGTCTCGCTAAGTCTTGATAAGTCTCGTACACGAGATCGGTCCCGCTACTTGGGAGTCTCGTTAAGTCTCGATAAGTCTTGGCAAGGAATCACACGAGATCGGTCCCGCTACTTGGGAGTCTCGATAGAAAGGAGGAAAGAATGGTCATGTTAAGGATTTGATAGATCGAGTTGAGTCTTGAATGGTCATTGGACAACTTATCGACAAGGTGTAGACTTCTCGAAAGATTGTCGGGGCACCGGGATCATGTCGGCCCGGGAGAAGCGAGGCGGCTCATGATAGGATGCTGGATAATCGTATGGGAGATACTTGGCACTTCCGGGGCTAGCTACCCACGGAGGGACGAGCCGATATCTCGAGCCGAGTCTATGATAGCTTGATATTGCTAGTGACCACCTCATGAAGATGGGTCGGCAGAATAGCGGCAAAATCGCGTATATGCCTTTGGATTGAGTCTAGAACTTGAATGTCAATCCAGTCGGTAACACAATGTCTGGGCCTAAGATTGGGCTCCAGCATAGGCACCGTGCTAGGCACGATACTTGGAGTCGGGATGTTCCTAGAATCGTCACTATATTCACATGTCTTGTCTAAGTTGGTTATGAGTCTAGCAGGAAGGCCGCAAGGCGGTAGCATGGATAAGTCTTGATAGCGAGGCACGACCTCAATCTTGAAGCCTGTACAAGTCTAAGCAAGGTCTTAAGGAACAAATCAAGTCCAGCGGCACGACCAGCACGAGTCGTCCCCTTGACGTCGTTGGCACGAGAATTGGTCTAGAGGCACTTGAGTTTAAGTAAAAGTCTTGGCACGGTCGAGTTCGCATAAGTTGCCCCTCGGTGATGTACTGTCTCGAATATGTTAAATTACGAATAGAGTATGGCACGACCCTGCCATCCCGAGTTGATGTTTGGTCAAGTACCGAGGCGATGAGGTACTGCCTCGATCGAAATACACGTTGGCATTGTAGCACGACCATGTCGTTGCACATCGATCGGTTTGGTCAGGCGTCGTTGTCTTAAAACTAATCCTAAGGCAAGACTAGAAAGACAATTATAAAGGGACTTGTATTACACAAAGTAAATGAACGTGTCAGTTTTGTATGGGTGGGCGAGGAGCTCACTCCACCAGTACAGTCGAGTACTGACACCCATACATTTTTTATGTGCAGGCACAGGTAAAAGCTCATGGCACGAAGCTCGCTTGGATGCGTCGAGGCATGAAGTTCCTTGGCGAGTCGAAGCGTGCGACCGCGTGAACTCAAGACTTATAAAGGACATAATGTATGGACATCGCCTTCCGAAGCTTCCGCTGGCTCATGCATTGTATCGAGAGATGAGAGAGAGCAAAGTGACTCATAAAATGAGAGAATAGTGAGCACGAGAGACTAGTAATCATGGCCTTGCGCCCATTGTAATCTGATTGTTCAATATCAATAAAGAGTTCTTTTGAATAACTTGTGTTTTGCCTTTAAATTTCCGCTGTATGTTCAATGTTTCTGCTTGGAACTTCTGTACGACGACCCCGTCGCCGCCTATGTAATCGGACGTTATGAAACTGCCTTACACGAGCGCAATCTAGGCTCGTGCGACATCACGCCTTAGGGAGGACGATCGCTCCTATGGGAGCGGGGCATGACATAATGGTATCAGAGCATGGCTTTACGTCCTTGGACTTCACGTCGAATTTTCCAGTTTTGAAAGCTCGTCGTTGGAAAATAAGTGTGCGCTCTCTCTCGAATGTCCCTCGGCATGTCCATACAATAAATCTAAATATTTTCAAAAGCTTGTGCATGCGTTCAATCGAACGCATCGGTAGGCTATCGTCGAAAAGCATCTGTAGGCCTTTGTGTCGAACGGTGTCAACTTGACTTGAATGAAAACACATGCTAAAGTTAGCAAAGTCGCGTGCGTGCCCGAATAGTCCTACGTCGACATTAGCGAATGAGCATGCAAGTTTGAATATAGTCCACACGGGATAGCTATGCACACGGCCTTTTGGCTAAGTTGTGTCGCGTGTCGCGCACTTCGACTTTTTGGTGCAATCGAGTCGCGAGCAATGTTAAGTATCGCTCGGTCGGGAACGGAAATACACTTGGAGTGTATATCGATAGGAATGTTATCGAACTGACGCTTAGGCATGCAAGGAAGACTGATTTAGATTTTTGAGAAATAGTGCGGACGACTTAGTACGTCGATACGACGTGAGTGATTACGCTAGAGATTCGTCGAACGAATCAGAAGGATGTCTTAGCGAGTGATGCGAACGTGATTGAGGACTAGATCGGATGGCTCGAATCCTGAGTGGTGTATGGTTTGTCTTGGAAATCATTCGAGCAAGAATTGAGGATTAGAGGTAACGGCGAGTATGTCAGCGAGGCGATGCGATCGCACGGAGCCTTAGAATGCATCATGCTTAGTTGGTCGTGACTTCGTATGTCTCGAATGAGATGTCGTTCAGACAACTTGTGAATGGACAACGCGAGTTAGAAAACGATTCGGAACGATGAATAAAAGTGAATGTCTTGATTGAGGAAGCCTAGAGGATCGCACTTGTGATTTTGGATTTGATCGAAAGGAATTGGGGTATATCCAGTTCGGAAAATAGCATCAGTCGCACGACTCGAAATTGGTTGCAAAGGAGGATCGTCAAGTAACGTATATTGTCGATGGTATTGAGGCATATCAAAGATCGATATGCGATAACTCGAGGGTACTCTGACACGGCGAATGACGATCGTGCAAATGTCATTGTTCCGATGGATGCTACACTCGGGATGTTAAAATGTGTCGAGAAAAAGATAAACTTGTCTCGAGGATTTTCTGGTTGAACGAATGACAAACGAACTATCGAACTGAGATATTAGCTTGGATAAAAATAAAAATGTTTGGATTTGCTTCGTTGACAACCACAATATTGATGTCTTTGTCTTATGCAAGCGCAACTCCAGCCTCGCACATGTATCGTACCGATTAGGGCGATCACTCCGCGTGAGCGCTGGTATGGTGATTCATACAGCGGGGGTGATTGAACTAGCATGACGTGGCAATTTGTGTGTGTCACGCCCCAGAACCAGAATACTGGAGAGCGGGGGCAGACATAGCCAGCTACGTATATTGAAATAGAATACATCTCAACTATACGGTCACGGCTGTCTAGATATGAGGGTTTACTACAAGCCAGCAGTCTCTTAAGGTCAAGCCTATTATCTCAATCTCAAGCAATTAACAGAGTTACAAGATATTAGAGCATCAAATATATATATATAAGGCATCCCAAATATTACATATTGGATGATCATGAAGCTAGTCGTACAAAATGATAGGACTGGCAAGAGTTCAGTCATACATAATCAACCCTAGGATTTGTTAATCATGTTTACAGTCCGTAGGCAGACAGTAAGTAAGTGTGCATCGAGCTAACAGGTGCTCGTCGGCTAAACGCCTCAAAAGAATAAATTTACATATAAGTGGGTGAAACAAAAAAGAAAAACCCACTCTTGGCCCAGGTTTCGTCTAGTTGTCACCATTGGGCTGGAAGTTCGGTAGATCTTCGGGAGCTGCTCCGAAATCTGGCCACACAAAACCAGCTGGGTCAAACGCCAGAAAGAGCAAGTGCCACAAAGGAGGCCACAAATAAGAACAAAAGCCAGCATATCAGAACATAAGAATAAAAGAAGTACAAGTAGTAAAGTTCACAGGGCGATAAACGACTAGGGACGTGGAACCATTCTGGGAGCCAGGTTACAATCCTTAAACCAGACAAGGACCGGGGTTATAACCCTTCGCCTGAATAGCTCACTGTCTCTACTCATTTATCGTTAAGATAAGTAAAACAAACATGCTCAGGAGATAGCAGGTACTGGAGCTAGACAAGACTTAGACAAGGCTGGACACCATCCATTCGCAATCGGCCAAACAAATACTACGGCTTACTACTTTAACTAACTAGGGTTATCACAAACCTAATTACTAACAAGATGCAAGTGAGAATTTCCAGTCCCAAGCCCTGCAGACCATCCAGTTATCCTTCCGCGGGTTGAGAGTTATAGGTGGGTACATTGCCCGGGAGACAAATGTACCCTTAGGTGACTTAGAGGGTGCAACACATGACAGTGTGCTGGAAATGTGCTCTATTCGTCGGCAAGCTATAAGTCCATTAAAGCGCCCAGATAACGAGATTGCCTGTGACTGAGAATTCTCCATGTTCTAGTTTGATCTAATCATTAGCCTAATCCAATTTAGCGCGAGTCCCTGGCCGTGGTACCCAGGAAGTCACGTCCTAGACATGATGCAAGACAAGACAAGTGGATTGTACAAGCAAGCAAGCAGGAGCACCCACGGTGTCAAGGCAAGTCAAGTCAAGTCAAGTCAGGAGTGCGCCGCCCCGGCCACTATCAAGTTATCAAGATAAATCATGTCAGGGTGCTTGTTAGGAGTGCGCCACGACGGGCCACTATCAAGTCAGGTTGGTCATGTCAGGAGTGCACCACTACGGGTCACTGTCGTGTTATGCTAGTTCCTTGTCATACCATGCTGTGTACAATAGTCATTCCAAATATATTAAGTAAAATCAAGTTCATGACAAAAGGCGTAAGGATATAAAATGGACATAAAATATCTAATAAAATACCAATATATATAGGGCTATAGAAGAGCCAAGCTTAAAGAAATAAACAATTCATCATAGACAAGTGGGTTGTGCAAGGGGGATCAGGGGTTGGGCTGTGCAGGGTATGTACTGCGCATGGAAGAGCTGCACAAGAGTTGCCTTGCGCAAGGGTAGACTGCGCAGGGGTTGCCTTGCGCAAGGGTGCATTGCACAGAGGTGGATTGCGCAAGGCTGGCTTGCGCAGAGGTGGATTGCGCAGAGGTGGATTGCGCAAGGCTGGGTTGCGCATGGATGGCTTGCGCTAGCGCAATCCAGCGCAGCGCAAAGCACTGGCTGAGGTCATGCGCAATCGGCCCTGCGCTAAAGAACACAGGCCGGAGGGTGCGCAACCGGCCATGCGCTAAAGAACGCAAGGCAGAGGGATGTTCTTCCTGGCCGAGAGCAGGTCCACGAACACCAAGAACTTCAATTCTTCATAACTTTGTCAAATCAAAACCAAATCTAGATTTTCAAAGTTCTAACTTGAGTAAAATCGAATTCTCTTCCACATGGAAGCATCAAAACAAGCAAAAATCAAAGTTTAATAGATCAAAACCAAGGATTTTCGAAAATGGTTAAAACCTAGATCTAGAAGAATGAAAGCTCCAAATTACAAAATGTCAAGTTCTAAAGTTGTTCTCCATGGCCTAATCTAGTTAATGAACAAAATAAAAAGTGGTGCTTATTTGATGGTAAGGTGCACTTGCCTATGGGTTGGTAGGTTTTAATGAGGGTAGTTGTGATGGAATGGAGGGGGAGAATAGGCTAAGGTGTTCCACTCATGAAGAACCAAACCAAACCAACTCCACAAAATAAAACCAAGCCATGGTCCAAAACCCATTTACGAGAACCCGAATCCACAAGTCGAGAAAATAAAATACGTGCCAAAAATCAAATTACGAGTACAAATACGAAATACAGAAAATAGGGGTGACAGTGTGCTTCGACTTGTGGTTTGATGCAAAGCTGGACTCGAGAATGACTTAGCGTACGTGACGGTCGAATTTGAAGATTGCGTAGGTCCAATCCGTGTATCGAGAATGAATTAGTCTAAACGCAAGCAAGAGTTACGCCCCGATGAGAATGATTATCCCGCGGGAGCATTGCATGGTGATTCATGAACCACCGTGGATAATCGGACTCGTGTGAGATTGGGGTTGCAATATATTGTCGAGATAGACGATCTCGTGATCGAATACATGAATTGGTTAGAATTGATGATTTGAACGGATTTGAATATGTGCAACGCGTGCCTTGATGCGAATTAGGTGATCGTGTTCGATGTTTAGAAATCTGAGTGACGCGAGCTTGGGGTAGAAAATCTTGTACTATCGACTTTGGTTTGACCCTAGGATTGGGGCCAGTATTGGCATTATTGTTGGGGAACTATGATTTCAATTCTGACATTGACTTAGTCTCGAAAAGATGGCCTAGCGGTTAGGCGAGACGCCCTATTTCAAGAGTTATCAATCGAAAGATTGATCTTGAGGATTGGTATGAATGGATAGTGTGAATCACGAATATAGGAATACCCCTCACAAGATTCGGCTTACATATATATATTTCAGGGATGCTTGAGTATGTGCACGATGCGACTCGAGTGAGAATGACGAATTCTCTATCATGCGGCTTGGCTGAATTCATGTATCTTGGGGACGCCTGGAATATGTGTACGATCCAACCAAGTGATACGTTGAATTAAGTGAGACTTGATGAATGGAAAGTGTCGAGGATTTGAAATTGGGTTAAAGGAAAAGATTGATAAGTAGTGCGAGCATGGCTCGGAACCAAAAAAATGCGTAGGCGGAGTGTGTACGATAAACTATGGCATACCTCGCACGACTGTTATAGTTCCATGTCTAGGCATGGTTAAGTCTTGGCCATAGGAATGGTAGGATGGCTTGCCTTTAGGAAAGTCTCGAGGATGAGACTTGTTCTGAGCGGTGTATGTTGTAGTGCCCCATCCCGCAAAGTCAATCGGAGGAATCGAAACGCCGAAGGCGTTCGGACTTAGCCTTGCAACGCTGCTCGAGGCTCGCTCGTCCGAGGTGACTCCTCGCTCAGGTAGGTAGTTTCTGTGAACTTGCCTCATCTTAGCCTTCACTTAATAATCGCTTGTTTTCAACTTGCACAAGTTAGGCTTGATAATAAAAGAGACACATCCACATAGCTAAGGGAATAATCCCGACGGGTCGGAATGTCTTAGAACATGGAAAATGGTCCCCGGTCTGCTTAGAAGTCGGCTCAGCGTGCTTTCAAATGACACTCGATCCTTCGTTCCCGTGGCTTGGGAGAAGAAAGTTGGCTTAAGTTGCCAAGTTGCCACGATACTCGAATTAGCCTAAGTCATAGGCGTCGCCCGCATGAATGCTTAATAAAGCATGCACGGTCCCGTCGTTTGCCCCAACGCTTGTATTGGCCTAAGTCATAGGCGTCGCTTGCATGATTGCTTGATAAAGCATGCACAGTCCCGTCGTCCAAGGCTTGGCATAGCCTTCGTACGTCCCATGGGTTAAAGTCGTATTGCACGGCTTGTTGGCTTAAGTCTAGGTACCCGAGAACTTGGTTGTTCAAGTCGACCCCGTACATAGCACGTTCCCTCGAGCGAAGCTCGGCGTAGCCTTTGCTCGTCGAGTCGCTGCCCGAATAAGTTAGACAAGAGTTATGTTGGGCTATCGAAGCCATTTCTAGTACGTCCTGCTCTATCTGCAGTTGTCATTGCGTAGTCCCTTGAGAATAGGCTCGTCGTATAAAGTATATGACTTGAGATAGAAGCTCGCCTATAAAACCAGTCTGTTCTAAGGCATGAGCTACGGTGGATTTAGTAAAGAGTATGCCACGATCAAAGGAAGTCCACGCGACTGGTTGTCGCCGAGATCGTCCCGCTACTTGGAGCTCGCTATGTCTCGACAAGGAAACACGCTAGATCGGTCCCGCTACTTGGGAGTCTCGCTAAGTCTCGATAAGTTCCGCACGAGATCGGTTCCGCTACTTGGAGTCTCGCTAAGTCTTGATAAGTCTCGTACACGAGATCGATCCCGCTACTTGGGAGCCTCGTTAAGTCTCGATAAGTCTTGGCAAGGAATCACACGAGATCGATCCCGCTACTTGGGAGTCTCGATAGAAAGGAGGAAGAATGGTCATATTAAAGAAGGATTTGATTGATCGAGTTGAGTCTTGCATGGTCATTGGACAACTTGTCGACCAAGTTGAAGTCTTCTCGAATGATCGCCGGGGCACCGGATCATGTCGGCCCGGAAGAAGCGAGCGGCTCACGTATGCTGGATAACCGCATGGGAGATACTTGGCGCTTTCGGGTAGCTACCCGGAGGAAGAGCCGATATCTCGAGCCGAGTCTATGATATCTTGACATTGCTAGTGACCACCTCATGTAGATGGGTCGGCAGAATAGCGGCAAAACCGTATGTATGCCTTTGGATTAGGTCTAGAACTTGAATGCATGTCCATCGGTAACATAATGTCTGGGCCTAAGATTGGGCTCCAGCATAGGCACCGTGCTAGACACGATACTTGCATCGGGATTTCCTGGAATCGTCACTATATTCACATGTCTTTCTAAGTTGGTTATGAGTCGAGCTGGAAGGCCGCAAGGCGGTAGCATGGACAAGTCTTGATAGCGAGGCACGGCCTCAATCTTGAAGCATGTACAAGTCTAAGCAGGTCTTAAGGCACAAATCAAGTCTAGCGGCATGACCAGCACGAGTCGTCCCTTTGACGTCGTTGGTACAGAATTGTGAGCTCCTATTTTTCAAATTTATTTAATTAGTGTTAATTATTTTTAATGTCATATTTAGCCTTAAAATATTTATTAGGATTTTTAGGAATTTTTCTAAAATTTTTAAATGATTTTAAATGAGTTTTAAATACAAAAATATCATTTTGTATTAATTTAAATGTTTTAATATCATTCTGTAATTTTTTGAATTTTTTTATATCATTATGTAATTTTTAAATTGTTACGATATCAATTGCAATTACTCAAATATTTTATTGCGGAATGCAATTCTTATTTGCTTTACCTACTGATAGGGCCCATCTGTAATAACCTAAACTAGGAGGACCAAAACGCAAAACCCTATCTACACCACCCCCGACGACCGACGACCACCGACTCGCTTTTCTTCGCCAATTCTGGCCAGCGCGACCCCCCCGACCGACTATGACCCCCTATAAATAACCCCACCCCCTCGATCGACCACCACCACCACGACGCAACACCGTCGACCACCGCCCTATTTTTTCCCAAACCCATCACCGGAACCCTAGCTCCGACTAACTCCCCAAAACCGCCTCTCCGACGACGCTCCCGCCCCCACCACCACCGACGTGTTCGCCCCGACGAGTGGAGTCCAGCGCCACCCACGCACGTTCTTCTCCGCCGTCCACCGCCTTCGAAACCCCCTATTAAGACGACACGTAAGTTGCAGTGTCGATACCATGTCAAGTGACTCTCGTGCTCACTATGGTTCGCCGTTCGTGGCGAGCACGAGGGTAGGACTGGACACAGCATACTCGTGTCATGCGTGTCGTAATCGACCCGGACACTTAGACTCCTGTGTCCCTAACTTCCGGACACAGGATTGTTATTATTATTATTATTTTATATTTAGCACTTAACCTAAATAATTTAACTAAAGCCTAATCCTAACACTTCCGACTTGGCCCACTGGTCAGCACGCGAGTTTAACCCCCCCCCCCCCCCCCCCCCCCCCGCGCGCTCATGGCCCAGATCGAGCCCCCTGTTGTGCTGTTATTTCTTTTCCTTTGTTTTTTTCTTTTTCTTTTATTATTTATTTATATTTATAATATATGTATACATGTATTTGTATTATATTTATTATTATATCTACTGAATTATATATTATATATTATATATATATATATATATATATCTATTATATCTATTTTTGTATATATATATTTTATATTTAGTACTATTATATATATATATATCATATATATAATATATTATTATATATATATATATAAGATATATATGATATACATATATATATAGATATATATTATAATATAATATATATTAAAACAAAATATATATCTATATATAGATATATATAACTATATCTATCTATATTTATGTACATCTATGTAGATATGTTCATGTGTATATTATATTATATAACTATTATATATGTGTATACAATCTTTGTATATATATATATATATATATGCTTTATAGTTAATATTTTCTTATATATCTATATATATATTTATATGTATTTTTAACATATGTCTATATCCATTAGTAAATATCTATATTTATATGATATTATATATTGTAGATATCATTTTATATATGTATTTCACTATACCTAGTGTAAATTATTATTATGTAAATATTACTTGTCATATTTATATGACCATTATATAATTTTGTCCTATTAAATATTAGTATTTATTATGTATTTTTACGTCCTTATATTTTTGGGTGTATTTAATTGCTGCAACCATTTGGTGTCCAAGCTAGCATGGTTTTTGGGCCCAAATGTGTTTTCACACATTCAAGACCTGTACAAGTCATATTGGACTTGATTCATGGCCTTGGGTCCTGTATTTGAACTTTGGTTCAAATTATGTACTGGACAAAATACCAGATAATTAATTATTTAATTTCAGATTGTGTGCATACTGTTTTTGAATTTCTAAACTTTTTGCTGTTAAAATTTTGGAAAAATAGTATTTAGATACTATGTTAATTTAGCTAATTTAGTATAATTTTTATAGTATTTAATTTATAATTTTGCCACTATCTTGCATATGAACCAGAACTCATTTTCTGTGTACTTAGAAACTGATTTTATAAAATACTTGTACTGGTTAAAATTCCAGAAAAATATAATAAATTTCTATAATTAACAGGATCATTTTGGTACTTTATTTTATATAAAATTAAGCTTTTTGTCTATCTCAAAAATTGTTGGAACACAATGTTCATTTGATTTATTTATGGAATAATTACGACTTGTAACTTTTTGTGTTATTTTGAGTTTTACCGTGAACCTCACCCCTCACTAGTGTAAGCCCTAGAAAGTTAGTTAAGTAGTGTGTCACCCCACATTGGTCCTCCTATGCTAAAGTTATCATTTTGGCTAGTGCCCAGTCACAAGCGTGTTGCACCAAATAGTGTCCTAGTGTTTTAGCTTAGTGTAAAAACTAAGTTTATGTATTTATTTCTACAGTGACGAGTTACCAGACATCTATAGCACTTTTATCGTAGCTTGCTTTGCTAGAGCAAGTACTTTCTACAAATTTACATACTGTTACATAAATGACTGCAAACCCAACCATGTTAAATGCTGATCCTTGGGGTAGCAAGTTAAATCTTCACATGTTGTACTTTCAGTTACTACCATGCTTAGACAGTCTTTATGTACTCTCACATGTTTAGAATAGGGTTATGGGAAAACTGACAGTTGAGTACGTGATCATGCCCTCCCTACAGTAGCGAGCGAGGTCACATTTTTATGCATACCTTGCCGCAGGCCATTATCCAGCATTTTTGTACGGATATACACCTATGCTTGTAGACTTGTACGTATATATATTTTTTATTTACATGTACCACAGTATATTGTACACCTATTGACGATCACGTACCTGCTACAGTTTTAAACATTATATACATCTGTCTCTAGACATATGGTTCTTGCCATGATATTATGTGATGCCATGTTCCAGTTATTTCTCTTATGTTCATTTTCATGTTTCATATTAGTTTGTTAGAATCAGTACTTGCTCCCGTCCTGACAGGATAACGTTGTAGGTATCCTTACTGAGGAGGAGTTACTCTGCGACTCATATTGGAGATACTGCCGAGACCCGCTTTGCTTTACGAGGATGTTACCTGCGGGAAAACTCGCCTAGTTTGCATAGTCACTTGGGATACTTTGTAGTCATGTATTAGAATACGTATTTGTAACTGGACATGTATCCAGTTTTACATTTGACTTGTACTTTGGACTTATTACTATAAGACGACTTTTGTGTTTGGAGCATTTAGACTTTTATTCACTTATAGAACTGTTAGCACATTTAGTCTTATCTTATTATCTCTAGAACAGCTTACTGCATTTTATCCCAAACGCAGGCTGGACATGACTCGGCCCGAACCAACAATTTGGGTAGCGGTCGTGACATGTTTTTAGTGGTGGCCCATGCAGGTCGAGACTAAATTGTTGTTTACGTTATTGTACCAAGCAGCCTGCAATTGGAACTTAGTAATTAGACACATTAGGAATGACGCTTAGAACACCTAGAGGAATACTAGGATTGCAACATAGGAATACATCACATGCTTGCTATTATAATTATATTTTCTTGCCTATGATTGCTTGCTTTAACAGTCCTTATAATCCTTTTTATTGTAATTAGATGGTGCTTACTCGTTCGTCCCAGTATGTTACACCTGAAATGGCGTACTCCATATCCAGTCAGCTGACCAGTTGACTTATACACCCCCCACCTCCACCTACCACATTCCCCCACTCCATAGATCCACAAACCCAGATGCATCTCATCCTACCCCTCACATCACAGGCCCAGCAGGACCCAATACTTCCACCACCCCCTATCACTATACCTACCCAGGCTTTCCGTCACACTCGACGGACCACGCTGCTCACTCTGATCCAGGGTTCCTAACAACCCCAGAGCAACTACCCTACTCCCGCCAGAGCATGGAGCGTTCTGAAGAACTACCGTGGTCCCACCACCTGTAGAGCACGACAGCGGCGGAATCAAGGACTTCATGGGCTGAATCCCAAGGAGTTCTCAAGGACTGAGGGCATAGTAGTAGCAGATGACTGGCTAGACTCGTAGAGAGAAAGCTCCTTGGAGTTAGGATGCCGGGTGACCTCCAGGTCGAGGCAGCGGGATTTCTGTTGATAGACTTGCAGGAGTCTGGTTCCGAAATGAGCCCTTATTTGCGAAGGGAGGCCACTTGGGATCTATTCAGACCCAGTTCAAGAAGAGTTCTCTCGACCACTGCTAGAGTAGCCATGGGGCTACGATTCCAGAACATCCAGCAGAGAACCGTTCTGTTGATGAGTATGCGGCAGAGTTTAGTCGCCTGAGCCTTTCGCTCCTAGTCTGGTTGCAAACCCAGAGGAGATGACCCATAGGTTTTGCCATGGTCTAGTTCCAGACATTGGCATTCTTATAGTGGCGAACAGTACGACTGACTACTACCAGAGCCTAGAGTTGGCCCGAGCATCGAGGAGCGTCTTCTGTCTAGCAAGAGGTTGGCTTCTGTACACCTCGAAGGACCGTCCAAGCGTCAGCTTTCCAGCAGAGAGCACCCACGTCGCACCAGCACGTACCGTCTCCCTACATTACTCACCCGACCCCGCCAGTTAGAGCCCCGGACCCCGACATCAGCAGCAGCAGCAGAGGGAGCTATATGTACTTTTCACGAAAGACCAGGGCACGACTACTCCATCTGCAGAAAGAGGTTGAAGCATGCTTGGTTTGTGGTCTGCCACCCCTCAGATTCGGGACTGTCCAGCAGCCAAGGGACCTAGAGGACCCCTCCCGACTCAGCAGCAGAGGTTTGGGCAGCATCTGCAGCAGCATAAGGGACCTCAGGAGAAGGTTTATAGTCTTGCTCTCGAGCCGTCGCCGGAGCAGGTTTCGGAGCCAGATTACTTAGCTGACATCATCACAGGTCATGTTATTTACATACTTTTCTAGCTCTATGCTTGTTTGATTCTGGGTCATCCTAGCTTTCTATCATTAGAGTTTATGCAGAAACACCACCTAGTAGCTACACCTACTGCAGAGATTAGTAGAGTGATGACGGAGGAGACCAGTGCCTATTAGAGCTATCTATAGATGTTCTATTTTTATAGCCGGGAGAGAGTTCAGGGGACGATTCTTGTAATGCCACTCCCCGGTTATGATATCATATTGGGGATGGACTGGCTCAGCTATGCCCCTGCATCTATAGATTGTCATGAGGTGTATATTTTTTTCAGTCCTCCAGCACAGCACCATTCAGTGTCAGGAGGAAAGGGCCGGATCAGCCTAGAGCCGAACTGTTGCGACAGTTGGGGACGTAGCACCGCCATAACCTATCATTAGGATTTATGGATGTTTCCCAGAGGATCTTCTAGGACTTTCGCCTGACATACAGATGTGGAGTTCACTATAGATTTAGTGCCGGGTTCATCACCAGTATCCCGGCTTGCTATAGAGTGAATCCCAAGGAGGCCGTAGAGATGAAAGCAGATTGATGACCTGTTGAAAAAGGATTTCATTCGATCTAGTGCATCTCCATGGGGAGCACCAGTGCTCTTTTGCCTAAGAAGAATGGTACATCCGGTTGTGTATTGACTACCGGGCGTTGAATGCCATCACCATCAAGAACAAATATCTTCTGCCCAGGATAGATGATTTGTTCGACCAGTTGAGTGGGGCGAAGGTGTTTTTCCAGGATAGACTTGAGATCTGGGTACCACCAGGTGAAGTTAGGGCAGCAGACATCCAGAAGACCGTTCAACACGATACGGGCAGTACGAGTTTCTGGTGATGCCATTTGGTCTTACAAATGTGCCATCTGTCTTTATAAATTTGATGAATAAGACATTCCACCAGTCTCTGGATAAGTTTGTCGTAGTGTTTATCGACGACATCCTGATATACTCGAAGACGTCGAGAGCATGCAGAGCACTTGCGGATAGTTTTGGAGATTCTGAGGCCGAGAGATTGTTTGCCAATTATCGAAGTACGAGTTCTTTTTAGACCGAGTGGAGTTTCTCGCCATGTAGTTACTGGAGAGGGAATCTCGGTGGATCCCAGGAAGATTGCTGCAGTTAGACTGGAAGGCTCCGACTCAGTTTCAAGATCATGCGCTTTCTGGTTTAGCAGCTATTATAGAAAGTTCGTCCACGACTTTGCTAGATAGCTGAACCATGACGAAGCTGACGCGGAAGGACGCAGAGTACATTTGGTCAGGACTGCCAGGCAGCATTTGAGGAGCTGAAGAGGAGGCTAACGACCGCTCCAGTTCTGACTTTACCTTCAGTTCTAGGTTTCACCATATACAGCGATGCTTCAGAAAGGGGCTAGGATGTGTCCTCAGTAGCATGGGAAAGTATTGCTTATCATCTAGGCAATTGCGGACTCATGAGCGAATTATCCTACCCATGACCTAGAGTTAGCTGCGGTGATCTTTGCACTCAGTTATGGAAACATTACTTATACGGAGAGCGTGTGGAAATCTTTACTGACCACAAAAGCTTGAAGTATGGTTCACGCAGAAGAGCTGAACATGAGGCAAAGACGATGGTTGGAGTTGATGAAACTTCGACATCGATTTATAGTATCACCCCGGAAAGGCAAATGTGGTGGCGGATGCGCTGAGCAGCATCCGATGGCATGTATGATATGATCGGCATTTGCTGGATATCTGGAAAGCTCGGTATCGAGCTAGTTCGGCCAGGATCAGTGATACAATGATGGGCGCTTGACATTCAGTCAGGTTTGATGTAGCAGATCCGGAGCACAGTCTACAGATGATAGCCTTCGCAGACTTCGAGCCCAGCTTTAGCTGGATTGCTGGATGACTTCACTATAGCAGAGGATGGATCCTTGAGTATGGCAGCCGATTGTGCGTGCCGAAGGGAGAGCTGTAGAGGCAGTCATGCAGAGACGCACCGATCGATATTCTATTCACCCTGGTGCTAACAAGTACCGTGACTTGCGAGAACATCTTTGGTGGCACGGATGAAGAGGGATGTATCACGATTTATCTCGAGATGCCTAGTTTGCCAGCAGGTCAAGGCGGAGCGCCAGAGGCCAGCTGGTTTGTTGCAGCCGTTACCCATTCCCGAGTGGGAAAAATATTACGATGGACTTCCTCAGGCTTCCTCGTTCCCAGGAGGGAAGGATGCCATTTGGGTCATCGTGGACAGGCTGACGAAGTGTGCGCA
>JANAVB010041419.1:9684901-9765955 GCA_029216955.1 Iris pallida | reverse complement strand
ATTTTTAATGTCATATTAGCCTTAAAATATTTATTAGATTTTTAGGAATTTTTCTAAAATTTTTAAATGATTTTTAATGTTTTAAATACAAATATCATTTTGTACTTAATTTTAAATGTTTTATATCATTCTGTAATTTTTGAATGTGTTTTATATCATTATGTACTTTATTAATTGTTACGATATCAATTTGCAATTACTCAAATATTTTAATTGCGGATGCAAATCTTATTGCATTTACCTACTGATAGGGGCCCATCTGTAATAACCTAAACTAGGAGGACCAAAACGCAAAACCCTAATCTACCCACCCCCGCCCCGACGACGACCACCGACTCGCTTTTCTTCGCCAATTCTGGCCAGCGCGACGCCCCCCGACCGACTATGACCCCCTATAAATAACCCCTACACTCCCCGTCGACCACCACCACACACGACGCAACCACCGTCGAACGCCGCCCTATTTTTTCCAGAACCCATCACCGGAACCCTAGCTCCGACTAACTCCCCAAAACCGCCTCTGCGACGCTCTCCGACACGCTCACCGCCCCCAACCACCACCGACGTGTTCGCCCCTACGAGTGGAGTCCAGCGCCACCGCCACGCGTCTTCTCCGCCGTCCACCGCCTTCGAAACCCCCTATTAAAGACGGACACGTAAGTTGCAGTGTCGATACCATGTCAAGTGACTCTCGTGCTCACGTATGTGGTTCGCCGTGTCGTGGCGAGCACGAGGGTAGGACTGGACACAGCATACTCGTGTCATGCGTGTCGTAATCGACCCGGACACTTAGACTCCTGTGTCCCTAACTGTCCGGACACAGGATTGTTATTATTATTCTATTTTATATATTAGCATAAACCTAATAAATTTAACTAAAGACCTAATCCTAACACATGAGCCGACTTGGCCCACTGGTCAGCACGCAGTTTAACCCCCCCCCCCCCCCCCCCCCCCCCCCCCCGCGCTCAGTGGCCCGAGATCGAGCCCTCCTGTTGTGCTGTTATTTCTTTTTCCTTTGTTTTCTTTTTCTTTTTATTATTTATATATTTATAATATGTATACATGTATTTGTATATATATATGTATTATTATATACTGTATTATATATATTATATATATATATATAGATATATATATATATTATTCAGTATTTTTGTATATTATATATTTTATATTTAGTACTATTATATATATATATATAACATATATATATATATATATATATATATATATTATATATATAATATATATATATACTATAATATATATATATATATATATATATATATTAAAAAAAATATATATATATATATATATATAATATATATATATATATATATATTTTGTACATATCTTATTATGTTCATGTGTATATATTATTTATTATACTATTATTATATGTGTATACAATATTGTATATATATATATATATATATGCTTATAGTTAAGTATTTTCTTATATATATATATATATTTATATATGTATTTTTAACATATGTATGTATATATCCATTATGTAATATCTATATATTTATATGTATATATAAATATTGTAGATATACATTTTATATATGTATTCACTATACCTAGTGTAATTATTATTATGTAATATACTTGTCATATTTATATGACCATTATGTATAATTTTGTCCTATTAAAATATTAGTATTTATTATGTATTTTTACGTCCTTATATTTTTGGTGTATTTAAATTGCTGCAACCATTTGGTGTCCAAGCCTAGCATGGGTTTTTGGGCCCAAATGTGTTTTCACACATTCAAGACCTGTACAAGTCATATTGGACTTGATTCATGGCCTTGGGTCCTGTATTTGAACTTTGGTTCAAATTATGTACATGGACAAAATACGCAGATAATTAATTATTAATTTCAGATTGTGTGCAATACTGTTTTTGAATTTCTAAACTTTATTGCTGTTAAAATTTTGGAAAAATAGTATTTAGATACTATGTTAATTTAGCTAATTTAGTATAATTTTTATAGTATTTAATTTATAATTTTGCCACTATCTTGGCATATGAAACCAGAACTCATTTTCTGTGTACTTAGGAAACTGATTTTTATAAATACTTGTAGGTGGTAATAAATTCCAGAAAAATTATAATAAATTTCTATAATTAACAAGGATCATTTGGTACTTTATTTTAATAAAATTAAGCTTTTTGTCTATCTCAAAATTGTTGGAACACAATGTTCATTTGATTTATTTATGGAATAATTACGACTTGTAACTTTTTGTGTTATTTTGAGTTTTAGCCGTGTTGAACCTCACCCCTCACTAGTGTAAAGACCCTAGAAAGTTAGTTAAAGTAGTGTGTCACCCCACATTGGTCTCCTATGCTAAAGTTATCATTTGGCTAGGTGCCCAGTCACAAGTCGTGTTGCACCAAATAGTGTCCTAGTGTTTAGCTTAGTGTAAAAACTAAGTTTATGTATTTATTTCTACAGTGACGAGTTACCAGACATCTATAGCACTTTATCGTAGCTTGCTTTGCTAGAGGCAAGTACTTTCTACAAATTTACATACTGTTACATAAATGAACTGCAAACCCAACCATGTTAAATGCTGATCCTTGGGGTAGCAAGTTAAATCTTCACATGTTGTACTTTCAGTTACTACCATGCTTAGAACAGTCTTTATGTATCTCTCACATGTTTAGAATATGGGTATGGGAAAACTGACAGTTGAGTACGTGATCATGCCCTCCCTACAGTAGCGAGCGAGGTCACATTTTATATGCATACCTTGCCGCAGGCCATTATCCAGCATTTTTGTACGGATATACACCTATGCTTGTAGACTTGTACGTATATATATTTTTTTTCATGTACCACAGTATATGTACACCTATTGACGATCACGTACCTGCTACAGTTTTAAACATTATATATACATCTGTCTCTATGACATATGTGTTCTTGCCATGATAGATTATGTGATGCCATGTTTCCAGTTATTTCTCTTATGTTCATTTTCATGTTCATATGCTAGTTTGTTAGAATCAGTACTTGCTCCCGTCCTGACAGGATAACGTTGTAGGTATCCTTACTGAGGAGGAGTTACTCTGCGACTCATATTATGGAGATACTGCCGAGGACCCGGCTTTGCTTTACGAGGATGTACCTGCGGGAAAACTCGCCTAGTTTGCATAGTCACTTGGGATACTTAGTGTAGTCATGTATTAGAATACGTATTTTGTAACTGGACATGTATCCAGTTTTACATTTTAGACTTGTACTTTGGACTTATTACTATATGAGACGACTTTTGTGTTTGGAGCATTATGACTTTTATTCACTTATAGAACTGTTAGCACATTTAGTCTTATCTTATTATCTCTAGAACAGCTTACTGCATTTTATCCCAAACGCAGGCTGGACATGACTCGGCCCGAACCAACAATTTGGGTAGCGGGTCGTGACATGTTTTTAGTGGTGGCCCATGCAGGTCGAGACTAAATTGTTTGTTTACGTTATTGTACCAAGCATGCCTGCAATTAGGAACTTAAGGTAATTAGACAACATTAGGAATGACGCTTAGAACACCTAGAGGAATACTAGGATTGCAACATAGGAAATACATCACATGCTTGCTATTATAATTATATTTTCTTGCCTATGATTGCTTGCTTTAAACAAGTCCTTATAAGTCCTTTTTATTGTAATTAGATGGTGCTTACTCGTTCGTCCCAGTATGTTACACCTGAGAATGGCGTACTCCATATCCAGTCAGCTGACCAGTTGACTTATACACCCCCACCTCCACCTACCACATTCCCCCACTCCATAGATCCACAAACCCAGATGCATCTACCACCTTCCACATCACAGGCCCAGCAGGACCCAATACTTCCACCACCCCCTATCACTATACCTACCCAGGCTTCCGTCACACTCGACGGGAACCAGCTGCTCACTCTGATCCAGGGGTTCCTAACAACCCATCAGGAGCAGACTACCCTACTCCGCCAGAGCATGGAGCGTTCTGAAGAACGTACCGTGGTCCCACCACCTGTAGAGCCACGACAGAGAGCGGGGACGATCAAGGACTTCATGGGTCTGAATCCCAAGGAGTTCTCAAGGACTGAGGGCATAGTAGTAGCAGATGACTGGCTAGACTCGGTAGAGAGAAAGCTCCTTGGAGTTAGGATGCCGGGTGACCTCCAGGTCGAGGCAGCGGGATTTCTGTTGATAGACTTGGCAGGAGTCTGGTTCCGAAATGAGCCCTTATTTGCGAAAGGGAGGGCCACTTGGGATCTATTCAAGACCCAGTTCAAGAAGAAGTTCTTCTCGACCACTGCTAGAGTAGCCATGGGGCTACGATTCCAGAACATCCAGCAGGAGAACCGTTCTGTTGATGAGTATGCGGCAGAGTTTAGTCGCCTGAGCCGTTTCGCTCCTAGTCTGGTTGCAAACCCAGAGGAGATGACCCATAGGTTTTGCCATGGTCTAGTTCCAGACATTGGCATTCTTATAGTGGCGAACAGTACGACTGACTACTACCAGAGCCTAGAGTTGGCCCGGAGCATCGAGGAGCGTCTTCTGTCTAGCAAGAGGTTGGCTTCTGTACACCTCGAAGGACCGTCCAAGCGTCAGGCTTTCCAGCAGAGAGCACCCACGTCGCACCAGCAGACGTACCGTCTCCCTACATTACATCACCCGACCCCGCCAGTTAGAGCCCCGGGACCCCGACATCAGCAGCAGCAGCAGAGGGGAGCTATATGTACTTTCTACGAAAGACCAGGGCACGACTACTCCATCTGCAGAAAGAGGTTGAAGCAGTGCTTGGTTTGTGGTCTGCCACCCATCAGATTCGGGACTGTCCAGCAGCCAAGGGACCTAGAGGACCACTCCCGACTCAGCAGCAGAGGTTTGGGCAGCATCTGCAGCAGCATAAGGGACCTCAGGAGAAGGTTTATAGTCTTGCTCTCGAGCCGGAGCCGGAGCAGGTTTCGGAGCCAGATTACTTAGCTGACATCATCACAGGTCATGTTTATTTACATACTTTTCTAGCTCTATGCTTGTTTGATTCTGGTACATCTCATAGCTTTCTATCATTAGAGTTTATGCATAAACACCACCTAGTAGCTACACCTACTGCAGAGATTAGTAGAGTGATGACGGGAGGAGGACCAGTGCCTATTAGAGCTATCTATAGATGTTCTATTTTTATAGCCGGGAGAGAGTTCAGGGGACGATTCTTTGTAATGCCACTCCCGGTTATGATATCATATTGGGGATGGACTGGCTCAGCTATGCCCATGCATCTATAGATTGTCATGAGGGTAGTATTTTGTTCAGTCCTCCAGGCACAGCACCATTCAGTGTCAGGAGGAAAGGGCCGGAGATCAGCCTAGAGCCGAACTGTTGTGCGACAGTTGGGGACGTAGCACCGCCATAACCTATCATTAGGGAGTTTATGGATGTATTCCCAGAGGATCTTCTAGGACTTTCGCCTGACAGAGATGTGGAGTTCACTATAGATTTAGTGCCGGGTTCATCACCAGTATCCCGGGCTTGCTATAGAGTGAATCCCAAGGAGGCCGTAGAGATGAAAGAGCAGATTGATGACCTGTTGAAAAAGGATTTCATTCGATCTAGTGCATCTCCATGGGGAGCACCAGTGCTCTTTGTGCCTAAGAAGAATGGTACAGTCCGGTTGTGTATTGACTACCGGGCGTTGAATGCCATCACCATCAAGAACAAATATCTTCTGCCCAGGATAGATGATTTGTTCGACCAGTTGAGTGGGGCGAAGGTGTTTTCCAGGATAGACTTGAGATCTGGGTACCACCAGGTGAAGTTAGGGCAGCAGACATCCAGAAGACGGCGTTCAACACGAAGTACGGGCAGTACGAGTTTCTGGTGATGCCATTTGGTCTTACAAATGTGCCATCTGTCTTTATAAATTTGATGAATAAGACATTCCACCAGTCTCTGGATAAGTTTGTCGTAGTGTTTATCGACGACATCCTGATATACTCGAAGACGTCGGAGGAGCATGCAGAGCACTTGCGGATAGTTTTGGAGATTCTGAGGCAGGAGAGATTGTTTGCCAAATTATCGAAGTACGAGTTCTTTTTAGACCGAGTGGAGTTTCTCGGCCATGTAGTTACTGGAGAGGGAATCTCGGTGGATCCCAGGAAGATTGCTGCAGTTGAGACATGGAAGGCTCCGACGTCAGTTTCAGAGATCATGAGCTTTCTGGGTTTAGCAGGCTATTATAGAAAGTTCGTCCACGACTTTGCTAGGATAGCTGAACCCATGACGAAGCTGACGCGGAAGGACGCAGAGTACATTTGGTCAGAGGACTGCCAGGCAGCATTTGAGGAGCTGAAGAGGAGGCTAACGACCGCTCCAGTTCTGACTTTACCTTCAGGTTCTGGAGGTTTCACCATATACAGCGATGCTTCAGGAAAGGGGCTAGGATGTGTCCTACAGTAGCATGGGAAAGTGATTGCTTATGCATCTAGGCAATTGCGGACTCATGAGCGGAATTATCCTACCCATGACCTAGAGTTAGCTGCGGTGATCTTTGCACTCAAGTTATGGAAACATTACTTATACGGAGAGCGTGTGGAAATCTTACTGACCACAAAAGCTTGAAGTATGTGTTCACGCAGAAAGAGCTGAACATGAGGCAAAGACGATGGTTGGAGTTGATGAAGGACTTCGACATCGATTTATAGTATCACCCCGGAAAGGCAAATGTGGTGGCGGATGCGCTGAGCAGGCATCCGATGGCATGGTATCTGATGATAGATCGGCATTTGCTGGAATATCTGGAGAAGCTCGGTATCGAGCTAGTTCGGCCAGGATCAGTGATACAGATGATGGCGCTTGACATTCAGTCAGGTTTGATGTAGCAGATCCGGGAGGCACAGTCTACAGATGATAGCCTTCGCAGACTTCGAGCCCAGGCTTTAGCTGGATTGCTGGATGACTTCACTATAGCAGAGGATGGATCCTTGAGGTATGGCAGCCGATTGTGCGTGCCGAAGGGAGAGCTGGTAGAGGCAGTCATGCAGGAGACGCACCGATCGAGATATTCTATTCACCCTGGTGCTAACAAGATGTACCGTGACTTGCGAGAACATCTTTGGTGGCACGGGATGAAGAGGGATGTATCACGATTTATCTCGAGATGCCTAGTTTGCCAGCAGGTCAAGGCGGAGCGCCAGAGGCCAGCTGGTTTGTTGCAGCCGTTACCCATTCCCGAGTGGAAGTGGAAACATATTACGATGGACTTCATCTCAGGGCTTCCTCGTTCCCAAGGAGGGAAGGATGCCATTTGGGTCATCGTGGACAGGCTGACGAAGTGTGCGCACTTCATACCCTTCAAGGTGGGGCTTTCCACCGAGAAGTTGGCAGAGCTATACATGCAGCAGATAGTTCGCCTACACGGAGTGCCAGTGAGCATCGTGTCAGACAGAGACAGCAGATTCATGTCCCACTACTGGAGGAGCTTGCAGGAGGAGTTGGGCAGTAGGCTCAAGTTCAGTACGGCATATCACCCGCAGACTGATGGGCAGTCCGAGAGGACGATACAGACACTGGAGGATATGCTGAGGACCTGCGTACTGGACTTTGGAGGATCTTGGGAGAGCCATCTCCACTTGGTAGAGTTTTCATACAACAACAGCTACCAAGCCAGTATCGGTATGTCTCCTTTCGAGGCGCTATATGGACGACGATACCGCACACCACTCTTTTGGGATGATGTTGGACACAGAGTTATGCTTGGGCCAGAGATGATCACGGATGCAGCAGAGAAAGTCGGGATGATCAGAGACAGGCTCAGAGTAGCTCAAGACAGGCAGAAATACTGGGCTGATGCTAGTCGCAGACCGATGGAGTTTGCAGACGGTGATATGGTGCTAGTGAAGATATCACCTACTAGAGGGACGATCCGGTTCGGACGAGGAGGGAAGTTGAGCCCCAGATACATCGGGCCGTTCGAGATACTTGGCAGGATTGGAGAGGAAGCTTACAGGGTTGCACTTCCACCCAACCTAGCAGGAGTTTACGATGTCTTTCACGTATCTCAGCTGAGGAGGTATATTCCAGACCCTAGTCATGTGCTAGATCATTCAGAGTTGGAGGTCGGACCGAGCCTTACTGTTTCTGAGCAGCCAGTGGAGATATTAGACAGGAAGGAGAAGAGGCTGAGGAACAAGGTTATACCCTTAGTACGAGTAGCTTGGAGCCGTCACTCTCCAGGTGAATCTACTTGGGAGAGGGAGTCGGACATGAGAAAGAGATACCCTTACTTGTTCGATCCAACCGCTGCGAGGGAACCACCCATTCCCGCTTGATACCTTAGAGGTTAGTTTCGATCATAGCCTTAGTCATTTGATTGCATTGCTTGCTATGTTAGAATTGTACGGTCTTCAATCCTTGTGAATTTTGAGGACAAAATTTTTCGAGGAGAGAAGACTTGTGAGCCCCTATTTTTCAAAATTTGTTTAATTAGTGTTAATTAATTTTTAATGTCATATTTAGTCTTAAAATATTTATTAGGATTTTTAGGAATTTTTCTAGAATTTTTAAATAATTTTTAAATGAGTTTTTAAATACAAAATATCATTTTGCAATTAATTTAAATATTTTAATATCATTCTGTAATTTTTGAATTATTTTTATATCTTTATGTAATTTATTAAATTGTTACGATATCAATTTACAATTACTCAAATGTTTTAATTGCGGAATGCAAATTCTTATTTGCATTTACCTACTGATAGGGGCCCATCTGTAATAACCTAAACTAGGAGGACCAAAACGCAAAACCCTAATCTACCCACCCCCGACGGACCGACGACCGTCGATTCGCTTTTCTCCGCCATTTCTGGCCAGCGCGACGCCCCCCGACTGACTATGACCCCCTATAATAACCCCCACACTCCCCTCGACCGACCACCACCACCACGACGCAACCACCGCCGACCACCGCCCTATTTTTCCCCAGAACCCATCACCGGAACCCTAGCTCCAACTAACTCCCCAAAACTGCCTCTCCGACGATGCTCACCGCCCCCAACCACCACCGACGTGTTCGCCCCCGACGAGTGGAGTCCAGCGCCACTAAGGCGCCAACGCCACGACGTCTTCTCCGTCGTCCACCGCCTTCGAAACCCCCTATAAGACGGACACATAAGTTGCAGTGTCGATTCCGTGTCATGTGAGTCTCGTGCTCACGTATGTGGTTCGCCGTGTCCTGGCGAGCACGAGGGTAGGACTGGACACCGCATACTCGTGTCGTGCGTGTCGTAATCGACTCGGACACTAGACTCCTGTGTCCTAACTGTCCGGACACAGGATTGTTATTATTTTTTATTTTTTTATATATTAGCACTTAAACCTAAATAAATTAACTAAAGACCTAATCCTAACACATGAGCCGACCTTGGGCCCACTGGTCATGCGCGCGAGTTAAACCCCCACCACCCCCCTCCCCCCCCCTCCCCCCCCCCCCCCCCCCCCCCCCCCCTCCCCCCCCCCCCCCCCCCCCCCCCCCCCCCCCCCCCCCCCCCCCCCCCCACCCCCCCCCGCCGAGCGCGCTCAGTGGCCCGAGCTCGAGCCCCCCTGTTGTGCTGTTATTTCTTTTTCTTTTTCCTTTGTTTTTCTTTTTCTTTATTATTTATTTATATATTTATATATATGTATACATGTATTTGTATATATATATGTATTATTATATATACTGTATTATATATATATGCAGTATTTTTGTATATATATATATATTTTATATTTAGTACTAAAATATATATATATATATATATATATATATATATATATATATATATATATATATATATATATATATATATATATATATATATTTTACATATATATATATGTATATATGTTCATGTGTATATATATTATTATATATATACTATTATATATATGTGTATACAATATTTGTATATATATATATATATATATATATATATATATATGCTTTATAGTTATGTATTTTTAACATATGTATGTATATATCCATTATGTAAATATCTATATATTTATATGTATATATAAATATTGTAGATATACATTTTATATATGTATTTCACTATACCTAGTGTAAATTATTTTTATGTAAATATTACTTGTCATATTTATACGACCATTATGTATAATTTTGCCCTATTAAAATATTAGTATTTATTATGTATTTTTACGTCCTTATATTTTTGGGTGTATTTAAATTACTGCAACCATTTGGTGTCCAAGTCTAGCATGGGTTTTTGGGCTCAAATGTGTTTTCACACATTCAAGACCTGTACAAGTCATATTGGACTTGATTCATGGCCTTGGGTCCTGTATTTGAACTTTGGTTCAAATTATGTACATGGACAAAATACGCAGATAATTAATTATTTAGTTTCAGATTGTGTGCAATGCTGTTTTTGAATTTCTAAAAATACTTTAATTGCTGTTAAAATTTTGGAAAAATAGTATTTAGATACTATGTTAATTTAGCTAATTTAGTATAATTTTTATAGTATTTAATTTACAGTTTTGCCACTATCTTGGCATATGAAACCAGAACTCATTTTCTGTGTACTTAGGAAAACTGATTTTTATAAAATACTTGTACTGGTTAATAAATTCCAGAAAAATTATAATAAATTTCTATAATTAACAAGGATCATTTTGGTACTTTATTTATATAAAATTAAGCTTTTTGTCTATCTCAAAAATTGTTGGAACACAATGTTCATTTGATTTATTTATGGAATAATTACGACTTGTAACTTTTTGTGTTATTTTGAGTTTTAGCCGTGTTGAACCTCACCCCTCACTAGTGTAAAGACCCTAGAAAGTTAGTTAAAGTAGTGTGTCACCCCACATTAGTCTCCTATGCTAAAGTCATCATTTTGGCTAGGTGCCCAGTCACAAGTCGTGTTGCACCAAATAGTGTCCTAGTGTTTTAGCTTAGTGTAAAAACTAAGTTTATGTATTTATTTCTACAGTGACGAGTTACCAGACATCTATAGCACTTTTATCGCAGCTTGCTTTGCTTTGCTTTGCTAGAGGCAAGTACTTTCTACAAACTTTACATACTGTTACATAAATGAACTGTAAACCCAACCATGTTAAATGCTGATCCTTGGGGTAGCAAGTTAAATCTTCACATGTTGTACTTTCAGTTACTACCATGCTTAGAACAGTCTTTATGTATCTCTCACATGTTTAGAATATGGGTTATGGGAAAACTGACAGTTGAGTACGTGATCATGCCCCCCTACAGTAGCGAGCGAGGTCGCATTTTTTATGCATACCTTGCCGCAGGCCATTATCCAGCATTTTTGTACGGATGTACACCTATGCTTGTAGACTTGTACGTATGTACATTTTATTTACATGTACCACAGTACATTGTACACCTATTGACGATCATGTACCTGCTACAGTTTTAAACATTATATATACATCTGTCTCTATGACATATGTGTTCTTGCCATGATAGATTATGTGATGCCATGTTTCCAGTTATTCCTCTTATGTTTATTTCCATGTTTCATATGCTAGTTTGTTAGAATCAGTACTTGCTCCCGTCCTGACAGGATAACGTTGTAGGTATCCTTACTGAGGAGGAGTTACTCTGCGACTCATATTATGGAGATACTGCCGAGGACCCGGCTTTGCTTTACGAGGATGTAGCTGCGGGAAAACTCGCCTAGTTTGCATAGTCACTTGGGATACTTAGTATAGTCATGTATTAGACTACGTATTTTGTAACTGGACATGTATCCAGTTTTACATTTCAGACTTGTACTTTGGACTTATTACTATGTGAGACGACTTTTGTGTTTGGAGCATTTATGACTTTTATTCACTTATAGAACTGTTAGCACATTTAGTCTTATCTTGTTTTCTCTAGAACAGCTTACTGCGTTTTATCCCAAACTCAGGCTGGACATGACTCGGCCCGGCCCAACAATTTGGGTAGCGGGTCGTGACAAGAGTTGGTCTAGAGGCACTTGAGTTTAAGTGAAAGTGTAGCTTCCCTTCCCGAATTTTTTTTGAAAATATATTTTATTATTTATTTGATTTAAATAGTGAATTTTAGATTTTATAAATAATTATTTTGTTAATTATTACGGTAGATGACTTTAGCCATAGTGAGTTTTGAAGTACCAGACGACGAGGAATCATGGCACGGATAGTGTAGCGGCGTGCCTTGACTAGTGTATTAGCCCTGGTAGGGAAGACCTGTCCAACAGTGTGTCCTAACTAGGAAAACTAGGTCAAGTTGCGACTTAACCTTTCTAGATGTTTAATTATTTATTAATTAAATTATTGACTCGCAGAAGACCCGGTTGTACTCAACTAGTCCGAAATAGACTCGAACCGAGCCCAAGCCTGTGTAGGCTTATAGTGAGTCATAAGACGTCCATGTTGACATTTATTTTGAATATATACTTCATAACTTAATTTAATTGGTCAATAAATATTTTTCTAACAATATCAATTTATTGATATTGATGGGATATTTTCTATTATGATAACTTGTGCATAGAATTGCACTATAAATACATTAGGTTGTATGAATATATAGTTAAAGGAATATATAGTTTTATTATAATTATTAGGTTATTCCTAAAAGATATTTTGTTGCAACTATTTAGTTATATATATGAGTATATTTATTGTTCGTGCATATATATGAATATCATTCTGGATATGTAAATATAGAAATATATAGGGATATGTATTAATACATATATAGGATTATATGAGGATTTAATTATATATACAATTATAGTTAATAAATAGAAAAAGGAAAAGGTAGATATAAATTATAGGAATATATATATATATATTTAATTTTATATGGGCGTATAAATATTTTTAGAGTTTATTAATGTATTTACATGTATGCATGTTATATATATAAATATGGAGATATATACATATAGGTGTGTATTTATACATGTATATACATTTAGATCACTACTACAAAAATAGATAACAATGACGGCCAAATATGTTAATTAATGACATTTGTTTGACCGTCATCTATGGAGGGGTCATCTTTATCATTAGAAATCAATGACAGTTCAACGCACGTCATCTTTGTTTATAAAAGATGACTTTTATGTATCATCTTTATTTAGAAAAGATGACTTTTATGTGTTATCTTTATTTATATTAGATGACTTTTATCATGAAAAATCAATGACAACTAAACATGTGTCATTTTTATTTATAAAAGATGACTTCTATGCATCATCTTTTTTTACAAAAGATGACTTTTACGTATCATTTTTATGTACAAAAGATGACTTCTATACGTCATCTTTCTTTAAAAAAATATTACATTTATCATAAAAATCAATGACATCTCAATACATGTCATCTTTATTTATAAAAGATGACTTTTATACGTCATCTTTATGTACAAAAGATGACTTTTATTCGTAAATTCCATTATTTTTATAGCACTAATTTTTGCATCCGTATTCCACAATTTGTATTTTGTGTACAATATCCCATATAAGAAAAATAAAGAAGAAGAAAATTAACACTCAACACCAACAAAATATCTTTCATTTCATAATTATTCAAAATGCCATCATTGAACTACAACAATATTATTTCAGTCTCAAAGTTCATAACATAAATTTACAATACTTTCGAAATTTTCTAATGCGTCATCTTTTACATACGGTCTTCACTAACAATATCCAGGTATAAATTTGGCCAGCTCTCGTCTCATTTCGTCAATTTCTCTGATAGAGTAACCCTTTCTCCCAGGAAACTACAAAATAAACATAAAATCAACCATTATATCATGTTATACCAATTCAACAATTATATCATGTTATACCTGAGCATATGCCTAGGGCAGAGCTGAAAGAATTGAGCAAACCTTGCTGCTTGTTCCTGCCAAAAAAAGGTTACAGACACATATGTCAGGTAATGCTACTATCAAGAATTGGTATCGAGAAAAGTTTGGCAATCAATTCGATGTAGGTAACTTGCACTTTCTTGCCGAGCTTAAAGAAGATGGTACCAAACAGGATAGCGATGACTGTGGTGAAAAAAGATCCTAGTAGATAACTAACTTTCAGACATTATAAATGCAAGGTCTGGGAGTATCATATTATAAGTACACACAGAGTTCAATTCAGAAATTGAAATTCCATCTACGATCTTTACATTATTTTTAATACCAAAGGCAAACATACAGAGTTTAATACATCCAAAAGAGAGTACATAAACTGAGTATCATATATGATTTTTTTTTTCATTTTGATACAAGCCTGAACATCAGTTCAACTTGGTGATTGTAATGAATGCACATTCAGTCAGTGAAGGCTTCCAGCACACTCAGTGAGTGAAAGTTTAGTGGATACTCCTATCAGTAAAGATTCATATTAGAGGAGTCAGTGAAGGCTTACAAGTAGAAAGAAAGCTAGTATATAAAGGAGAGGGCAGTTTAATACTCCTATCAGTAATTTCTAAAGGACAACAATGTAGATATAACAGCTTAGAACATATAAATTTTAAAGAGTCAACTGTTGGCAAATCCATATACCAGGTATTTGCCAGAGAGGTATTCCCATCCCCACTGCAACTTGGGCCGCAGGCAAATTTATTTCTGCTATCCACTCAGTGACAGGATGCTGCTCCACATGAAAAGTTTCAAATCTGAGAACATGGAAAAGAACTATAAAAAACGAGTATCTACTGATCAAAAGCAAAATTCTAACCTGTAACCTTGGGTTGAGTTCTAGGAAATAGTATTCACCGGTCTCCATGCTATACAAATACTCAATAGTAACAGCACCAACATAAGAAATTCAACCATGTGACTTAGGAAAAGTCAGTTCATCATAACACGCTAAAAGTAGAATTATCCACAATCGTATAATGAAATTCAATGTCAATTTTGGTTGCTTCATTTTAGAAGGTTGTAGTTTCCAAATTTATAATGCTAAATGAGAATGCATGAAACCTCCAAAATAATCAGAAATTAGGAACTGCCATTTTTAATTGATGGCCATGACGAATTCAGACAAGTTAGAATAAAGAAGAAAGGACTAACCTGTGAAGCAACCTTCATTATAAATATTGGAGAACCAGGAACTTCCCCTTGCACTTGCTTGAACAGTGCTCTCACTCCATCATCATTATGAACCTACCAGTTAATCAAGACGAATTGGTAATGATTTTGACTTCAGCTTTTCTAATCCCAACATAAATTAATTGTTCTACAACAAAAATGGGCTTTGAATCTTGAGTTCAATGAAAAGAATAATATGTGAAGGAAGAAATCACCCCTCAAGACAAAATGGAGTATGTAGGCAAAAAAGCAAGATAAGATTATCCAGATAATCAACATTGTTCAAAATCGGTTTGGTCAATAATATCCAAAAGCCGCCTGAACCCATCTTCCACCAAATATTGTTGATTAACATGAACTCAGAAATGTCAAACAACAAAAAGACAAACTACCTAAAACAACATAGTAAATACAAGATCATACATATAATAACATTATCAAGCCGTAAGGTAAGAGTGTCTTCTAGAGGAGCATATCTTCTCTTCCCATTATTCTATATCAATTATGTCATATGTCATCCGTTTTCAGCATGTGGCAACTCATACTTTTGTATCCATAATTATAGGAGCCGATGATAGGTGTCATATGCTGAGAACATGTGATAGAATTGGTACAGAATAATGAAGACAACAGATCCGCTCCCGTCTTCTAAAAAAGAGTTACATCGACAAAGGAATTAAGAGAACTGATATTGCAAACGGGCTTCTGCCACATGTGATGTGATCACAATCATGTAGGTTTTACATTGTTAGCAATGATGAAGGTAAAATGAGTAAGTTTACTGAAGAAGAAATATAAGCAAGAGTTAATAAAATCTGTCAAAACCATGTAGGCTGAGAAGAATTAGAATAGTTCATAAGATGAGGGGGGTGCAGATAAAGAAATAAAAAAAACAGGTGAAACAACTTCAGGAGACAAGTCAGATTACAAAAATTTCCAAGAATAGCTACAACTACACAACTGCTCCCCTGACAAAGGATGAATTCATAAAAACTCTTTAAATTGTAAGATTTTCAATGGCAAAGCATGGTTCTTATTTGAAGACAACCAGAATTGGTGGGATAGCATTTTTTTTATGTAGTTGGTCACATTGATTTTCATAGCTAGGCCTGAAGCAAAAGTAGGACAGAAACAAACTAACACCTACATTACATAGTATGACCCTTCAAGAAATTGTCATCAACAAGGTTCGCAGTATCAATATTAGAACTTTCCTTCGAGTATCGGGATCGGTGGTATCAGCAATATCTATGATTTTGGATGGGAGTATCGATTTTTTTGGTATCGAAAAACAAACTATTATTAACAAATTATTAAAATTTCAGAAAAACAAAAAAAAATCCCTTTTATCAACAAAGCACCGGACGAAGACAGCAATACCGCCACCACATTCAACAGCAAGCTGATAAATTAACTATTAGAAACCATCTATTATGCCAAAAAGCAAGAATCAGGAAAACACCAATGTGCTTTTCAACCGTGCTACCTACCCAAGCAAGGCTCATTCCCATTAGGGACAAAAATGTTGTGTAGTTTTTCCTCCCAATGCAATTGTTCAGCCACTGCACAAAAAGATGGAACATTTACGAAGCCGAACTATATAGCTAGACAGAAACAAAACGAAACACAGGAAATGATGAACTGTGTGTACATACTTTGCAATGATGATCAAATCCATCTACGCACTTATCACAACTTCTGCAGTGTTTACTAAACTTACGCACCTAGGGGAAGAATAATCATTAAGAACATATCAAAGATTGAGAAATAAGAAATAATATTTCAAACTTAACAGTAGCTTGGCCATAATCTCACATGCGGGTTTGAAAGAAAAGTGATCCAAGTTCTCAATTTATTCGTTCACAGAATCATACATTTCGGGCATACAGTCATTCACAACAACAACACAACCTTTCTCCTAGAGATTAAGGCTCTAATCATTATAAGTGAAAAAATAGTATGGCATGTTAAACATTTATAATATAACAAAAAGGAAGTCATGAAGCAAAATTGGCACCCTCCAGGAAGTTGTGATGTAGCACCCTCTACATTACCTATAAAATCTGACTGAAGTTAATAACCCAGATAAGGGTGCATAGAACTCAATTTTGTAATCTCAAAAACAATGCAAGAATTCGTACACAAACTTATGTAACAATTTGGTCATATCGGTTCTTTCAAAGTTTGTGCTCAGTCCTACAATTGGCCGTCTATGGTATGTCATTCGTCGACCTTATAAAGTTTAAATCAGTTGCAACCAGTTGGTTTGTAGCAAAATAGTCTTCTTGATGCAAACATAACATGGAACAATGCTAATAGCCTTGGCAAGAGGTTCAATCGTTAAAGGGCTAGTCATGGAATCTCAACCTCCTCGAATATAAACTACCCTGATTATACACAAAGGTAGCCCACCCCCCATATGGCCATTAGCTTTCGAAGTTTCAGCCTCGTCCTGACCTTAGGTTCCTTGATAAGAAGTTGAGTAGCTGAAGATCTAGTTGAAATCTCAAACTTTGGTTAAATATCCCACAAAATCCTGATTCATACCAGACATTTTGAGACTTGAAGTTAACATTCAAAATCAACAATGTTCCTAGGATTATTCTCTTCACTCTTCTCTATATATTCTTGGAATAAAGAGATTTTCCTTGTGTCATAGTACAAAGGGAATAAAATTAGTACTTAAAAAGAGTGGTGTCATAGAACACGGCGTGAAAAGGGCAGCTGATCCATGAAGCAACAAAAATATATTTTTAAAAATAAATCGAGAATAAAGCCCAAATCCTGAACTATGGCTATAGTGGGATCTTCAGTTACGAAAAAGAAAACAAAGATGAACCTAAATCATAACTGGATTACATGGGGGCATATGTAATTAATAAGTCCCCAAGGAGAAAATCGGTATCCTGTACAGGACGTAGAAATTTGAGGCGTTGTGGGTTCGTATGACTGATGATAAAGTTTGTCCAAATTCATCTATAGATATTTTGGCATAAATATCACTTGATATTGGCGCAAAACCAGAACTTCTGGATGTCATGGACAGAGTGTACTTAATCTCATATTCTTCATGTACTCCTAAATTATAAGTTCAGAAATCTTTATTCCCCTAATTCAATCTTTTACATAGAGAAAACCTTCATATTCATCGAAGGTGTGGCCCAATAGGAACCAAACTACAAGACTGCCTCCCTTATTTTTATTAAAGGCTTATATTCACGAATTTCAAGTCATTGCTCAATGAGACTAGAGAGACTCTTGGAAATAGAAAATCTCCTTGAGAACATTTTGCACATATTTGAGTGTTATATCCACCAAATCCCAAAGTGCGGTTAGTCAAACAAGATTTCATAATCACATGGGGTGTTTTTGTAATCTAGTGTTAGTCAATTGTTGTTGGAAAGTTAGACTCAAGAGTCACATGTTAGTCAATTGAGATTTTAAAACCTCAATCATTGTGACTTTGTAATTACTATTTCCAAATTTATATAGATTTCCTTGATATCAGCCACAACTTTTTAGCTTGTGATTCTTAAATCACATTTTTCTCACTTCTTTCTTTCTTTCTTTTGTAATTTTTTTTATCCATTTACAGAATCACACATTTCAAGCATACAGCCATTCGCAACAACAACAACAACAACAACAACAACAACAACAACATAGCATTTCTCCTAGAGATTAGGGCTCTAGTCATTATATGTGTAAAAAAAATTGGTATGGCATTTTAAACATTTTTCTTATAATATAACAAAAATGAAGTCATGAAGCAAAGTTGGCACCTTCCAGGAAGTTGTGATATAGCACCCTCTACATTACCTTAAAATCTGCCTGCAGTTAATAACCCAGACAAGGGTGCATATAACTCAATTTTGTAATCTCAAAAACAATTTAAGAATTCGTACTCAAATTGATGTAACAATTTGGTCATATTAGTTCTTTCAAGTTTGTGCTCAGTCCTACAATTGGCCGTCTATGGTATGTCATCCATCGACCTTCTAAAGTCTAAACCAGTTGCAGAAATTAGGAAAAAAAAACATCAGCAGGAAAATTTAAAAAAGGAGATCGGATCGAGAGTGAACAAGTGCGTACATGAAAACGGCCTTGTGGGCGAAGCGAACGTGGAGGGAGTCATTATTGATGTTGCTGAAGACAGCGACGGTCCAGATCCCTAGCCGACCGTCGTTCCGCATGATCTTCTCCTTCTCCGACGAGACGAAGGAAAAGAAGAGGAGGCAGAGGAAGGGGGAGAGAACTAGTGGAAGGAGAATACATGATGGACGTTGCCGCAAGGGAAGAGGAGGACGAGGATGAGAGAGAGAGAGTGTTTTGAGTTAGGGCTCGGGATGAAAAGAGGCTTCAAGTTTTACATAAGCGGTAAATTTTCAACCCAAAAAATTTTGACCATACAATTAATCACGATTACCTTTACAATTATCAATAAAAAGGAGGACGGTCATTATAAAATCATCAAAATTACTATTATAAAAATTATTTGACGGTCATTTTTAATTAATTTAATCTTTTGTTACAAAAAAATAAAAATTTAACATTGTGCCTAATACTTTTATGTGGCATAATTTTTTTTGGTTAACCAGAGGAAAACAAATTGGTGCTATATAAATAGTATATCAATTTTTTAATCAATATCTTATGACCCAACATGTCCTCTTCATTGTTTAAATTAAATATGACTCTTAATATCATAGTGTCATTATTAGTCCCACTTATTTTTTTCACACACAAAAGATAACATCCATAATTATTTTCATGACCCTTATCTTTTTAGTCGTCATCTTATAGTATACTTATCATAACATTAATTTTTTTAATGTCATTGATAAAGTTTTTAATGTCGATCATCTAATGAGCTGACATTAAATGTATAATTAATAACATTTTGAGATGAGTGTCATCTATAAAGTGTCATTGTTAACAATTTTTGTAGTAGTGGATATAAGTAAAAATGAAACAAATGGATAATAAGGAAAATTCTACCCATGCAAACAGAGCTAAAGCCCAGCCAACCCTTTAGCAACCCAACCCAGCAAGCCCAGCCCCGGGCAAGCCCAAGCTGGCCCAATAATTAAATTCCCCTAACAAACAGAACTGAGAATAGAGTATATAGGGAGCGGGAGTTCGAAACTTCTGAAAACCCTAAAATTTCTCGACGCCGCGCCTCCCCAACACCCCCCACGACCCTCGCCAACATTGGGCGCACCCCCACGCGCGCGCGCGCCGCCCTGGGCTACCGTCGACCGCCGGCAGACGCATGGCCGAGCGTGCGCGCGCAGTAGCAGTTGAAACAGAGCAGACAGCAGCAGCGTCGGCCCGAGTTCGTGATCGAATATCTCGACACGCAGCGGATCGTTTGTCGATCCAATTGTTCAGGTGTGTTCCCAATCTATACAACCCCGATCCCCTTCAAATAATTCGATTTATTTTCCGTCACGTGCATCGTAAAGCGAGCCCAAAGATTGACGAAAACTGTCCAAATCAGGACAGAATTTCGAATCCAGACACCCATCTTGGGAGGCCAAAAGTGGTCGATCCTGTTAGGAAACACAAAATCTAATTGAATAGGTTTTTAGTCAACCCATACAGCTTCAAAACGCTACCTACGGATTTTAATTTCATCGAGTATACATCAAGAAATACCGATTTGAAAATCAATAAAAAAACCCGTTTAAAACAGTTTAGAAAACTAGAAAAATCCTCCGACACGACGTGCGTCCCGCAAATTCGGGCGACGTGGTCACGAACCGAAAGCATTGAAAGGTGCGTAACGGCTTCATGGACGTGTGGGCTTTGACGGAATTCAAATTGGTCGCGTGTGCGCGACGAATTTGATGCGTATCCGTCGAAATTCACCGTATCGACCTCTGTGCAAGTTTTCCAATTATTTTGTGCACATTCGTCAGATCGAGACGAAACTTACGCCAACAAGACCGTATCATTTTTCTGGTCCTGTATGCCAAGTTTGGTTCGATTCTGAGACAGTTGATCGGATCGCCGTTTTGCGGGCCCCACGGTCCGACTCAGCGGGTGATTTTGTGCACGGCCTGCCAAAATCCAACTTTAGACATACGGTTGGGTTCGTATAAAAAAACCAGACCTATTGACATATAGTTTGACGACTTTAGAGACCATTGACTCTGGCACAATTTTCGGTGCAAAGTGGGACTCCAACAGCGGATACCGTTTTTACCCGAAATTACCGTTTTGCTCCTGTGTCCAGAATTGGACTTAAGGACAGGCAATCCTAGCTAATTTGACTATTTTGAGAATGTTGGTAACGTTTATTTCTGCTTTCGGAGATATTTGGGATGACTTGGACTTTCTGACTTGTTGATTGGCGATACATTGTTGGTTCTCCGTACAACCCCCAGGCAAGTATACCTTGCCAACTTGTACAATATAATTTATATGCATGTTTATTATCTTGCTGCTGTTCTTTTCCTTACATTCGTGATTGCTTTATTCCATGTCTAGTACACTCATCCTGTTATAATTTTAGTTTACATGTTTCTAGTTGCCTGTACATTCTCGTTCCCTTCTGTTATGATATTTCTATCTGTTACACTGTGTTAGTTTCATATGTATTCCTTGATAGAGTCGTCTAGTCCTACACCACGATTCCTTCGACTTGATTATATGTCATGATCCGTACCCGGTTTTTGGACGCGAGCTCGTGAGCAAGCCAGCTACGTATCGAGCGGACTCCAGCCCGACTCGAGTACGTATAAGCTGTCAAGGTCATGGTATCATATCTAATCTAAACTATATCTCAATCCACATGAATCATATAAACAAGAATGAACAAGTATGGGTTATGGTCTGCAGCCCATTAGCATATTGTTCGATTAGACTCCAAGAATGATATGAGTCTATAAATAAGCAGAGTATATCATGGTACTGAATATAAAGTACGAGAGGATAATAAAGAAATGTCACAAGCAAATACCTGTATCATACATCGCAATCCTCTACCATCCTGCTCTGCTTACTAACTCCATACAATCGCTAAACCTGAAGAGATCATCAGGTCCTCAGAGGACTAGCAAGATACATAAAACATGCCTATCTAACAGTTTAATCATGCAATAATATAGACATGGTATAAACATGAACTAGACAGAAAACTGACATGTGGCTACTGACAGGTAACTATGAACATGGATACAGGATCAAGTATGCATAAATGAACTGCTGGTAGATCAATGGATACCAACCCTCGCCCCGAATGTGGACTCGCAGGTCAGTTTCAAGATAAGTCACCCTCGCCCCGTATGTGGACTCACAGGTGCAAAGGACAACCCTCGTCCCGTGTGTGGACTCGCAGGTTGTGGAAAAGACAAAGGAATAACAGTTCACTCGTACATACTTGCAGACACGACTCAGTCAAGACACAGGTGAAGACACGACACGATCCAATCACGATACACGAGAGAACCAATCCAATATGAACTAACCAGGCTAACCATGTACAAGGACTATATCTATACTAGCATGTACGATATACAAATCACAAGTAATAACCAACTAGTAAAAATATATAATAATAGAAATATACATGTAAATAAACTATAGAGGGAGGCAAGGTATACTTGCCTGGAGGTTGCACGCAGATCCCATAAAATATAGTCAACTAGTGAGCCGTACAGTCCAAGTCATCACAACTGTCTCCGAAAGCTAAAACAAACATCGCCAACATTCTCAGAATAGTCAAATTATCTAGGATTGCCTGTCCTTAAGTCCAATTCTGGATACAGGGGTAAAACGGTAATTTCGGACAAAAACGATGTCCGCCGTTGGACCCGCTTTGCACCGAAAAGCGTGCCAGAGTCAAAGGTCTCTAAAGTCGTCAAACTACGTGTCTATGGATCCGATTTTTCGATACGAACTCAACCGTATGTCCAAAGTTGGATTTCGGCAGGCCGTGCACAAAATCACCCGTTGAGTCGGACCGTGGGGCCCGCAAAACGGCAATTTTATCAACTGTCTCAGAATCGGACCAAACTTGGCATACTGGACCAGAAAAATGATACGGTCCTGTTGGCATAAGTTTCGTCTCGATCTGACGAACGTGTACGAAGTAATTGAGAAGTTTGCACAGAGGCCGATACGGGGAATTTCGACGGATACGTATCAAATTCGTCGCGCACACGCGACCAATTTGAATTCCGCCAAAGCCCGCACGACCACGAAGCCGTTACGCACCTTTTGATGCTTTCGGTTCGCGACCACGTCGCCCGGATTGGCGGGACGCACGTCGTATCGGAGGATTTCTATATTTTGAAAACAGATTTTTCGTCAACTTTACACAGGTTTTATTTAATAAATACCTAGATTTATTTAAAACTAAAAGAAGGGTTTTGATGTCCTATAAGTTGTCTAGGTCTGTCATTAAATGGATTTTCAAAAAGGTTCTTGGGTTAGCGATGATTCGATCGTAAGCATGAGTACTTTGACTACCTAACGTCCTGTTTTTGTACAGGATTTTAGTTCGACTTTGGTTCGATATATCATGCAATCTAGGGTGTAAAACCTCGAGCTAATTGAAGATGGTTGAAGTCTTATATGTTGTGTGCGTACCTGCGAAGACGACACGCGAAACGATCGCTGAATGGTCGAGAAAACTGCCACCAAAACCGTACGTCTGCTGCTATTGGCTGCAGGTGCTCTGTTAGCGCACGGACAGCCGGTTGTCGGCCTGTTGCCAGCCGGCGATGGTACGCAGTCGCGCGGAGGTGGCGCGCACGCGGGGCAGGGTCGCCAGTGATGGAGAGGAGGATGGCGGCGGTTTGGCCATGGGTTTTAGGTTTTTCCTCGATCCCCCGCTCTCGGCTCTCTATGTATACGCGCAAATACAACTGCTGTTAGGCCTGGAGGAAAAATCGGGCTGTGGGTTGTTGGCTTGGGCCTGGGTTAAGCTCGGGTTGGGCTGACTAGTTTGGGCTGGGATCTCCCTTTGTTATGGCATGCAGTTGTGTTCCCATGCATGTCAAGAAATGTTCATGTCTTCTGTCCGAGTTTCATTCTTATCATACAAAATTGTGGTGCATTAATAAACCTTGGTACCTGATCTCAATTTAATGCCACCAACATTTACCATTTTCTCCATTTTTTTTGTAATTTCTCCTAGTAAAAGTATTTAATTATCCTTGAAATTAATCCAATAAACTTCTGAAAGGCACCAGTAATGTTTTTCCCTTGTTCAACCACCTAAGCTAGTCAGAAGACACTTTAGCTTATATTCTCTCATCCTATGGATCTAGCATCAACTCCGCAAATTCAAATAGCAAAAAAAAAAACAATGATCTTATAGGTCATTTTGTAATTACTTTGATGGAAAAGAGTATCTAGACGATATTGTCAAGTGTTAACATATATGCATTTCATGTAAGATACAAGTTCAGAATATTAACATCTTCATTCATATTATGACATGCCGTACTGCCCCACATATACATATGTATAATATATATATTTATATATAAATACACATATACACAAATATAATATATATTTATATATACATACACGTACACACATAAATAATATATTTATCTATACATACACAGATATATCTATATATACACATCCATATACATGTATATTTATTTATACATACACACACATATATATAATCTATATTTTTATATATACGTACACATACACATATTTAATATTATATATTTATACACATATTTCTTTTGATAAATAATAAAGTGATAATAACTAATAATAATAAATAATTTATATTTAATAACCACAATAATAATATTAACACTGTATAACCTCAATAAAAATAATAATAGCAATAATAACGAAATTCAGTAAACCAATAATGACGTATATACCATCATGCACAGTCTAATAATCCCAAAAAATGTATAAGGACCTATTTTATGCAATTATCATTGAATATCAAATAATAATAATATTTATAATATTTAAATAAGAATACTTAGAAATATCCATTAGATTACTAAAATAGAATACGACACAATCATACCAAAATGCATCAACACGAATGTCATTGGATGTACCGCATGACTACATGTGCTTGGTTCAGTTCGGTTCCTGTCCAGACTAGTTTGGTACAACCGGGTCTTCTACAAGTCAATAAACCTTAATAATAAATAAATAAATAAATAAAATCTTCGGTAAGGGTTAAGTCGCAACTTGGCCTGGTTTTCCTAGTTAGGACACTCCTATGGCTCGGCATTCCCCTACCATGGCTAAACACTAGTCAAAGCATGTCACTGCACTATTCGTGCCATGATTCCTAGTCGTCTGGTACTTCAAAACTCAACCCTGGCTAAAATCATCTACCGTAATAATTAACAAAATAATTATTTATAAAATCTAAAAGTCACCATTTAAATCAATTAAATAATAAAAAAATTTCAAAAATTTCCGGGAAGGGAAGCTACATTATAACTTGATTTGACTTGAGTAGGACTTGACTTTGACATTCTATAGATTGTGAGTACTTACCTTGACTGCGGTCTATAGGATTTTTATACTAGGATTGGCTACCATCTTGGTTGTGAGTACTTGTCCTGACTGCGATTGAGACACTATAGATTGTGAGTACTTGCCTTGACTGTATTCTATAGTTTGACCTATTAGCCATTTCTAGTATGGCATGCCAGTGTCTTAGGATCCTTGTGTTTAGATCTTATGTCTTAGTTCATTTCTCTCGTTGGGTAACCTTAATTGTTCCTTACTTCTTTGTATATTTGTACTGTTACATGTTGGCTTGTATATTATGTATCTTGCTAGTCCTCTGAGGACCTGATGATCTCTTCAGGTTTAGCGACTGCATGGAGTTAGTTAGCAGAACGGGATGGTAGAGGATTGCGATGTATGATACAGGTATTTGCTTGTGATATTTCTTTATTATCTTCTCGTGCTTTTATATTCCGTACCATGTTATATTCTGCTTATTTTATAGACTCATATCATTCTTGGAGTCTAATCGGACAATATGCTAATGGGCTGCAGACCATGACCCATAATTGTTCATTCTTATTTTATTTGATTCCTGTGGATTGAGATACACTGTAGATTACCATATTAGCCACGATACCATGATCTTGACAGCTTATACGTACTCGAGTCGGGCTAGAGTCCGCTCGATACGTAGCTGGCTTGCTCACGAGCTCGCATCCGAAAAGCGGGTGCGGGTTGTGACAAGTTTTTGTGGTGGCCCATGCAGGTCAGAGCATATCATACCGGTTACGTAACTGTACTGATACGAGCCTGTGCACCTGACTAAACCTTAGAAATCTCAATCCAAACTGTCTTGAAAGTTCTCCTAGAAATTCTCTACGTCCTTAAAAACTCCATATTTGTTCTCGATTATACTTTCTTGCTTCATGTGCCATTGATTCTCGTCCCTTTTATTTCGGGATGACGAATGATCGTGCTGTCTAGGATTTACCAGAAATTCTTAAATTATAGTATAATATTGCATGATTATTGAGTTTGGTTGTTTATAGATATGAGGGATTATAGTTGTCATATGCCTAGATGTCTGCCGGTAGAATTGTTTGCAACTAATTAGAAGTTTGTAAGATTTTAGTGACCATATTTTGATGAGTAGTATGACCAAAGGTGGGTAGAAGTCCTCAAGTATTCGAAGTTATAAAATGACTAGAGAAGGACATAAAATATTTTTTGGAGAAATTAAATTTGAGGAGATTAAGGTAATAGTAGACTTTGAATTTTAAGAAATAGTTATGAATTAGAATTTTGAGGACGAAATTATTTTTAAGGTGGGTAGATTTGTAGCTTCCCTTCCCGATTTTTTTTTTGAAAATATATTTTATTATTTATTTGATTTAAATAGTGATTTTTAGATTTTATAAATAATTATTTTGTTAATTATTACGGTAGATGACTTTAGCCATAGTGAGTTTTGAACTACCAGACGACTAGGAATCATGGCACGGGTAGTGCAGCGGCGTGCCTTGACTAGTGTATTAGCCCTGGTAGGGAAGACCTGTCCAACAGTGTGTCCTAACTAGGAAAACCAGGTCAAGTTGCGACTTAACCTTTCTAGATGTTCAATTATTTATTAATTAAATTATTGACTCGCAGAAGACCCGATTGTACTCAACTAGTCCGAAATAGACTCGAACCGAGCCCAAGCCTGTGTAGGCTTATAGTGAGTAATAAGACGTCCATGTTGATATTTATTTTGAATGTATACTTCATAACTTAATTTAATTGGTCAATAAATATTTTTCTAACTAATTGTTACATATACAATATCAATTTATTGATATTTATGGGATATTTTCTATTATGATAACTTGCTAAGTATTTTAGACTTTTCTGGGATAATAGGCTAGAAATACTTGTGCATAGAATTGCAGTATAAATACATTAGGTTGTATGAATATATAGTTAAAGGAATATATAGTTTTATTATAATTATTGGGTTATTCCTAAAAGATATTTTGTTGCAACTATTTAGTTATATATATGAGTATATTTATTGTTCGTGCATATATATGAATATCATTCTGGATGTGTAAATATAAATATATAGGGATATGTATTAATACATATATAGAATTATATGAGGATTTAATTATATATACAATTATAGTTAATAAATAGAAAAAGGAAAAGGTAGATATAAATTATAGGAATATATATATACATATTTAATTTTATATGGGCGTATAAATATTTTTAGAGTTTATTAATGTATTTACATGTATGCATGTTATATATATATAAATATGGAGATATATACATATAGGTGTGTATGTATACATGTATATACATTTAGATATAAGTAAAAATGAAAAAAATAAATAATAAGGAAAATCCTACCCATGCAAACAGAGCTAAAGCCCAGCCAACCCTTTAGCAACCCAACCCAGTAATCCCAGCCCCGGGCAAGCCCAAGCTGGCCCAATAATCAAATTCCCCCAACAAACAGAACAGAGAACAGAGTATATAAAGAGCGGGAGTTTGAAACTTCTGAAAAACCCTAAAATTTCTCAACGTCGTGCCTCCCCAACACCCCCATGACCCTCGCCAACACTGGGTGCACCCCCACGCGCGCGCGCGCAGTAGCAGTTGAAACAGAGCAGACAGCAGCAGCGTCGGCCCGAGTTCATGATCGAATATCTCGACACGCAGCGGATCGTTTGTCGATCCAATTATTCAGGTGTGTTCCCAATCTATACAACCCCGATCCCCTTCAAATAATTCAATTTATTTTGCATCACGTGCATCGTAAAGCGAGCCCAAAGATTGACGAAAACTGTCCAAATCAGGACAGAATTTTGAATCCGGACACCCATCTTGGGAGGCCAAAAGTGGTCGATCCTGTTAGGAAACACAAAATCTAATTGAATAGGTTTTTAGTCAACCCATACAGCTTCAAATTGCTGCCTACGGATTTTAATTTCATCGAGTATACATCAAGAAATACCGATTTGAAAATCAATAAAAATCGGTTTAAAACAGTTTAGAAAACTAGAAAAATCCTCCGACACGACGTGCGTCCCGCCAATCCGGACGATGTGGTCACGAACAGAAAGTATCGAAAGGTGCGTAACGGCTTCATGGACGTGTGGGCTTTGACAGAATTCAAATTGGTCGCGTGTGCGCGACGAATTTGATGAGTATCCGTCGAAATTCACCGTATCGATCTCTGTGCAAGTTTCCTAATTACATCGTGCACGTTCGTCAGATCGAGATGAAACTTGGGCTAATAAGACCGTATCATTTTTCTGGTCCTGTATGCCAAGTTTGGTCCGATTCTGAGACAGTTGATCGGATCGCCGTTTTGCGGGCCCTACAGTCCGACTCAACGGGTGATCTTGTGCACGGCCTGCCAAAATCCAATTTTGGACATACGGTTGGGTTTGTATCGAAAAACCGAACCTGTTGACATATAGTTTGATGACTTTAGAGACCATTGACTCTGGCACGATTTTCGGTACAAAGTGGATCCAACGGCGGATACCGTTTTTGCCCAAAATTATCGTTTTGCCCCTGTGTCCAGAATTGGACTTAAGAACAGGCAATCATAGCTAATTTGACTATTCTGAGAACGTTGGTAACGTTTATTTCAGCTTTCGGAGACAGTTGGGATGACTTGGACTTTCTGACTTGTTGATTGGCGATACATTGTTGGTTCTCCGTACAACCCCCAGGCAAGTATACCTTGCCAACTTGTACAATAAAATTTATATGTATATTCATTATCTTGCTGCTGTTCTTTTCTTTACATTTGTGATTGCTTTATTCCATGTCTAGTACACTCATCCTGTTATAGTTTTACTTTACATGTTTCTAGTTGCCTGCACATTCTCGTTCCCTTCTGTTATGATATTTCTGTCTGTTACACTGTGTTAGTTTCATATGTATTCCTTGATAGATTCGTCTAGTCCTACACCACGATTCCCTCGACTTGATTATAACTTGACTTGACTTGACATGACTTGAGTAGGACTTGACTTTGACATTCTATAGATTGTGAGTACTTACCTTGACTACGGTCTATAGGATTTTTATATTAGGATTGGCTACCGTCTTGGTTGTGAGTACTTGCCTTGACTACAATTGAGATACTATAGATTGTGAGTACTTGCCTTGACTGCAGTCTATAGCTTGACCTATTAGCCATTTCTAGTTTGGCATGCCAGTGTCTTAGGATCCTTGTGTTTAGATCTTGTGTCTTAGTTCATTTGTCTCGTTGGGTAACCTCCTTACTTCTTTGTATATTTGTACTGTTACATGTTGGCTTGTATATTATGTATCTTTCTAGTCCTCTGAGGACCTGATGATCTCTTCAGGTTTAGCAACTGCATGGAGTTAGTTAGTAGAACGGGATGGTAGAGGATTACGATGTATGATACAGGTATTTGCTTGTGATATTTCTTAATTATCTTCTCGTGCTTTTGTATTCCGTACCATGTTATATTCTGCTTATTTTATAGACTCATATCATTCTTGGAGTCTAATCGGACAATATGCTAATGGGCTGCAAACCATGACCCATAATTGTTCATTCTTGTTTTATTTGATTCCTGTGGATTGAGATACACTGTAGATTATCATATTAGCCATGATACCATGATCTTGACAGCTTATACGTACTTGAGTCGGGCTGGAGTCTGCTCGATACGTAGCTGGCTTGCTCACGAGCTCGCGTCCGAAAAGTGGGTGCGGGTCGTGACAGAAAGTCTTGGCACGGCCGAGTTCGCATAAGTTGCTCCTCGGCGAAGCACTATCTCGAATATATTAAGTTACGAATAGAGTATAGCACGACCTTGCCGTCCCGAGTTGAAGTTTGGTCAAGTACCTAGGCGGTGAGGCTCTGCCTCGATCGAAATACACGTTGGCATTGTAGCACGACCATGTCGTTGTACATCGGTTTGGTCAGGCGTCGTTGTCTTAAAACTGATCCTAAGGCAAGACTAGAAAGACAATTGTAAAGGGACTTGTATTGCACAAAGTAAATAAACGTGTTGGTTTTTTATGGGTGGGCGAGGAGCTCACTCCACCAGTACAGTCGAGTACTGACACCCACACAGTTTTTATGTGCAGGCACAGGTAGAAGCTCGTGGCGCGGAGCTCTCTTAGATGTGTCGAGGCACGGAGTTCCTTGGCGAGTCGAAGCGTGCGGCCGCGTGAACTCAAGACTTATACAGGTCATAATTTATGGACATCGCCTTCCGAAGCTTCTGCTGGCTCATGCATTGTATCGAGAGATGAGAGAGAGCAAAGTGACTCGTAAAATAAGAGAATAGTTAGCACGAGAGACTTGTAATCATGGCCTTGCCCCCATTGTAATCTGATTGTTCAATATCAATAAAGAGTTCTTTTGAATAACTTGTATTTTGCCTTTAAATTTTTGCTGCAAGTTCAATGTTTCTGCTTGGGACTTCTGTGCGACGACCCCATCGCCGCCGATGTAATCGGCCGTTATGAAACTGTCATACACGAGCGCAATCTAGGCTCGTGCGGCATCACGTCTTAGCGAGAACGATCGCTCCTATGGAAGCGGGACGTGACAACTGGTCCTTGTCTGCTGGTGCTGCTGGTGGTGGTGAGAAGGCCTGTTGTTGTTGTTGTGGTTGGGCCTCTTCTGGTTACCCTGTAAGTTGCTAGTTCCAGGATACTCCCTTTTTGAACGAGAAGGCTGGCTCTTCTCCACATCCTGAGCTCGTATCAGGATCTTCTCGTATGTTTTATCACGATCCGCACCCACTGTGAGGGTACGAGAACGTAACAACGCCCAGCCTACGCCGCAGTGTCGACGGTAGAACGCTGTCCTAGGTCACAACATCTAACAATATAAGGTACCTGAACAGTATATACACTCCGAATGGAGGTGACATAACATAACAGTCTCAATCACATCTAAGGCAGATACAGAATAGTAAAGGTAGATAGATAGATCAAAACCATAATGTCATACAAATAAGAGAGAGAGAATCTAAGTGTCTAAGATAACAACTCAAGAAACATCCAGCTCAATACAAGTCTCTAAATATATACAACAACTCAGAACAACAACTGAAAGTCGGATAAACAATGCTGAAAAAGATAAAGCCTAGCTATCTAGCCTAGACTATGGGAGTAGTATCCTGTACTGCAGCTGGGTCCTCCAGAGGAACCAGGTCGCAGGTGTCGTCTAAGCCTGCTCCATAATAGGTGCTGCATAGGGCCTCATCCTCATCCTCTGTAATATTTTCAACAGGTCCAGTCAGGACAGGAACGAGCACAATACATCTCACGCAGTTCATATCAAGTTAGAAAAAATAAAGCATGCAATAGAGTAAGATACATGAAACGCTGAAAAGAGAATATATGAAGTAAAGGAGATAACTGTAAAAAAATATCTACTATAAATAGAGAACTAGCAGTGGCTGGTGAGTCAGAGTAAAATATAGACATGTAAATGGCATAGGAAGATTCATGACTACAGCTAAGAGTGATTCATGACCACAGCTACTTGGATATTGTTCGCATGCCTATTTCTACTCCCCCATCCCCAATCAATACACAAGGATCTGTTCAAGTTATGTTAAGTTTCGTGAAACTTCACATGGCTCATAAAATGAGTGATACGTGAAGGTGATTCATGATGGCTCTATGAACATGAGAGTACATGTGTCACAAGCGATTCGTGAATCAGTGAAAGCATATAGATACGTGATGATTCGTGAAACGCACAAAACATACAGTATCCGATGCTCCCGAGGGGGATAACATCTCATGAAAAGATCCATATAGTACAAATCCGTGCTACCAATGTGTCAGCATCAAGTAAAGTAATCTAGAGCAAGAATATAAATCATAGCAAGTATGAAACGGTCAGAGAATGTACTCGTCTGATATCCTGAATGTCCGGAAGAAAATACTGCCTGAGGAGTGGTGTCTGGCTCCTAATCAGAACAATACAAGTCATAACATGTCCAGCTAAATAAAGCAAGATACTATGATGCAGTCTACATGATATTAGGTCAATCCTAGACCAAAGTCAACCCTGGTCAACTTCAGTCAACTAAAAGTCAAAGTTAGGTCAACTAGGTCAAACAAGTCTAAGTCCAACCAGACTAGGTCTAACAAACCATTCTAGGCTCTAACAAACCATTCTAAGCTCTCACATCAACCACAAATCATTAAAAGCTATCAACACATTTGCATATATCATATTTATATACATACTTTCATGCATTCATTCATCCATGTCATTCTATATATATTTTAACATGCAAGTATATAGCATATATATATAGAGAGAGAGAAAAGTAAGAAATGACAATAATATGGGGATGTGTGTGTGTCACATGTGAGTGTAGTGTACATGCAGGGTGTCAAGTGTCACATATAAAGCAAGGTGTTCAGTTTTACATGTGCAGTAATATAATTCAAATCGAATCAGGAAAGACATGTCAACCAAGAACCCATAACAAGCTTTCAACCCACATTTCATATCCATATATACATCTACCTATACCATACATTTATACATATACATTAAGAGGGGTGTGTGTGTTTCAGTGTCAAGTGTTCATGGAGGTTGTGTGTATAAGTAGTAACAGTGATAGGAATAGATGTGTGAGTGTGTGAATAAGTTAATAGGAAAACAATGGTGTCAATGTGTGGGCATGTGTGTGTGAGGGTCAAGTGGAAAACAGTTTCAGGTTTAATGTCGTGTGTGTGTGTGTTTATGTGTGTGACAGTGAACCACACTGTGTGTATGCAATACATGAGGGTGTAGGCATGTGTGTGAGTGAGGACATTAATCTCATGTGTGTGTAAACATGTTACAAGTGACAGGAATTAGAAGGGTGTTGTGTCTCAGAATTGGGTGTGTGTGTAGTGTCCTGTGTACAGGAAGCAAGGGTGAATCCAGGCTCAGTTTATAGGTTCAATAGTTAGCATGTAAATTCAGGATGCCAATTTCCAGTGTATCACAAACTCAAGTTTCAGTGTACCACAACTTCAGTCTTAGCAAAACCAGGTTCATACAATGACAGTGAGACAATGGCTCAGAGTTTTAACAGTGTATAGTAGGGGAACATTCCCAGGTTTGTTTCACAAACAGTGAGGGGCAACATTGTGTGTTCATGTGTGCATTTGTGCAAATCATTTAGATTTCGAGTGAACAAGCAATGTGGTTCTCAGAATCAACAGTGAATTACAAATGAAGAAGTCTCAGGAAACTCAGGGTTCAGACAGTGTACCCATTCATGAAATCTCAAACAACTGCCCATTTAAAATCATCTCTATCAGGATATCTAATTCCCCAGAATTAATGACAGAAAAATAAGTAGTATATTGGTATTCTCAGCTAGGTGACAGTTATACACATCATTGAAACATATCATTCATATATGTAAAAACTGGATTTGAGACATAACAGGAAACATTGAGAATACTGAAATTGAATCCAATTGGGAAAAACTGGAAATTCGAATACAACTCATCAATACATCACAAATTGAATCCTAGATTTTTCCTAACATGATTCCCATATGTAACAGCAATCTAACATATCAATATGTAGGTTTAAATCAAAACTGGAAATTCAATTTAGTTACTAAGTAACAGAACATGTATCAGGACACCAAGAATCGATCCAAATCCCATGCAACCATTCATGAAACACATCAAACCAACCCTAACATATCATCTATACATAACAACAACTAAACCCAAAATTAATTACATGATATTAAATCATAAAAATGTAAAAGAATGAAGAACAGTGAGTTATTGCTCACTGATACATTAGAGTATCAGTCGAATAGGAATTCCTATTCCAATCATTAAAATAACAACAATTCAAATGGTTTATGGTTGGTAATTAATATTCAATATGTGCACGTGTCATACACTTACTATTGTGTCCAAAAATAGGACACAAATGTGTCCAAACACACACACAAACTAAATGCACACAGACTGGGTTCAGTCGACTGTGCCTGTGTCCAGTGCGGGTCGAATCCCTCACCCGACACAGACTCACATGACACGTGGTCTTGGGGGTGTCGTGTCAGACATTGCCCCAAGGCCTGTGTCAAAGGACACGTGTCTTCGTGTCCAAAAACAGTCGTACGACCCTGCGGGTAGCAGGACAATGCTGCCACGCTCGCACGGGCGTGTCCACTGGTCCGACTCGATCCAAATACGACACGAAATACGCTCAGACATGAAGAAACCAATAAGCGACACTAAAATGAGTATTCCTATTCAAACACAATCTTAAAACATGATCGAAATACCTACTGTGGCTTTTCGTCGAACACCTACGCATCTACACTGATACGTGTCCGATACGGACACTTAAAGGATACGAAAGGACACGAATCCTATTCCTACAATTAGAGGACACCTAGGGCTATGCATCCATGCCTAGAAATCGAAAATCTATGGAGGGAATAGGAAGTTACCTATAGGTGTTCTTCTCTCAAGAAAACTTCAAAAATGGGGATTCCTTCTAGCTAGCCCCAAGCTCCAAATTGTCTCAAATCTGTTATTAGCCTCCATGAACAGTAGGAAAATACAAATTAGGTCACCATGGAAGAAGTTTGAATGAAAAAGGATCAATATTGATCAAAATAGGAAAGAGTTTCAATGAAGACAAACCTTGCTCTAGAAAAATGAAGGGATGAATAAAAAAGAGGCAACCAAATTTGAGAGGGATTAAATAGTGATGGGGGATCCCTAGGCTGGCCATAAAGCTAGGGTTAGGGTTTTAGGATAGATCTATGGCACTCATTCCATCTAGTCAAATCAAGGGTCCACAAGCCTAGGTTTCACACTTGTCTTAATTGCAACCTAGTTAGCTCTAACTATTCATGACTTAACCAAAACTAATCATAACTAACTAATACTAACCATGGCTCACTAAGACTAGATATGACTAATCTAGGTTAGGTCCAATCTAGGTTAGGGCTAATCACAACACAAGACAATTAATTAAATAATATTAAAATTACACCATTCAAAATAATATATATTAAATTCCAAATAATTATAATAAATCACAATAAGCTCAAATAAATTCAGAAATGACCAAAATACCCTCTAGGCTAAATGCACTAAATTGAACCTCTACTCACATGGTTAGGCTCTAGGTCAAACAGTCTCTAAGGTCACACTAGCAACACCAAAATCATAGGTCATGACTTAAAAATAGTTTTTAAATGATAAAAATCACCAAAAATCATATTATAATTTAAATACCATTATTAAATGATTAAAAACATAAAAGTTCAAAATTACCCTTATTTTAGAAAACTGGGTGTTACACGTTTTGGCGCCGCCTGCGATCACAGGGGTGCGAATATCTTCCCTCAGTCCATACCTGAATCTCTCAGCACGATCTGCGGGGTCAACAACCAAGTTCTTGGCAAAGTGGCTAAGTCGGCCGAACTCTACCGTATACTCTCCAACCGTCATGTACCCTTGCTTTAGATCATGGAACTGTCTTTCCATCTCTCGCAACTCTGATGTTGGGAAGAACTTTCTGCGGAACAACCTCTAGAAGGTGTCCCAGTCAAGCTGCTTGTTTGGAGTCGGGATTCATTCCGATACCAGGTGCTTGCTACATCTCGCAGCTGGAGTCCTACTGCTTCGACATGGAGGTCGTCGGGTAGTCGAACGACGCTAAGGAGATGCTCCATGCTGTCGAGCCATTCGTCGGCATAGATGATTCCCTCAGTTTCCTTGAAGGGTCGAGGGTCCTGCTTCTTAAAGTTCTCGATAGTGCCGACCTTCACATAATAATATGTCTCCTATCAAATTGAATGGCCTTAATGATACATAAATTAACTCTTAGATTTATGTTTTCTTTAGCAGGCCTTGGTTCCGATTGAGCTGTTCCTCCTCTCTCGAAGGCAGCCATAGCCACGTTGTGGGCATTCTCCATACCTTCTCTCATGATCGCGGTCTGTTCGCGATGGGCTTCAGCTTGGGCTCTCTAGGCCTCCAGTACTCCTCCTAGCAGACCTACGAGCTCGGTGGGGTCCACCGGTACTGGTGGGGCAGCTGGTGCGGGCACTACCGCAGGGAACTGCGGCTCAGTTCGGGGAGGTGCAGGTTCTGCCGTTTGTGCTGTAGTAGCGTAAACGGGGCAGGGTGCTGGTGCAACGTGGGGACGGTCAGTCAGCTGCAAAGGAGGGTCCGGGCGTGCTTGAGGAAGTGGGGTGTGATTGGTAGATGATACCTCATCTTCAGCAGGGCCGGAGCGGGTCTTTCTTTTGGCCATACTTTAGAAGATTTAGGATGCAATACATAAGCAAGGTATCCTACCAGTCTATAATCAAACAAAAATACTTACTTATAGTATATTCCGGTCCTATGTTGTGACAAATTAATGTTCTAGTGTTCTAATTGTTTCTAGATATGTTTACCTAAGTTGTTGTTTCAGACCTGCATGGGCCACCACTAAAAACATGTCATGACCCGATCCCAAATTGTTGGATCGAATCGGATCATGCCCAGCCTGCACCGTTGTGAGACGGCGACAGTATGCTGTTTCTAGTTGCAGGTAATATCAACAACATCTATACATTTGTCACAACTCGCATATACAGAAATTTTAAAAACTTTTTATTCAACAATTGAAAAGTACAACTGAAAATGAAAGTACTGAAATAAAATACTGAATTCAAATCAACAAACTCCAATACAAAAAAAACTAGGTAACTGGAAAACAACTAGCTAAACGGTCGGCTCATCGGCCTCAGATTCTGTATCCTCCAAGGGGGACTCTGGCAACACCACAGGATATAATACTGGGTTATAGTAACTATTGAACAATAGCTCAGCATCATCAACATCACCTATGGGGGGGATCCAGTCAGGAAAGGAGCAAGTACGATCGAGTACATAATCCGACATTCTAAATAATAATAATAAAATGCAATTTTAAACAGTTAAAAATTCTTTGAACAATATTTTTTAGCAATTTCCAGCAATTCAGTATTTGAAATAATGTGATTTGAATAGGTAACGTATATGACCAGCTTGGGTTATACAATAGCATCCTAGCGTTGCGATACGGCCTATCCCCGTGTGTAAGAGGGGTAAGCTCGTACAATAATGCAATATAAGGGTATGGTCATAAACGCTACACTACTCCCCCAATATCTCCACAATCAATAATCGAACTCAAGGAGAGAGTTTTGTGTAGCAATATGGTTTAAGCATGCAATCATGACAATTACTAAATAAAATGCAAGAAAACATAACCGTAACTTGCCTTTGTTTAATGACTGGAATATGATGTCGGTACCGGGGATGAAGTCAAATACGTCCTCGAAACCCTACAGTTGAGAATCCTGACTTAGTAACATAGATGAGCCAGAACTAGGTGTGCTAGTTGCAATTTCTAGAAGGAGATCCTAGTCAAGTTTTAAGTACTTTAATTAAACTACCAAAATCCGTCTATCGTCACGAGCTACAATCGTTATCAATTAACGGAGTGAACCGATTTACTGATTAATTGGGAAAAATCATATTTTCCGATTATTTCGCAAAACTTTGTATTTTTTTATAATATATATAAAACTAAGTGGTCTTTTAAGTGATAAAACATGAAGTTGTTAAATTATTAGGAATCTTTATTCATTAACTTAATATGAAAAAATCTTATTAATTTTGTACAAAGTAATTAATATCCACTTATAATTTATACGTCTAGCTACGCAAATAACCAACTCAGAAAATAAATAGAAAAATCTAAGCTACACAATACAGGGCCACAGAAAAAAAACTGGGCTTATGCCCTTACAACAAATTAATTAAATTAAATTAATATCTGAGGCGAGCTCTGAGTGCCGTGAAGCGGTCCAAACAGAAGGTCGAGGCCCTGTACCCAAAATACTAAAGGCCAGTATCCAGTTCTAAAATAAAATATAATTAAATATAATTTATAAAAAATGGCGTCTCAGACTTGGTCATGCAATCTCATGTTGCTGGCTAACGCCTCAACGTACAGAAAGTCCTATAGCGTTTGCGTTTCGACGAGGCTCATCCGACCAATACGGTCGTCGCCTAAGGGGATACGGAAACCAACAAAACCAACACTTAAAACCTATCAGGAAACCAATTTATAAACCGCTTGCAAAGACCAGGGTTTTAGAATTTAATATACAAAATTACTGAACTTTATAAAATACTATTTTGAAATACTTTTACGAAAAATTTGGACAACACCTCCTTTGTAACTAGGATGACCTAGCCACATAAGCGGTACAAAAAAAATTCGGTATGGACATACATATAGCTCCAACCTTGTAAATTCCATCCAACACATAACCATAGCATCCCAAAATTGAATATCCAAACCCAAAGGAAAAATATAAGCCACAAACTATAATGAACAATCAACCCAAAAGTAAATAACCACAAAACTAAAAGTCACCCAACTAAAAGAGATTAAAGACACAACATACTAAAGAATTGTCCACACCAAAGAGAATGGACACAGCAACTAAGAAAATGTCCAAGCCCATGAGAAACTAAGCCGCTGTCACGACCCGCTCCCGAATAATCGGACACGAGTCAGACACGCCCAGCCTTTGTCGTTAGACACAACAAAGTAAGCTGTACCAATCTAGGAAAACTAACCAGATATCAAGACAAGTAAGAAAAACACAGCATCTATAAATGTGTCCCAACCCAGAGTAAAGTACAAACTCAGAATTTATTACATTCCAGCAAATGAAAGTAAGTCTACTAGTCTCAATACAGGAAAAATATAAAATACTAAAGGTAAGCTCTAGGCTTCTGCAGCCTCTAAGTCACAAGCAGCTCTAGCTGGCTCAGCAAGAAAAGCAATATCCTGTCCATAATAGGTGTCGCAAATGGCCTCCATCTCACCTGCAACTTATCCAGTCAGGAGCGGAGCTAAGCACAGTTCTAGGTAATGAAACATGAACATGATATGAAATGAGTACAAGGGTACAGGAAAAAGATATACAAGAACGAACATGAAAGTACAGGAAAATAGTACAAAAAATGAGTACAGGAAATATAGTACATGAATGTAAAGTATAGGAACATGTAATGTACAAGAATGAAACTATAATCCTGTAGTACCAGACATGATAAGTGCACAATATCGAAATACATCTAGTCCATGTGACCGGCTGGAGTGAGAACATGCACAGGAGTATATGAATATGGTACGACTTAGGACCCGCGTGCACGATGCGAGGCCTAAGCTAGGCACAGGGATATAGTAACCGGGATTGGTCACATGGCTAGTGTATTTCCCCACCCGACACTAAGAAGTACAAGAACAAGAGTATAGGAATACAGGAGTACATGATGTCATGCCATGACGTGTCACAAGAAAGGGTACAAGAATGTAAATGCACAAAACCGTAGAAAAGTACTTGCTTGGCTCCGAAAAAGTACTGGTGATCAAGGAAACTGGATATCCTCCTGAATTTAAATATTTACAGGTTGGTTAATATCAAGACAAATTCTACTTATTTTTCCTACCATTTCTTTCTATGGTTAAATAGATTAAAGGTTGGATTTATATCTAGAGATTAATTATCTACATACTCTTTATGTACTCTAACCACCACATAAGCCAAGTCATCACTTCACACATCTTAACGTATCATGAAAACATTTGTTAAGTAAAACCAACTGCTTTCTATGGAGTGACTAAAACTGGTACTAAACAGGGAAAGGTAAAAAGGTTGGTCCTTCAATGTACTATATTGGGGATCCTGCTACAAGACAGTTTCCTTTTAAAATCCTCACATCCAACTTATTGAAATAAATACCTAGATTTCTAAGACTATCATTAAGCCCTTACCCAACATACACATTACTTGATATATCAAAATAGAGTACATCCCTACTGATAGTAGAATAGGAAGTATCATACCGGTTTGTGATACTAGAACACATTCCAATTCTTCAGTACCTTATTGGGTTCAGGTAACATCAAATATGATGGTGTCCAGCCAAAACATAACTGGAAATCAGCTACACAAGTTTTAACTAATTACTTCAATTGATTTCAGGTTCCCTGACTGAAAATGGTTGCACAGGCAACTCAAGTGCAGATAATGAAGTAACATATGTACCCAGATTGGACAGAATGAACCAGCATTCAATGAATTTCAGTTCAATGCTTGAACTAAAATGGTTGAATCTCAGATTTAGCATAAAACAGAGCCTGGTAGGGGTCTCAAATCGACAGTACTAAGCAGTTAAAATAATTCCCAGTTAATTCTCAGTTTGTACTGAGAATTCCATCTCAGGTCAGATAATGAATGGTTCATAAATTCCCAGGTTTAGCATTAAACTTCATTCTCAGATTCAACAGGGCGTCCTACAGCATGATATGTGAATCCAGTTCATGAATAGAAACCAAAACAGGAACTTAAGGTCCCAGGTTCAACTGAATTTTTCATTCTCAGTTTCAACAGAGATATCAATTCATATGTACTGAGATTGCTTCCTCAGTTGACTGAGATAAAAAGTTCAATGTTAACTGTGTCCAAATTCTCAGGTTCTCTGAGAATGATCCACAGGTTAACTGAGAGTCATTCTCAGGTTACTCTTGAATCCAGACCAACACAAGAATGCCCAGGTTCCATTTGAATCAAAAGAGAACTTCAATGAACCATATAGAATTATACATGATCACAGGTTCCTGATAACAATATCAAACCCAATTTAGCATTTCCAATAGACTAGAGCAAAAGGAAAATGGCATAATCAAGGCATTAGTATAAGTTCGACTTGTCTCATGATCCCAGGTTAACTATGGCATCCTACCATTCAATAGTTGCTCCTAAGAGAATATGGAAGGTACCACAAAGTATACAATTGACATTAACCCGTCTGATACTTGGACAAGTATCAGAAATTCAACACTTCAAGGGTGATTTGTTACTCCAACCTGGAACTTATATATCAGTAACCTAATGATTCTTAAGATCGGGTAATGGCACCACTGTCAACTTGATGCCCCAAATCTCCAATTCTATTCACCAAACTTATTTGAAACTAAAGTTAAACAGAGCTAACCAAAATTGATATCCCAAAACTCTTCTGATACCATCTCTACTGTGTACACAGATATAAATATGCATTCAAAATTAATTAGAGAAGTAATTTGGAATTACCTTTAAAAGTCCACTAAATTGAGAGTTTAGATACTCTACTCTAAGTTGATCCCAAGCCAAATCGATTTCAAACCTTCCTGAATTTCGAATGGAATGGAAAATAAAGAAAATCATCATTCAATGATCGATCCAACCAATCATTGGAATACTCAAAAGAAAAGTCACGAATTAGAATACTTACTCTAATCTTAGTTCAAATCTGATAGATAAACTTCAGATCTGAAACAATTGTTCCTACAATAGATCAAATCCGATTTAGGAAGAAGGTTCAGAATGAAACGTTTAGATATAGCTGAGAAAGGATTTGAGGCTTACTTTACTGATGATCTCTCGATGATTTCCAAAAGAATCTTCGTCCATAATGAAGGGAATGATCTCAATTGATCGATCCTTCGAAGAGAATTCTAAAACGAATGAAACAATCAACAGGGTTGGATCAGGGATTGATCACGAACTGATACAAATCAAGGAATTTCAGATGTGAAGTACATACCAACAGATCGATCAACTTCTACGAACTTGGATCGATTCTCCCCCTCTGGTTTGACTGCTTCTCCTCACTGCCATGGCCGATTTAGAACAGAGCTTGGAAAAATGAATGTAGAGAAGAACGGTTGTTGTCCAACAATTGGAAGGAAAGAATTGGTTTATAAAGACAGCTAGTAGCGTGAGGATTAGGCAATAGAAACGGCAGGAAAATTCCTTTCCTTCCTTCTGACAATTCGGTTAGAGCAACCGAGTTTTGAATTTGAAAGAAAAGAAGAATGAATAGGGAATAATCAATGAGATGCTAATCTCTTATGCAAAAGAATTCATGAGTATTCTTTTTAGAAGTTAGCCCTAGGCTTCTGCCAGGTCAAGGAATTGGGCCTTAGTGATAAGCCCATGGTTCCCATTGAGAAATTTCAAGAAGCAATTAGAAAAGATTAAACAAAGAAGAAAGTTTAATTAGACATTAAGAAAATTTATATATAATATAAATTTTTGAAAAGTGAGGTTACAGCCGCAACGTAAACAAGAATCCGATCCAAAACGACGTGTATTCCCTGCGCAACTAACTAAAGCCGATCCTCGTAACGGAGTCGGGACCGTGTCATCACCGACTAACTACGGGAGGGACACAGGGACACGGGATTATACCTCGGGTACTCGGCTAGAGCTCTCAGATGCAAGAATAGGGAAAAGAAATAATCCGCACGGACAGCGAAATAGGTGCCAAAAAGTGCACAGGTGGTGCGAACAGCAGATCAGGGCCGGGACAGACCGAATTAGCGGCACAGAAAGTCACGAGGCGCGGTCGGCGGACAGCGGCCGTGGAACCCGGGCAGTCGGTGGGGCAGAGCCGACAGGGCTCGGGGGTCGGCCGAAAACTCGGGGTACGCCGGGGAGGCGCTGGCCGGGAGGGCACGGCGGGGCTCGGGGGTCGCCGGGGAAGGCGGCCGCGGGATCGGGCCGACGGAAGACGGGCGCGTCCTCGGGGTGAGAGCCGCTAGGAGTCGGCTGCGGCGGACAGCGCCGAGGGGGTTGGTCGGGATCCGGTGCACGGGAACGGCACGCGGGCTGGCTCGGGTCGGAGACGGGCCGAGCGGGGTCAGACGAGGCCGACGTGTCGGGGTCCGGAGCGGTGGGGCTTGGGGAGAGGAGAGAGTGAGTGAGAGGGGGATAGGTTGGGGTTCCAGATGCTGTAGAGAGGGAAAGGAATTAAGAAGAATAAGAATGATAGAAGTAGGGAGAGAAAGAAGGGGATGGAGAGAGTGGGTGGAGTGGAGGGAAAGGAGCATGAGAAAGAGAGGGTCGTGGGAGAGGGAATCCGGGTCCAGTGGCTGATGGGGGCTCGGGTAGATTTTAGGATTTAAATTTTTTTAAAGAGTAATAGTAACACTAATAATAATAATAATAATAATAATAATAATAATAATAATAAGAATAATAATAATAACTATAATATTAAAGAACCTAGACTAAGTTAGAAAATTCCTATAATTAACAAAAATCCAAGTTGTCAAAAAAATCCAATAATTTCTGGGTCTTACACACATTCATACATTTGTCTTCAATCCAAGCCACATACATTAGCTAAGTCAATCACATCCGTTCATTTCTTACTCAATCCAAACCACAATCCAAACAACAAAATTTCAACCAATCATGTAAGGGGATTCAAAATTTTAAATGTGGGCTCCACAATATAACTTGAATGGTGAGAAAAAAAAGAAAATTTTGGAATGGCCATCACAGATGGCGTCAGAATTATGAATTCAAACTGGGCACAATCTCCAATAGAGCCGAGGTTTTGACTCCATTGATAATGGAGCTGGGTGGGGGGGTTTGGCTCCATTATTAATGGCGTCGGGGGAGGGGGAATTTTTCTTCTTTTGGCGCCATCGCAGTGTTGGGAAAGAAGCGCAGAAACCTTTTTCCAAACCAGAGAGTACATGTGAGAGAACCGAGCAATACAACCCACGAACTAAACACCAAAACAAATTCCATGCAGACACAAAAAATTTTTGACGTGGAAAACCCTTGCGGAAAAACTACAGGACGATCGGAGTCCAACCCTTGAGAAGCCTTCACTAATGAAATAAAGGAGTACACCCTCTACAAAATTCTCCCGATCCAACACGGATCCCTATAACACTTGGAAGCAAAAAATATTGATTACAAGGCTACGAAGAACAAAGACGACGAGTAGAGATTATCCAAACACGATCCGCCTTCGAAAATGGCCTTCAATCCTCCTTATTCTCTTCCAAAGTTGCAATGTCACTCTTGCCTCCTCCTTCTTATTTTTTCTCTCTGTTGTATGTGATTATGGTCAGAAAAAACCATATATAAACCCCATAATCCCACAACAAAATCTGGATCGTAGGAAACGATCCAACGGTGTAAAAAAACATCCTGAAATTAGCCTCAGCTCAATGACACAGAGTTCAGCCAGAACTCTGTGTAGGTGTTCCAGAAAGTTTCTGGACACCAAGGGACAGAACTCGGCCCGAGTTCGACCCCCTTGGTTCCAGGATGTCCTATGATGGCTCCTGAGCTTCTCCTTCGTCTCTGAATGGCCTCATCACCTCCCCGAGCTTCTCTAACATACAGACGACGTTCGTCGCACTCCGGGGTGTTCTCCACATAGGTTGGGATAACACTCTGACGCTCGTCTCATTCTGATGATCTGCCTGCAGAACTCAAACTTTCTCCTTAGTAAAATCTTGGTGAACATATCTGCTCCGTTATCATCTGTATGAACCTTCTCAAGCTTCGCGTCCTTCTTCTCAACCACATTCCATATCCAATGTTATCGAGTCTCGATGTCCTTGGACCGGCTATAAAAGGTCTGATTCTTCACAAGGTTGAATAACACTCTGACTATCGTAAAACAAAGTATACTTGTCACTTCCCGTTCCCGAAATACGTAAATTTTTAATTTTTTTGTATATGGTATCTGGAACCTGTATCTTGATTGTATGTATCATGTATTTGTAACTGGCCATGGCATGGAACAGTATCTCATCGCGGATTAGTGTGCCACCCCTTGTCCTTGTCTGGTTGTATGCGTGGCTCACTGTTTCGATGATAAGATTTCTGAACCGTGTTGTGGTTAAGATTTTATTTAATTAATTTAATTAGTTGTATCATGTAGCATTTAACATGTCATTAGTCATATAGTTAAGAACATGCTTAAGATTAGGGTTTTTTTGAGTCAACCCAACCCCTATATATATTCTCTTCCTCTTTTTCTCTCCTCATTCACTCTTTCATTTATTTTCCTCAAACAACATTTAGGCAAGTACACCTTGCACCAAATGGAGAGATTCTTGTATTTTTTATTTCTTAATTTTTCTTTGATATGATTTGTCTATATTGTTCTTCTCATCATCCTCTACAAGTTTAGCTCTTGGAGTTTTTGATTTTAATGGCTAGTTTTGTGTAGATCTAAGTTTCTAAAACTAGGATTTTATGGATTTTTGTGGTTTTGATCTATCAAACTTCCTTATTTTCGAAAATTACTTTTTTTATGTGGTAGAGAATTTGATTCTATCCAATTTTGACCTTTGAAAGGTTAGATTTCGACTTATTTTGAGGAAGTTATGGCTAAAACAATATTTGGACATCTTCTATGTTCATCTGTCCTGGTTCTGACAGGGACGATGAATAGTGCCGCATGGCTTGCATAGTATCGTAGGCTTGCATAGTGCCGCATGGATGAATAGTGTCGTATGGCTTGCACAGTGCCGCAGGCTTGCATAGTGCCGCATGGATGAATAGTGCCACATGGCTTGCATAGTGCCGTAGGCTTACATAGTATCGTATGGATGAATATTACCACATGGCTTGCATAGTGCCGCATGGATGCATAGTGCCGCAAGCCGCATAGTGTCGCAGAATGCCTATTTTGGCTATTTTTGGCTGTTTTATGCCCTATTTGGCTGATTTGTGGCCAGAATTTCTTCCAACTCCCAACATAAAAGTTATAGATCTTTGTCTTGGCTTCAAGAATCTTCATGTCTCACTTTAATTAGAATTCGTATGTAAATTTTATGTCACGTGGCGTCCATGTGACTTCCTGACTTGACCGTGTTCCTGACTTGATTACCTGTATACGTGCTGGTACCTATTCTAAGTGTGTATTGAGATACAATATTAGTATGCACTGCGGTGCTATTTAATGAGTGCACTGAGGTATGACTCTATGTGCTAAGTGATTATTTGTGTTATATGTCAATACATGAGTACCTTCTAGCACAGTCATGGTAATTGGTCAGTAATAGTATCGTGGTATAATGATTGTTGTTTGAGGTATTACACTAAGCATGGATCTAGATTTGGGACTCTTTGAGCCGATATGGATTCATACTTAGGGTACACATACTATGGTACGACATATATGAGGATGACCATGTAACCACGACATGTAATTCCAATATCAAGATAGGGTTTAACTAAGCAACTTAAATCGGTGGAAGCATTGGGAGGGAACAGAATCTCGAGATCGTACGTCACCAGCCACCCCAGTTATATCGTGACATATCGGGTTGGCCGCCACGGATACAGTTTTATCCGCCTATAGTGGATGACTATATCCGACTCCTACGTGCTATGTGTTATATGTTTTAGCACGGTGGCCTTACGGGGGACCGGTGCATAATCAAAGTACTATGTGTATATATATATATATATATATATATATATATATATATATAATGGATTGGCTAGCCCTGCTTGGTTGCGATACGATCTGAGGATTCCTATATATTGTATTACTGGGATAATCCAAACAAATCATAGAAAGCCATAGGATTGATTGGCCGCTTGTAAGCCGACTTGTTTGTGATATGTTTTCTTCTGTTAGCAACTGAGAAACATAGACTATCGTGGTGCGTGGTCCAACCCATGTCCTTGTTTGGTTGTTGGGTTGGGCTATTGTGCTGCGATAGACTATGGACCGAAGTTGCGATCAGAAGCTTTTCACCTGTCCATGGTTATAGGATATATCTTATCTCGGCACAATATTGGCGCCGTTTGGCCTTGTTTGGTTGTAAGGGTGTCGTATTGTCTCGATGATATGGTATAAGCCTATAACTCTTGAATCAGGTCTTAATTTACTCATCGGGTTTTGTCTTATTCATTATGTGCTCCTTTGTGGTACTTGCTATTCGGGGCCTGACTCCGCTGGTTTTGTTTGGCCAGATATCGTAGCAGCACCAAAGGATCCAGCCTTCTACCCGAACAATGGTGCACACCAGGAGTATGGGAGCCAGAGACCATGAGTGGGTTTCTTCTTCACTGCTCTGATATCTTCTATTTTGTACTTGGCATTTAGCCACCGGCACCTGTTTAGCCGGCTATTCTGGACATTAGTTTTCTTTTACATAATTATAATTAAATCAGACTGCAGCTGACTACGGTTATGTACTATTGACTCTCGGTACTAGCTTATCATTTTGTATAGCTAGGCTCATGAATTATTTTGATAAAGCGTCGGGGACGCCTTACTGCTTTGTCTTATATGATCATTATTTACTGCTTCTTGTTTTGATTGATTGAGAGGCCTAGATGCTTTGTGAGACCAAAGGAGACTTGATTGTAGCATGCACCCCTTAGTCTCTTGACAGCCACGATCGCCGTATGATGTTTATATACCTTATATGGAGTAGCTGGCCTAGTCCATCTCAGTATTTTGGTACTGGGGCGTGACAATACTGTTCTTGCTTCAACCCCATTTCCTGTAACAGCTTTTTTATCCAAAGTAACTCCTTGCAAGCCTCCATCGCTGCAATGTACTCCGCCTCTATCGTCGACAAAGTTATACACTTCTACAATCGCGACTGCCATGATACCGCTCTTCCAGCAAAAAACATCACATAGCCCTAAGTCGATCGCCTGGTATCTACATCTCCAGCCATATCAGCGTCGGTATATCCAACCAGCTTCGGCTCGTCACCACCAAAAGAAAGTCTCCAATTGGCAGTGCCCTGAAGGTATCGTAGAATCCACTTAACCGTACTCCAATGTACCCTTCCAGGATTTAAAAGATACTTGCTAATTGTGCCAACTGCATGAGCGATGTCTGGTTTCATACATACCATAGCATACATATGGCTTCCCACAGCTGAGGCATATGGAACCCGCTCCATATCTTCTTTTTCGTCCTCGGTAGATGGACACTGCTCCTCAATGAGATTAAAGTGGGCTGCAAGGGGACAACTCACTTTCTTCGACCCGTCCATCCCGAAATACTGAAGTATCCGGTGAATGTACTTCTTTTAGGACAAGTGTAGCAACTTCGACTCTCACTCTCTCGACTGATCTCTATCCCAAGAATAGTCTTTACTGTGCCCAAATCTTTTATAGAGAAGGCCGTACCCAGTTGGCGCTTCAACTCCGCTATCCTAGTGGCATTCCGACCCACTAATAACATGTCATTAACATAGAGTAATAAAATAATAAAATCATCCTTGGCCAAGTATCTCACAAATACACAATGGTTCGACGTCGTTCGTGTATAACCATGCTCCCCCATAAATGACTCGAACTTCCTGTACCACTGCCTCGGAGCCTGCTTCAGACCATACAAGCTCTTCCTCAAACGGCAGACCAAATATGACTTGCCCTTCTCACAGAATCCCTCTGGCTGCTCCATGTATAACTCTTCCTCAAGAGCACCGTGGAGAAATGTCATCTTCATGTCCATTTGCTCGACCTTCAAGTCGAAACTGGCTGCCAATGCTAGCACCACCTGAATAGACGATTGCTTGACGATCGACGAAAAGATCTTATCATAATCCATGCCTTTTTGCTGACCGTAACCTTTAACTACCAGCCTCGCTTTGTATTGAGGGCGAGTAGCATCATCCGTCTGTTTCACTCTGAACATCTATCGATTCTTCAAAGCTTTCTTGCCCTTTGGCAACCGTACCAGCTTATAAATAGAATTGGCGTGTAAGGAACTCATCTCCTCCTGCATAGCCTACAACCACTCCTGTCTTTGTTCGTCTTTTATAGCCTCTACAAAGCTTTCGGGCTCTCTTCCTTCAGTCAGTAGCACATACTCACCCGGTGAGTATATTGTAGATGGTCGACGCTCTCTGTCGCTCCTTCTCAATAGAGCCACTGGTGCTGGCTGTATACCAACAGCCTCCTCCCCTCCAGGAACTAACTTTTCGGCATGCTTATCCTTCTGAGGGACACCCTGACCATCATCAGCAGGTTGATGATCAAGGTTGGGAGCAACTCCATGTAGTGGCTCCCCCATAACTGGATCCTCTGCGATGTCTTCTGGAAACTGCTCGAAGCAAAATGACTCTAACTCAGGCAATTCCTCAGCCTCAGAAGGCGTCTCGGAATCCTGAGTGTTGGTCATGGTCTGATCCTCGACGAATACCACGTTCCTGCTTCTGTAGAGCTTTCTTTCTACTGGGTCGTAGAGTTTATAGCCAAAATTATTCCGATCGTAGCCGACAAAGACGTACCACCTCATCTTCGGCTCAAGTTTGGACCTCTCGTCCTTCGGTACATACACATAGGCCTTACAACCAAACACTCGTAGGTGATTGCATGACGACTCTTTGTCGTACCATACTTTTTTAGGCACATCACCCTGCAAAGGAGCACTAGGAGATAAATTAATAACATAAGCAGCTGTGAGAAGAGCCTCACCCCAATAACTGCCTGACAAATTTGCTTTTGACAGCAAACACCGCACCCTCTCCATCAGTGTCATATTCATGCACTCCGCTACATAATTAAGCTGAGGTGTCTTAGGTGGAGTCTTCTGGTGTCGTATCCCTTGCTCTCTGGAATAAGCATCAAAGGGACCAATGTATTTGCCGTCGTTGTCGGACCGAACACACAATAACTTCTTGTCCGTCTCTCTTCCAACAGAGGCCTGAAACTCTTTAAAAGTGGGCAACACCTGATCCTTGGTCTTTAAGGCATACACCCAAACCTTCCTGGAACAGTCATCAATAAAAGTTACAAAGTAAGAAGCACCACCAATAGATTTTACCTTCATAGGACCGCAGACATCCGAGTGAATCAACTCGAACAACGCCGGCTTCCTTTAACTTGGATGATTTTGGAAGGACACCCTATTTTGCTTTCCAGCTAAGCAGTGCATGCACTTCTCCAAATTTGTATACTTGAGCCCTGGAATCACCTTTCTGTTCACCAAGTAGCTCATCCCCTTCTCGCTGATATGGCCAAGCTGCCTGTACCACAACTCGGCGGACGCATCAGAAGCTGCGTTCACCTCATGTGCCCCATGTGCGCTTCCCTCCATATAGTAGAGACCAGACTTCTTGCTTCCTCTGACAATCACCATCGAACCTCTGAAAAGTATCCACTGACCATTCCCGAAGAGTCCGAAGAATCCATCATCATCCAACCTTCCAACCGACACCAGGTTGAAACGAATATCAGGGACATGACGAACATCTTTGAGAACAAGAACTGCATCCGTATTCGTCCTCAAATGCACATCTCCAACGGCAACTATCTTCGACACATCTCCATTGCCCATCTTCAATACTCCACAGTCACCTGTCGTGTAAGTGGCAAATAGTGCCCTGTTATGAGATACGTGCGCTGAAGTCCCTGAGTCCACCAGCCAAGAATTGTCATCGCATGCGAGGTTTGTGATAATCTCATCACCTACGACGATCACATCGCCTCCATGTATCGAGGCCGCCGCTGTAGTGTTCTCATCTTGCTTTCCCTTGTCGCCCTTCTTCTCTCTCTTCCAAGCGAATTAGTTTTGCTTGATGTGGCCCTTCATGCCACAATGGTAACACTCTGAGTCCTCGTACCGACCCTTAGACTTCCTCTTGCTCTTGTCTCTGCCACCACCTGGACCCCTGCTTTTGCCCCTTCCACGACTCTCTGAAACTAACGCCTATGAGTGGTGGGATGTGGATGAAGTGCCCTGAGAACGTCTCCGCATCTCTTCATTCAGCACCCCGCTCTTGGCAAACTCCAGACTGACTACGCCTTCTAGAGCAGAAGCGATCATAGATACTCGTACGGTCTCCCACGAGTCTGACAATGTACACAGCAGCCATAGTCTCTGAACCTCGTCGTAGAACTTGACTCGTATCGAAGATAGCTGGTCAACCACGCCCTGGAAATCACTCAAGTGATCCGTAATAGACGCTCCATCTTTGTACCGTAGACGCATCATCGTCCGGATCAGGAACAACTTGTTTACTCCGGTCTTCTTCGCATACAAAGATTTTAGCTTATCCCATAACGTCTTCGTGTGCTCAATATTGGCAACGTGGTTGTACACGTTCTCGTCAACGAACTACCTGATATATCCGTACACCTGTATGTGCTCGAATTTCCAGTCCTCCTCGAATTTATCAACTGGTCGCTCAGAAGCAAATACAGGCAGATACAGCTTCTTGACAAACAGCAAATCTTTCATCTTGCTCCGCCAATAGTGATAGTTGGTGCCGTTCAGGTTCACTATGCGCACTGGATTCGCGTCCATCTCTCCTCTCTAGTTTTTCTGTCAACTCCTGACATCCTTCTGAATTCTAGAACCTGGCTCTGATACCACTTTGTTGGGAAAGAAACGTGAAATCCTTTCCCAAAACCAGAAAGTACTCGTGAGAGAACCAAGCAATACAACGCACGAACCAAACACCAAAACACAATCCACGCAGACACAGAGAATTTTTGACGTGGAAAACCCTTGCGAGAAAACCACGGGACGATCGGAGTCCAACCCTTGAGAAACCTTCACTAATGAAATAAAGGAGTACACCCTCTACAAACTTCTTCCGATCCAACACGGATCCCCACAACACTTGGAAGAAAGGAATATTGATTACAAGGCTACGAAGAACGTACAAAGACGACGACTAGAGATTACCCGAACACGATCCTCCTTCGAAAACGGCCTTCAATCCTCCTTCTTCTCTCCCAAAGTTGCAATGGAACTCTTGCCTCCTCCTTCTTTTTTCTCTCTCCGTTGTATGTGATTAGGGTTAGAAAAACCATATGTAAACCCCCTAACCCCGCAACGAAATTTGGACCGTAGGATACGATCCAACGGTGTAAAAAAATACCATGAAATTAGCGTCAGCCTGACGATACAAAGTTCGACCAGAACTCTGTGTGGGTGTGTTCCAGAAATGTTCTTGACACCAAGGGGCAGAACTCGGCCCGAGTTCGGTCCCCTTGGTTCCAGGATGTCCTATGATGGCTCCCGAGCTTCACCTTCGTCTCCGAATGGTCTCGTCACCTCCCCGAGCTTCTCTGACATACAGACGGCGCTCGTCGCACTCCGGAGTGTTCTCCACATAGGTTGAAAATTCCACCCACTCCAACACGCAGATGGCGCCCTCTCCCCCTTCCTAAAATTTTTGAAATTTTTTTACTTTTTTTTAAAAATAGTTAAAATTTAACCCCCCCTCTACAAATTTTTCTGTATAGGATATAACAACTTGTCAAACCCATGAAATCGATCTGTGCTATACTTTATTTGTCTTATCGTAATGGAAATCATATTCTCATTTTCTCTGGCCAGAGTCTATATATAAGACTTGCATGAAACTTGGCATGCTTAGACATTCTCTCTCTTCTTTACTAGAGAGTAACAAGTCCTCTATCAGTTACATGTCTTCGCAATTCGCATATTAACCAACATAACCAACGACTATCTTTGATGCAACCTATTAAGGCAACATACAATAATAACACTGAAGCATTGACTTTCATACAAGACAACCATGGTGTCTCAAGTCAAACGACGTTACACTATTTATAACTTGATTTTCATTGACGAATATTAAATATAAAGACCTATTGGGCTTCTTGTGAGTGAGTCGTCCAATGAATTCATTTTTTAATGAGCAATTACACATTTGATATGAGTAGAACCTTGATAATTTTATACCTGAGAAATTAATAACCTAGGTAAAATATTAATTTTTTTTCGCTCTCAACATAGGGATAATGTGCTAAATTAATAATTTGCTACATTAAAATAAATTCATATAGGCCCACATAATATATAAATTAATAATTCGAAAAACGGGATATGAGCCATAGGCTCATATTCTTATATGAGCCATCCTAGGTGGTTTCCATGTTGACCAATAAAAATATAGTTACATGAAAGAGGAAATTTAAATACATATAAATAAAAAGATTTCATAAAAGATTTGATAAACAATAACTTACCATATTTTTACCTATGAACAACTTGCCAAATATGTTTGCCTATAAATAAAAGATCCCATAAAGATTTAGTAAATAATATTAATATTAATATTAATATTAATATTAATATTAATTTAAGTTATGTTAATAATATGAATGTTAATGTTAATTATATTAATACTAATGTGAATGTGAATTTTAATTATAGTAATATTAATATTAATATTAATATTAATAATGTGAATGTTAATGTTAATTATATTAATTTTAATATTATCTTTAAATTAAATGTTAACGTTAATTTTAATTTCAATATTAATTTAATATTAATTTTAATTTTAATATTAATATTAATATTAATATTAATATTAATATTAATATTAATACTATTTTCATTTTAATTTTAATTTTAGTTTTAATTTGAATTTGAATTTGAATTTGAATTTGAATTTGAATTTTAGTTTTAATTTTAATTTTAATTTTAGTTTTAGTTTTAGTTTTAGTTTAATTTTAATTTTAATTTTAATTTTAACATTAATTTTAATATTAAAATTAATTTTAATTTTAATATTAAAATTAATATTAATTTTAATATTAATATTTTATTTTATGGGATCATTTATTTCTATCTATTTAAATTCTTATGTAAACATATTTGGCAAATTCCTAGGCAAAGATATGATAAATATTATCTACCAAATCTTTTATGGGATCTTTTATTTATATCTATTTAAATTTTCTTTATAAGTCATTATATTTTAATTGGTCCACATGGAAGCCACCTATGATGGCTCATACAAGAGTATGAGCCTATGGCTCATATTGTTGGAAAAGAAACGCGGAAACCTTTCCCCAAACTAGAGAGTACCTGCAAGAGAACCGAGCAGACAACGCACAAACCAAAACACCAAACACAATCACGCAGACAGAAAATTTTTGACGTGGAAAACCCTTGCGGGAAAAACCACGGGACGATCGGAGTCCAACCCTGAGAAGCCTCCACTAATGGAATAGAAGAATTACACCCTCTACAAACACCTCCCGATCCAAATCGGATCCCCACAACACTCAGAAGTAAGAACAATGATTACAAGGCTACGAAGAGCGAGAACGACGAGTAGAGATTACCCGAACGCGATCTCCTTCGAAAAACGACCTTCAATCCTCCGTCTTCTCTCCCGAACTTGTAATGGCACTCTTGCCTCCTTCCTCTCTCTCCTCTTGTTGTGTGCTACAATTGTGTTACAATTGATTAGGGTTTGGAAATCCCAACTTAACTCCCTAATCCCGTAACAAACCTGGACCGTTTGATTAGATCCAATGGTGAAAAATTACCCAGATTTCTGCCTCAGTCCGACGACACAGAGTTCGGCCAGAACTCTGTGTAGGGCAAACAGAACCTACCAGCAACATTCTGGAACAGCCAGACCGAGTTCGGCCAGAACTCGACCTGGGACCGAGTTCGGCCCGAACTCGGTGGCTCCAGTCCAGAACCTCCCTTCGGGTTAGCAGCAGCAGCAGCAACTCCTCGTTGCCTACTTTCCGAGCTTCTTCGACATCGAACGGCGCTCGTCGCACTCCGGGATCTTCTCCACATAGGTTGGGAACCCCACCCACTCCAACAAATCTCCCCCTTCACAACTATGGGGAGGATATCGTCATCCCGACGATCTGCCTGCAGTACTCAAACTTCCCCCTTGGTAGAATCTTCGTGAACATATCAGTCCCGTTGTCATCTGTATGAACCTTCTCAAGCTCCGCGTCCTTCTTCTCAACCACATCCCGTATCCAATGATACCGAGTCTCGATGTGTTTGGACCGGCTATGAAACGTCTGATTCTTCACAAGGTGAATAGCGCTCTGACTATCGCAAAGCAAAGTATACTGCTCTTGCTTCAGTCCTATTTTCTGCAGCAGCTTCTTCATCCACAGCAACTCCTTGCAAGCCTCCGTCGCTGCAATGTACTCTGCCTCTGTCGTTGACAAGACAATACACTTCTGCAACCGCGACTGCCATGACACCGCTCCTCCCGCAAACATCATCACGTAGCCCGAAGTCGATCGTCTCGTGTCTACATCTCCAGCCATATCAGCGTCGGTATACCCAACCAGCTTTGGCTCATCACCACCAAAGGAAAGTCTCCAACCAGCAGTGCCCTGAAGATATCGTAGAATCCACTTGACCGCACTCCAATGTACCCTTCCAGGATTTGAAAGATACCTGCTAACCGTACCAACTGCATGAGCAATATCTGGCCTCGTACACACCATGGCATACATAAGGCTTCCCACAGCTGAGGCATATGGAACCCGCTCTATATCTTCCTTTTCGTCCTCGGTAGATGGACACTGCTCCTCAGTGAGCTTAAAGTGAGCCACAAGGGGGCAACTCACTTTCTTCGACCTGTCCATACCGAAACGCTGAAGTACTCGGTGAATGTACTTCTTTTGGGACAAGTGTAGTAGCTTGGACTCTCTCTCGGCTGATCTCCATCCCAAGAATAGTCTTCACTGCGCCTAAATCCTTCATAGAGAAGGCTGTGCCCAGTTGGCGCTTCAGCTCCGCTATCCTAGTGGCATTTCGACCCACTAATAGCATATCATCAACATAGAGCAATAAAATGATGAAATCATCCTCGGCAAAATGCCTTACAAATGCACAATGGTCCGACGTCGTCCGTGCATAACCATGCTCTCCCATAAATGACTCGAACTTTCTGTACCACTGTCTCAGAGCCTGCTTCAGACCATACAAGCTCTTCCTCAACCGGCAGACCAAATATGACTTGCCCTTCTCACAGAATCTCTCTGGCTGCTCCATGTACAACTCCTCCTCAAGATCACCGTGGAGGAATGCCGTCTTCACATCCATCTGCTCGACCTTCAAGTCGAGACTGGCTGCTAATGCTAGCACCACCCGAATAGACGAATGCTTGACGACAGGCAAAAAGATCTCATCATAATCCACGCCTTTCCGCTGACCGTAGCCTTTAACTACCAGCCTCGCTTTGTATCGAGGGCGAGTAGCATCATCCGTCTACTTCACTCTAAACACCCATCGATTCTTCAAAGCCTTCTTGTCCTTTGGCAACCGCACCAGCTTATAAGTGGAATTAGTGTGCAAGGAACTCATCTCCTCCTGCATGGCCTCCATCTACTCCTGTCTGTGTTCGTCTTCCATAGCCTCAACAAAACTTTCGGGCTCTCTCCCGTCAGTCAATAGCACATACTCATCCGGTGAGTATCTCGTAGATGGTCGACGATCTCTGTCGCTCCTTCTCAGTGGAGCCACGGGTGCTGGCTGTACACCAACAGCCTCCTCCCCTTCAGGAACTGCCTCTCCGGCATGCTCATCCTCCTGAGGGAAACCCTGACCACCATCAGCAGGCTGATGATCAAGGTTGGGAGCTACTCCATGTACTGGCTCCTCTATAACTGGATCCTCTGCGATGTCCTTTGGAAACTGCTCGAAGCAAAATGACTCTAACTCAGGCAATTCCTCAGCCTCAAAAGGCGTCTCGGAATCCTGAGTGTTGGTCATGGTCTGATCCTCGACGAACACCACGTCCCTGCTTCTGTAGAGCTTTCTTCCCACTGGGTCGTAGAGTCTATAGCCAAACTCATCCCGACCGTAGCCGACAAAGACGCATCGCCTCGTCTTCGGCTCAAGTTTGGTCCTCTCGTCCTTCGGTACATGCACGAAGGCCTTACAGCCAAACACTCGCAGGTGATTGTATGACGGCTCTTTGTCGTACCATACTTTGTCAGGCACATCACCCTGCAAAGGAGCAATAGGAGACAAATTAATAACATAAGCAGCTGTGAGAAGAGCCTCACCCCAATAACTGCCCAGCAAGTTTGCTTCTGACAGCAAACACCGCACCCTCTCCATCAGTTTTCTGTTCATGCGCTCCGCTACACCATTGAGTTGAGGTGTCTTGGGCGGAGTCTTCTGGTGTCGTATCCCTTGCTCTCTGCAATACGCATCAAAGGGACCAATGTATTCGCCGCCATTGTCGGACCGAACACACAATAACTTCTTGCCCGTCTCTCTTTCAACAGAGGCCTGAAACTCTTTGAAAGTAGGCAGCACCTGATCCGTGGTCTTTAAGGCATAAACCTAAACCTTTCTGGAACAGTCATCAATAAAAGTTACAAAGTAAGAAGCACCACCAATAGATTTTACCTTCATAGGACCGCAGACATCCGAGTGAATCAACTCGAGCAACGCCGGCTTCCTTGAACTTGGGTGACTTTGGAAAGACACCCTATTTTGCTTCCCAGCTAAACAGTGCGTGCACTTCTCCAACTTTGTAGACTTGAGCCCTGGAATCACTTTCCTGTTCACCAAGTAGCTCATCCCCTTCTCGCTGATATGGCCGAGCCGCCTGTGCCATAACTTGGTAGATGCATCACTGACTGCGTTCACCTCCTGTGCCCTCTGTGTGCTCCCCTCCATATAGTAGAGACCGGACTTCTTGCTTCCTCTGGCAATCACCATCGAACCCCTGGAAAGCTTCCACTGACTGTTCCCGAAGAGACTGAAGAATCCCTCGTCATCCAACCTTTCAACCGACACCAGGTTGAAACGGATATCAGGGACATGACGAACATCCTTGAGAACAAGAACCGCACCCGTCTTCGTTCTCAAATGCACATCTCCAACGACAACCGCCTTCGACACATTTCCATTGTCCATCTTCAACACTCCACAGTCGTCTGTTGTGTAAGTGGCAAATAGTGCCCTGTTGTGAGATACATGTGCTGAAGCCCCTGAGTCCACCAGCCAAGAATTGTCATCGCAGGCGAGGTTTGTGATAACCTCATCACCTACGACGATCACATCGCCTCCATGTATCGAGGCCGCCGCTGTAGTGTTCTCTTCTTGCTTCCCTTTGTTGCCCTTCTTCTCTCTCTTCCAAGCGAAACAGTTCTGCTTGATGTGGCCCTTCTTACCACAATGGTAACACTCTGAGTCCTCGTAACGACCCTTGGACTTTCCCCTGCTCTTGTCTCTGCCACCACCTGGACCCCTGCTTTTGCCCCTTCCGCGGCTCTCTGAAACCAATGCCTCTGAGTGGTGGGATGTGGATGAAGTACCCTGAGAACGTCTTCGCATCTCTTCATTCAGCACCCCGCTCTTGGCAAACTCCAGACTGACCACGCCCTCTGGAGCAGAAGCGATCATAGATACTCGTACGGTCTCCCACGAGTCTGGCAATGTGCACAGCAGCCATAGTCCCTGAACTTCGTCGTCGAACTTGACTCCCATAGAAGATAGCTGGTCAACCACGCCCTGAAACTCACTCAAGTGGTCCGAAATAGACGCCCCATCCTTGTATCGCAGACCCATCATCGTTCGGATCAGGAACAACTTGTTTACCCCGGTCTTCTTCGCATACAAGGATTCTAGCTTATCCCACAACGTCTTCGCGTGCTCAATATTGGCAACATGGTTGTACACGTTCTCATCAACAAACTGCCGTATGTACCCACACACCTGTATATGCTCGAATGTTCAGTCCTCCTCGGATTTATCACTGGGCCTCTCGGATGCAAATACGGGCAGATACAGCTTCTTGACAAACAGCAAATCTTTCATCTTGCTCCGCCAATAGTAATAGTTGGTGCCGTTCAGGTTCACCATGTGCACCGGCTTCGCGTCCATCTCTCCTCTCTAGTTTCTGTCAATTCCTGACACCCTTCTGAATTCCAGAACCTGGCTCTGATACCACTTTGTTGGGAAAGAAACGCGAAAACCTTTCCCCAAACTAGAGAGTACCTGTGAGAGAACCGAGCAGACAACGCACAAACCAAAACACCAAACACAATCACGCAGACACAGAGAATTTTTGACGTGGAAAACCCTTACGGAAAAAACCACGGGACGATCGAAGTCCAACCCTGAGAAGCCTCCACTAATAGAATAGAAGAATTACACCCTCTACAAACTCCTCCCGATCCAAATCGGATCCCCACAACACTCAGAAGTAAGAACAATGATTACAAGGCTACGAAGAGCGAGAACGACGAGTAGAGATTACCCGAACGCGATCTCCTTCGAAAAACGACCTTCAATCCTCCGTCTTCTCTCCCGAAGTTGTAATGGCACTCTTGCCTCCTTTCTCTCTCTCCTCTTGTTGTGTGCTACAATTGTGTTAAAATTGATTAGGGTTTGGAAATCCCAACTTAACTCCCTAATTCCGCAACAAACCTGGACCGTTTGATTAGATCCAATGGTGAAAAATCACCCAGATTTCCGCCTCAGTCCCTACGACACAGAGTTCGGCCAGAACTCTGTGTCGGGCAAACAGAACCTACCAGCAACATTCTGGAACAGCCAGACCGAGTTCGGCCAGAACTCGGCCTGGGACCGAGTTCGGCCCGAACTCGGTGGCTCCAGTCCAGAACCTCCCTTCGGGTTAGCAGCAGCAGCAGCAACTCCTCGTTGCCTACTTCCCGAGCTTCTTCGACATCGAACGGCGCTCGTCGCACTCCGGGATCTTCTCCACATAGGTTGGGAACCCCACCCACTCTAACAAATAACCCGTTTATCCTTAATAATTTATTAATATACATAGTTTTTATCTACTACGAGGCTTTCCTAAAATATAACTCAATTATTATTATTTTTATTGAAACTCATGTCACATTGGACTTCATCTCTAACTTTTCTTAACATAGTAATAAATTCTGGTGTGGTTCTCTCACATATATATATATATATATATATATATATATATATATATATATATATATATATATATATATATATATATATATATATATATAAAATAGGAACATTAAAATTAAGAGAAAAAAAATACACCGAAATAGATATTGGCAAGCGGACAACAAGCTGCACCATCATTCTTTTTTGGATGGCAAAATCAATCCTCTTAAACATCTTCAACTTCATAATCTTGATCATTGTCCATGACGCTCTCAATTATCTTCTCTCCATGAACATCTTTGAAATTGTCATTTTCTCCATGGTAGTCCAAGAGGTCCTCAACATCATTCTTTGGGATGAGAAGTCTTTGTTGTATGTGTGATGTGTTGTGTCCAATGACTTTTGTTTATTTAAGTATAATTCCTTGCTTGGTTAAATATTCATAAAAATAAAATCATGTAGTATATTGAATAATGTACAATATATTTTTGGGAAAAATAAGTAGATTTATAAATTTTACTTAGTTAAACAAATACATAGAATTGTTAGTTCGTAAAACAAAAAATTAAATACAACGTACAATATTTAAGAGAATAAAAATACCTTCATAAATTAATAAGTTATTAATTAATCGATAATTTAATAAGCAATTAATTTATCGATTATTTAATACTTGCTAAATTAATAGAATTTTATTGTTCCTAAGGCTATTAATTTATAGGGGTTTAACTGTGCATCTTATGTACATGATAATTTATTATATCAAACATATCATTTGTCTAACTGGAATGCCACAGTCTAGTTGGCCATTCCTTCGATTATGTGAACCTTATTTAGTAATTGATCACATCAAGTGGATTATATCATATGATATAATCTACATTATACATAATCCATAAGATCTACTACTTGGATTATATTATGAGTAATTCTAAAGAGACACACTTTAATTGACACACTATGTAGACACATTTATGTGGCAGGTGATTTGGCATGTCCACGTCAACGAAGCAATTAAAGGCTAATTAATTAATTTTTTGGTATGTCCATATTTGCATGTAGAGCAATTTCATGTATGAAAGGTTTCCATTCTTTGACATGTGCTGCAATTTGCATAGTCAATTGCCAAAATTGTCCATGTCCAATTTATTATTTCACAATCCATGCAAAAGATTCAATCTTCTTGAAGATCCATCACAAACTTCTGTACCCATTCCTACGGAAGTAAAATTAAAAATGAGTAGTTGATAATGGATTACTACATAGTGGAAAAAAAATGAATTGAAAACTGCTAGTAGCACCCAAAAGTACGAAAATTGTAACAAAAAAAGAAAAAAAAATCGCAAAAGAAAAACCCCAAAATAACACAACAAAAAGATTTTATGGTGATTTCGAGAACATATCAAGATATATAGATAAATGAAGGAAACGAACCTCAAAATGCTAAAATCTGGATTTGTCAATTTCTAGGGTTTTCTTAGTTTCTTTCTTTGTTCTTATGGTGGGGTTAGAGAAGAAAATGGAGATGAGTAGAAGAAGAAAATGGAGATGAGCACAAGAAAAGAAAGATAACAATAAGTGTGGCTATAAATTGGTCATGCAAAATTGTAACACATGCCAAAGATTGGAAACCTTCCATACATGCAAAAGTGGACATACCAAAAAGTTAATTAATTAGCCTTTAATTAATCCGATGACATGGACATGCCAAATTATCTGCCACATAAGTGTGGCAACATAGTGTGTCAATAAAAGTGTGTCTCTATAGAATTATGAAAGGCTAATTAATTATGTGGCAGATGATTTGGCATGTCCATGTCATCGGATTAATTAAAGGCTAATTAATTAACTTTTTGGTATGTCCACTTTTGCATGTCTGGAAGGTTTCCAATCTTTGGCATGTGTTACAATTTTGCATGGCCAATTTATAGCCACACTTATTGTTATCTTTCTTTTCTTGTGCTCATCTCCATTTTCTTCTTCTCTCCATTTTCTTCTTCTACTCATCTCCATTTTCTTCTCTAACCGCACCATAAGAACAAAGAAAGAATCTAAGGAAACCCTAGAAATTGACGAATCCAGAGTTTGGCATTTTGAGGTTCGTTTCCTTCATTTATCTATATATCTTGATATGTTCTCGAAATCACCATAAAAAAATTTTGTTGTGTTATTTTGGGGTTTTTCTTTTGCGATTTTTTTTTTCTTTTTTTGTTACAATTTTTGTACTTTTGGGTGCTACTAGCAGTTTTTAATTCATTATTTTTCCCATTATATGTAGTAATCCATTATCAACTACTCATTTTTAATTTTACTTCCGTAGGAATGGGTACAGAAGCTTGTGATGGATCTTCAAGAAGATTGAATCTTTTGCATGGATTGTAAAATAATAAATTGGACATGGACAATTTTGGCAATTGAATAATTAATTGACTATGCAAATTGCAGCACATGCCAAAGAATGGAAACCTTTCATACATGAAATTGCTCTACATGCAAATGTGGACATACTAAAAAAATTAATTAATTAGCCTTTAATTACTTCGGTGACGTGGACATGCCAAATCACCTGTCACATAAGTGTGTCTACATAGTGTGTCAATAAAAGTGTGTTTCTATATAATTACTCTAGAATTATTCTTATATTATACTAGTATAAATGTACGTGCATTGGATGTATTTTAGATTCACGTTAATTTTTTTAGTAACTATTAAGTTTTTAAATGAATGAATGATGCTAATGCACTTTTCTTCTATAATTAATAAATGCATTCATTTAATTCCTTTAAATTAATGAATGATGCTAATGTAAAGACTTACATTTTTCTACCGACACATGTGGTGTCTTAGATCATCCTTAAAAACTTTAACTACATCTTCAACTTTCGTAGCTAATGAATGCATTCATTTAATACTTTTAAGTGAATGAATGACTTTGAGAAGCTTTAATAGCTTTACCTAGACACCCCTTCTAACTTTTATCTCACTTTTTAATTAGTAAATATATTGAAGGACATTTTTGGAGAAAAAATTTTCACGGTAAAGCCTACTTTCCTTATTATATAGTAGAATATATAAGAATAAGAATATAAGATTATAATCAAGCAGGAATCACACATGATTTATAAGATAAAACTTTTTTTTGGATCAATATTCAATTTTTATTTATAAAATAGGCTAAATTATAACTTGATACCCTCAACTGTCACGATTTTTCAACTTGATACCCTCAACTTTTATAGGTACTAACTTGATACCCTGAAGAAAAAAATTTGGACCAAATTGTCCCTTCCTTCTCCCCCCAAACCCCCCTCTCCGGCTGTGGGTGGCAGCGGACGGCGGCGTGAGCAGGCGGCGACGCGCGGGGCAGTGCACGGTGGCGCTTGGGGCAGTTGGGAAGGGGGGAGGGGGTAGGGGGGTGGTCGCCGGTGGGGTCGGAGGCGGGTAGGGGGGTGGTCGGGGGCGGGTGGAGGGGGGGTGGGTCGGGGGTGGGACGGGTAGTGGGGGTGGTCGCCGGTGGGGGAGGGAAGGCCTCCGGGGGAGGGGAGGGGTGGAGGAAGTAGCAGCCGGGAGGTGAGGGGAGGAGAGTTTAGGAATAATTTTTTTTTTTGGTATAAAGTTAGAAATATAAGTTGAGATAGGATATTAAGTTAGTACCTATAAAAGTCGAGAGTATCAAGTTGAAAACTGTAATAGTTGAGGGTACCAAATTACAATTTAGCCTATAAAATATTATATTTACATACACACCCATTCATAAATATGAATTGGTTAAAGGGCATACACAACAATAATATCTGACTTGCACTAAAGCCAATTGCAATTACTCATGCATCACATGCCCATCTTCTCAAACAATTGCCCCAACAAGGCTTTTGTTAGTTAATTGTCTGACGACTCTACCTTTGAATGCTCACGTCTCCTCTAGAGATGAAATCTCGAATGAGATGAAGTTCTCTCTCTATGTGTGTGGATTTTTTATGGGACCATGGTTCTTTGGCTTTAGCTACAACCCCGTCGTTGTCACAATATAAAGTTATTGGACTAACTATGGGGAACTACTCCAAGTTTGGTGATAACTTTCTTAACCAAACAACCTCCTCCTTAGCTACTTTTGAAGCAGCTTTATACTCGACTTCTGTAGTTGAGTCAGTAGTGGTATTTTGCTTACTACTTCTCTAACTCATTATTCCACCATTTATGGTAAAAGCATACCCATAATTGGCTTTCTTATCTTCCACACATCATATGTGAAATCCGCCATCCGAGTATCCTTCTACTCTTTTTTTTTATTTCCTCCATAGACAAGAAAGTCATGTCTCATTCCCAAAATACACGAAAACTATATAGCACATGACAATACCAGTTGGTACTAACCCGATGGCTGCCCCACTCTATGGAAATCTCTCAAGTATGTACATACATTGTCTATTAAAAACTCGAGTTCAATTTCTTACAAGAGTATCTAGGTCTCACGTACAATCTAAATCTCATCCATAATAAATATTAATAAAAACCAACCGTAAATGAATAAAGAACAAAAAATATCTAAGAGTATCAAAGTGCAGCAAGGATAACAAAATAATCCGATGGAGACAAATCTACTGCTAGTAGACTAAGAACTAAAGTATTAAATATAGTAAACGAATGAGTCCATGCTCACGAAAACTCAGAAGGAAGAATCTCGTTATCGTCTATGGAAGCTACCATTGTGTCTGGTCTGGGTCCGTAGATAGTCTTGGTCATCTAAATTTGGAAAAAAGTTAAGGTCCTCGGAAGGAACATAACAAGATACAAAATATACAAGCTATTAAGTAATAGTAATAAAACATGTAAGAGAAAAGACAAAAAAATAACGATAGAATATAACTAAAGTGACATGTGAGCAAGAATAGTGATACTAGTCGTGGCTACAAGTGAAAAAAAATTGCAACATCAGTCCGTGTGTACTAATGGTCCTATAGAGAGTAGCACGATGCATGCTCCCAATCTATAGTGATATCTCATAGCTCGATGCGCGTTTACGATCGAGAGTGATCATTAGCCAACTCGTAATAATGGTCGTCTCTCCTAAGAAACAAAGGAATCAAGTTAAGACACGTTCAAGTAACGGGAATTTGAATCAACAAGTAATATCACAAATAGAGTACATGACAATTATGATGTAATAAAACAAGCACGTACATGTGATCATATAATAAAACAAGTTCCGCTGAAGATACGGTGTGAGATGACCCCATCAGGTTGTGACGCAGCGGGATAGCAGAACGACCTTACCTTCGTGCTTGGCAATGGCCAAGTCGATCGGTGATGACGATAACTGGACCACCGTTGCTTGGTGAGAGCGAAACGGTGCCGCAAAAACTCCGATGGAGGGTCTTGTGAGGAGTCCGCACGAAGGTTGCTTGAGAACCTCAAGCGAGGGGCTTCCGAATCCACGGAACAGTCGAGTCCACAACCAAGAAATAAGAGAACAAATCTCAAACTTTAAAGAAGAATTTTATTGATTAAAAGTTGTTCTTGATTGCATACAAAAGGTACCTATTTATAGGAATTTTGTGACAACCTAATCCTAATAAAATAAAGATAAAATATATCCTAATAAAAGATAAAGTCAAAATAAGAATCCTATCATAAATAGGATTATATAAAAAAAAGTAAAGAAAAGAAAAAGGAATCCCAGTGGGAAGAGGAAAAGAAAAGGAATCCTAGGGGAACTAGGATTCTACGCTACATCAGGTTGGCCATTGACGTTATCTAAACATTATGCGCTTGGTCCCTGGTGCCCCAAGTAGGGACTATGCCGAACCTATTATAGCCAGAGTGCCCATGCGTTGAAGGTTTCTTAACTACATATTCACAGTAAAATGGTTAGGTGATCTTGGTTTGATGTCTTGTCACACTCCATTCCAATCATGGGATGGGACGGTATCTCTTCACGGAATATATAGTGTGCCATGTCTTGTCCTTGTTTGGTTGTAGGTGTGGTCTACTATTTCGATGATGGAACACTGGACCATTTTTTGATCCGGGATATTTTATTTTACCTACGATTAGTGACATTTTATATTCAGTTTATATGGCATATTTTTCTGCATCTTGTTATTGTGTGCTTTTATTCGGTTCTATCGCAGTCTCTTTGGTTTGGAAGAATGGTTTCCTCATTTCGTTTCCAACATTTAACACTTAACACGCCAGCTTAGCTGCCACATAAGGAAAGATAATTTGGAAGAACAATTTGAATGTTCAAATAACATTACTCTTTTGATAAAAACAACTTTATTGACCGAGGGTCAGTTATGTGTAGAGCTGTCAAGACGGGCCGGCGGGACGGGCCGGCCCGTAACCCACCATTTGGCGGGGCGGGCCAACCCACACCATTTTGGCGGGCTGAAAAAATTTCAACCCAGCACAACCCACCGGCGGGCCGTGGGCTAGGCGGGCCGGCCCGTTTAATTTTTTAAATTTTTTTAATTATTGTTTAGTTTCTTAAAAGAAATTTTTTTTATATATATATAATATTTTCTACTCACTCTCATATGCATCAAATTACAAGTAAAATACAAGAAACATTATAATAGTAGATATTTCTTTAAAACACCTTCATTCATGTAAATAAATGACCAAATTTAATATTTAATACGTCATTACTTGCATTAAATGAGAATTTTTATCATTTATAATACATATCTCATATATGTGCTAAATAAAAAATAAAAAATTTTATAAAAAAATAGATGGCAGATCAACCCACTTGGCCCGTGGGCTAGCCCACCGCGGGACGGGCTACTAGCGGGCCAGCCCACCTAGGCCCGCCTATTTGGCGGGCTCCTAAATGCTCGGCCCAACCCACCTTTTTGGCGGACGGGGCGGGCCGGTCCAACGGACTTAGCCCATTTTGACAGCTCCAGTTATGTGAGACTAGCAGCTTGTTAGTTACAAGGTCGCTTTTTATCTCTTTTCTTTTTCTTCGGGATATTATCATCAATGCTACCTATATTTGAAGTTAAACATAACCTCTTCAGGAGAAACAAATTAAATTGAAATGTCAGTTTTCAGTTGGTGTTAATTTTTATGATTGACTTGCTAAGTGACTTCCCCCACGAATTGGCAACATTAATTTGTTATAACAATGATCAGAAGACCGAAACAGTGGGACACTATATTGAAAGTTAAAAAGTCGGACAGATTTTGAGCTAAGAGCATCTCCAACCCTATTGTCTTGTTAAGTGTTGTGAGTATTAGGTGGCTCCTATGTGACATGAGCCACAAGACAATGTCTTGTTTATGTGGCAAAATTATATGTCAAAAGACAATGAGATAGAAAAACTCTCTCCAATGCAAAAGTATTGAGGAGACAATAAAAAGTATTTTTTCCAACTTCCAAGACAACTCCTCCACTTCTTCAACTTTTTTATAAATATTTTTATTCACAAATGATGATGTGGACATAAAGACATTGTGAAGTGCATTGTCTAGATCTAGACAACCAACTTCACATTGTCTTTGCCATGTCATTGCCATGTCAACTCCACACTTTATTTCACATTTGCATTGGAGAAGTACTTTTGGAAAAAATGGTTGTCATTCCTATGTGGCAACCATTTTTTTCAAACTCACAATAGGGTTGGAGATGCTCTAAGCAATTTGATATATATATATATATATATATATATATATATATATATATATATCTTTTGAATCCTTGCTTACAAGAGAGAATTTAAGAAAATGTCTGTAATTATCTTCCACTCTTTTGTGGGTAATGCCAGCACTCTTATAGTCAATGAAATATAAGTTCAATCGATCAACCAAAGAACAATGCATGCACATCCAAGTAATTGAAGAAGACGATACATAGTTCAAGATACATTGTTCAAGAAGTACTCCAGTCCAAGGAACTGATAGAAAGAACTAGATGATTATTCAATTTTTTTTTTTTTTTTTTTTTTTTTTTTTTTTTTTTTTTTTTGAAATCCCACTCACACACGCAATTGGGGGGCTCGAACCTTGCCGGCCCCTCCGGGTGTCCGCTCTAATACCACTAGGCTAGAGAGCTCGGACCTAGATGATTATTCAATCAAAAATGATATTTGGTCCGCAGTCTGTTGCAGTCCAGGTGTCCGGACCCCATTAGCCCTCCTACTTGCTCGAATCCGTGATTGTTGACCTGCGAATAGAAAGACGCCACGTGGCCAAAATTATGGTACACATGGCATGGTCGTTATTGGATACTCTATGTCAAAGGCTTTACAGTTATCACATACTCGCTAGCTAGACCAAGATTACATTCTCATTAAGCCAGACGTAGACGACCTACAAGACATCCGAGAGCCAACTGTCGACAGTCCCTTCCTCCAATTGATAGCCTGTGGCAGTGCTCGATCCCTCCTGATCTGCCCATGGCCACATGGGCTCTCCCCCCATGTTGCTGCCATCGTCCCACAACTTGCACTGACGATCAAGTATCTCCCAATCATCCAACAACTTCACCACCTCGCCTTCATTAGTATCGCCATTTAATGCTGCTGCTGCCACCTTGTCCCCGTCCCCTTCTCCTTTCCTCTCCCCACCCTCCTCATTCACTACTTCCCTCCCCTTGCTTGCGGTGGTTGTGGACGCACTAATATCACGCATGCACCATAACTCGCGCTCAGCCACTAGGCTAGTCGGGCTCAGTTGCCCCACGCACAGATCCTCCAGCTCTCCCGTCATCAATACCGACATGTCGCGATCTTGCTGTGCGGCAAGGTTTGCGCTGCTAGCCTGCTGCCGGTGGTCGGAGTCTATGACCGTGCTCTCAGCTCCTCCCTTGCTCTGGGTGCTCAGCTTGTCGTGCAGCACGCGCTCGTCTAGTTTATCACGGACGTTCTCCTCCTTTCTCGTCGGTGCCGATTTTCTTAGGCTCCGACTGCTGGAGACCCTTCCAAGGTCGACCTCTATGCGCTTTTCGCCGCTGCTGTCGTCAAAGATGTGGATCCTCCTGCTTAGGTGGGAGTTCCAGTAGTTCTTGATCTCATTGTCCGTTCTCCCGGGGAAATGCCCAGCTATATCAGACCACCTGCATTATAATTATAATTAGTAGCAAATGAATTAAGGAAAATACTTTATTTACCTCCAAAATTTTATTCCACCGTATCCCTTCGTCATGTGGCCCTCTCTTATTCGCTAAGTCTTCCCCCAACCTCTCCTTCTGTTTGCTTCGGTCAATAAGAAAGTGCCACATGGTAGAGGGACATAGAGGAATGAGATTTTTGGAGGTATATGTAGCATCACTCATGAATTAATTTCTACATTGCATGAATGCACACTATCATTGGCGGAATATCAAATGGTCAAGATTTATGGGACACATTCTTCTATTCAACATGTTGTTTGGTATAGCAGTTGGCACCCTTGTTAGCAATTCGACAAACGGGAAAAAATTCGGAAAGGTAAAAGTACAAGTATAAATCGACGCAGTGCAAATAAAATATGTTAAAAAAGTCGGTCAAATATTCAACAAATAGAAATATTGAGGTAGAAATTTCACATTCTTAAACATGTTGTCAAATTTGGTTAATTAAACAGGTTTCCTTTTCAATAATCTATGCGTAACATGTTTAAACTTCCCATGCTTAAATTTTGCATAATGAACCGCATCTTTCAAAAGTTCACAACTATTATACGTTTCTGAAAGATACAAAAAAAAATTGCGTATAATACGAGTTTTATTCGGGTGATTGCTAACAAGGGTTGACACCCTACCAAACATTATATAATATTATTGGTCTACCTTGACGGATCTGCATAATTATCATATGATAGAAGTTTTGTTGGAAGTTTTCGAAATTCTCGAGTATGTGATGGAATTTTCTTGAGAACTCTCAAAGTCTCCAGCCTACTAGAAGTTCTTGAAATTTCCATCATATAAATATCTAGGACCTAAATAATTCCTGAAATATTCTATTTTTATAAGCTTCATGTAAGCCCTTTGAGGTCCTATAAACAAGTGGGAGGCCTTCATTTACTCCCCACAACCCATGAAGTTGTAAAGTATCTCTAATATAGTGAAGTTTTCAATATTTCTCTCTCTCCCTCTCTCTTTTTCCACTTTCTTCATTCTCGCCTTAACAATCTAGCTAAATGTTCGGAAAGCTTGCACGGATCTTCGAGTAGGAAGTTCGTGCGCCACACGGAATGATGTGTAGGCAAAAACACTAAGTTCATGACAAGTGGTATCAGAGCGAAGGTCGATTGGTATTATGTCGACATTCGAGTACGTCAGGAGAGATCTACGCCGTCTAAGAAGGGACATCAAGACGAACAAGAGGGACAAGAGCAAGGAGCTTATGACGGAAAGTACTCTTACCGATCTTACGGAGCACCTCAAGATCTTGGAGACAGGTTCGAAGGACATAGGGACGCGCAAGGGCTCTGTGGAGAAAAGTAACACGAGGCTAGATGAGTTCTACAATGGGACGAAAAGTGACGTTGCTTCTTCCATGACAATATTCCAGGAGCAATTCTAAGAGATCCGAGCCACACTTGAGGAGAAGCTCAAAGTACATCATGTGGAGATTGAGGACTTGTGTGGGAAGGTCCGAAACTACAAAAAGTTAAAAACCGTGGTCAAGAGTTGCGGAGAACTCAAGGCCAAAGTTATTATTTTAGAGATGGTCGTTGCGAATGGTGTACCTTCGAGTAGGGAGGCCCAAGAAGGAAGATCCACAAGCCAAAATCCTTAAGCAGAGAACGAGATGCCAAAGTAGTAAAGAACTTCTTATGGAACATGGAGCAATACTTCAAGGCGTTGCAAATCAACGATGAGGTCGAGAAAGTAAACATTGTTTTACTCTATCTTACCGATGATGCTATATTGTGGTACGGTATGGCAGGTGCATGGAAATTGAGAAGAGTTTGTGCTCAATTAGGACTTGAGAGGATCTCAAGAAAGATATCAAGTCTCAGTTAGACTCGAAGAACGTGGAATTCACAGCGAGACGGAGCTTGCAGCAACTCAAGCACACTGGGACAGTCAAAGAGTACATTCGAAGTTCACAAATTTGATACTCTCGATATCTAGCATGAACAAGGAGGGTTGTTTGTTCTTTGATGGATTTCAATCATGGACGACTCAAGTATTGTAATGAATGAGGGTGCAAGACGTAAAAGCCACCGTGACAGCATCTGAGAGGTTCGTCAAGTACATGTGAGATGACAATGATGTTAAGGTCAAGTCAAAGTCCACCAAAGAGAATAGTGGGAAAGAGAAGAAGAGATATTCAAAGCAGTTCGAAGGAAAGAAGCATGAAAAGGTCCAACCAGAACGAGTAGTTTCGTACTTCATATGTAGAAAAAATCACTATACTAGGAATTGTCAGAACATATATAAACATTGCTACGTCGTCTAAATCGAGGAGGTAGAGGACGAGAAGTACGAAGTGGGACCACAAATGGGAGCGTTGTGCTTACTCAACGATCACTACCAAAATAAGTCATATCAGCGACGAAATTAGCGACGCCGACTTAAAACGTCGCTAATATTTTTGGATTTAGCGACTCCTAAAATATGCGTCACAATACGTCGTTGGTAGCGACAAACAGCGACATATTGCGACTACCTTTAGTGTAATAAAAACCAACGTCGCTGATTTGTCGAAAAACGTCGCTAGTTTTATTAGTTCAGCGACGTTTAGCGTCGCAACGATTATTAAGTCGCCGAATATTAAACGATTACCGACGCTTGGCGACGTATTTTCGGACGTCGCTAATTTCTGATAAAAAAGGTTTCCTCGGTTCGACTTTTCATTTCTCCCTTTCCACAAATTTTTTGTTCCCGTCCCTCTTCCCCGACCTCGACGACAGCCACCCCCTTCCCTCCGGCGCCGCTCATCCTCCTCCTCCACCGCGAGCCCCTTCTCCTCCCTCCGGCGAGCCCGTTCTCCTCCTCCTCCTCCACCGCGAGCCCCTTCTCCTTCTCCACCGCGAGATCCTCCTCCTCCTCCTCCTCCACCACCGCGAGGAGACTGAAGGTAAACCCTAACCCTAATTGAGGTATTTTTCGTGTCCAAAATGGACACGGAGACACATTACGACCATGTGTTCACTGATACAGTGTGTTCGTGAGGTTTTGGACACTTTGTGTCCATTTGTTGGACACGTGGACACCCCCAAGCTTGCATATATATGTATTTCACCTCTGTACACTTAATCCCCTCCTCCTCCACCACCGAACTTGTCCTCCTCCTCCTCCTCCACCACCGCGAGGAGACTGAAGGTAAACCCTAACCCTAATTGAGGTATTTTTCGTGTCCAAAATGGACACGGAGACACATTACGACAATGTGTTCACTAATACAGTGTGTTCGTGAGGTTTTGGACACTTTGTGTCCATTTGTTGGACACGTGGACACCCCCAAGCTTACATACATATGTATTTCACCTCTGTACACTTAATCCCCTACATACACTTATGTATTTTCGTATTAATTTGGATTTACATATTGGGTTTGGGTTTCGATATAGTGTTTGATACATTGTTTCACCTTGCAACATTCCTACACTTATTTTAGACAACAAGTATATGAACCAATTAGTCAACATCTATTTGTTGAAGTATGGTACTCCATTCTTCGTAAGTTCTAGCTATATATGTCTCTCAAGATCCAATACTCAAAAATCCCAAGAAGAAGAAGAAGAAAAGAATAAAATGACATCGCTCAACACCCGATGACAACTCTTTGTAGAATTGTGTTAAAGTGTGAGTTCTACAGTATGAGTTCTACAGTATGGTTCTCTTTTTAGAATAAAATGACATCGCTCAACCCTATCGATCCTCCATACAAGTCTTCCTTCATCTATTGTCTTAAAGTGTGAGTTACAGTATGGTTCTCTTTGGTGAATTGTGTCTTATTATAGTCCCTGCAGCCATTCGACTGGCGAGGCAGAAACTATGTAGTCGTAGATAAAGTTGACTGTCATCCGACCCTCATCCCTCGGCAATGATGATACGACAACCAACCGGAGAGGCAAGAACATAGTCCCTGCATCCATTTGGATTAGTAAATGTTAATATGGGGTTTGGATTCACGGTGTATATGTTCACTGTCTTAAGGACATAGTCCCTGCAGCCATTCGACTGGCGAGGCAGAAACTATGTAGCCGTAGATAAAGTTGACTGTCCTCCGACCCTCATCCCTCGGTAATGATGATACGACAACCTATCACTATATCTTATATAGTAGTAGATGATGTCTTAGTATTACAATTATATTATTTGTGACTATCGATCTTACCAGATGGCACCCATGACCCGAGGAGCGGCACGTCGTTTGAAGAAAACAGTGAATGCTGAGGTGGCTCCTCCTACAGTTGAGGAGGAAATGGCACCGGTTGCTAGTGAGACCGGGAGTTCTATTCATCCAGCACCGGTAGCTAGTGAGACCGAGAGTTCTCTTCATGCAGTCCTTGCAAAGGACGACATCTCTCCTCGCACCAAAAATCTTGCTTTTTCGAGGTGGTTGCGTGAACGTATCACTGAGCGTTTGCGTGAGCAGCGTGGTTCTCATTAGCTATTAGTACTTATTTGTATTGGACTATTTGTATTGGGTTGTTTTTGTATTAGATTATTTGTATTGGACTACATATATGAATTAGAACTGTGTCAATCTCTGGATTATATTGGACTACGACATGGTGATCAGGACATAGTCCCTGCAGCCATTCGACTGGCGAGGCAGAAACTATGTATCCGTAGATAAAGTCGACTGTCCTCCGACCCTCATCACTCGGCAATGATGATACGACAACCAACCGGAGAGGATACTCTGAGAGATCCATCTGAGAGGGACGTATACTCTGAGAGATCACCTTTACAAGAATTATATCAGTAGTGGGATCGAGTGTTGGAGGAGATATTATCAAAGTATACGTCCTACTCAGATGGGTCTCTCACCGTTACTATTTTTTTCTGACAGCATGGTGGATGTGCTCCGTCCACAGATTCTTGCTCCGAGCCAACACTTTATCCCGGAGATCAAGTGGACATCTTTGGTGTAGAGTTCGAGTGAGAGGTTCCTGACAGCATGGTAGTCTCCTTTGTCAAAGTATCCGTGCTCATCCCACATTGGTTGTGGGATGAGCACGGATACTTTGACAAAGGAGACCACCATGCTGTCAGGAACCTCTCACTCGAGCTCTACAACAAGGATGTCCACTTGAGCTCCGGGACAAAGTTTTGGCTCGGAGCAAGAATCTGTGGACGGAGCACATCCACCATGCTCTCAGGAAAAAATAGTAATGGTGAGAGACCCATCTGAGTAGGACGTATACTTTGATAATATCTCCTCCAACACTCGATCCCACTACTGATATAATTCTTGTAAAGGTGATCTCTCAGAGTATACGTCCCTCTCAGATGGATCTCTCAGAGTATCCTCTCCGGTTGGGTTGTGTTCTGAGCCATCCGTTCTCACAGAGGGTCCTATTTTGGATTCTATATTTTGTATTTTGATTTCTGTATTTTGTATTTTGGTTTCTGTATTTTGTATTTTGGTTTCTGTATTTTGTATTTTAGTTTCTGTATTTTGTATTTTGTATTTTGGATTCTGAATTTTGTATTTTGGTTTCTGTATTTTGGCTCCAGCTCCATTTGCATTAATCTACGGTACGACATGGTGATCAGGACATAGTCCCTGCAGCCATTCGACTGGCGAGGCAGAAACTATGTAGCCGTAGATAAAGTTGACTGTCCTCCGACCCTCATCCCTCGACAATGATGATACGACAACCTATCAGAATCCTCGACTCTCTTTTGCTTCTTGGACCAGCTTCCAATCTCTCATTTCCTTCCGGGTCCACTCTACTCCCAATCTCTTCCTCTTTTATACACGGATCTACAGAATCAATACCATCCAAGGAAGGCAAAACTGAATCAGCATTGTCTTCCGGATCGTCCTCATCAAGGCATAACGGGTTGCTCAGCGTGCCCAGCTTCTTCAACTTCTCGCTGGCTGCAGAGTCAAAATGGGAACGGGTCCTCTTTGCCGGCCCGGAGCTCTGACTCGCACTCGTCGCCACGCTACTGGTTTCCTCTCCTCCTCTGACGCGGGTCATAAGAAAAGAAATTTTGTACCTCTTCTTCACATAAACATCATTGCCGCCTTGTACTCGAGCCTCCTCGTCTGTGACGCTATCCGACTTCTCGGTGCCTACATTATCACTCGAATCTCCCGTTCGACTCGTATCGTCCTCTTCTTCGCCTGTCTTTTCGCTCCCTGTCTTGCAATCATCTGCTATCACCGCCGACTCATTCGACTCCTTCTCCGATGACTCCGAGAAGTTGGATAGCGTCATAGACGAGGAGGCTAGGCTCGAGTACAAGGCGGCAATGATGTTTATGTGAAGAAGAGGTACGAAATTTCTTTTCTTATGACCCGGGTCAGAGGAGGAGAGGAAACCGGTAGCACGGCGACGAGTGCGAGTCAGAGCTCCAGGCCGACAAAGAGGACCCGTTCCCATTTCGACTCTGCAGCCAGCGAGAAGTTGAAGAAGCTGGGCACGCTGAGCAGCCCATTATGCCTTGATGAGGACGATCCGGAAGACAATACTGATTCAGTTTTGCCTTCTCCTCTCCTCCACCATGGCTATGGACCCATCTGCTCCTTCCTACTTCCATTCTTCTTATTTGACTCTCTCAGGCACATATGATATCCAGCTCAAGTGTAGAGTCGGAGGAGAAAAAGTGGACAGAAAGAGGAGGGGGAAGCAGCACAGCCGGCGGCATGACCCGGAGGAAGTACAGAGGTTTTCTTCAACATACGTAGGAGAACTATAAGGATATATCTTTTCACAATATGTCATTTTGTCAAAGACCCTTAATGTGACAACCATGTTACCGCGGTGTCGGAAGACTAACATGTCATAATTTTCTAAGTCGTGTGTTTTGACATAATCCTTCCAACTCTTTCCTCCTATGTCGTAATCTTGCATTATTACATAGAACTGAAATCCGGTTGGAGGATTATGTCAAAACACACGGCTTATAAAATTATGACATGTTAGTCTTCCGACACCGCGGTAACATGGTTGTCACATTAAGGGTCTTTGACAAGGTGATATGTTGTGAAAAGATATATCCTTATAGTTCTCCTACGTATGTTGAAGAAAACCTCTGTACTTCCTCCGGGTCATGCCGCCGGCTGTGCTGCTTCCCCCTCCTCTTCCTGTCCACTTCTTCTCTTCCGACTCTACACTTGAGCTGGATATCATATGTGGCTGAGAGAGTCAAATAAGAAGAAGGAAAGTAGGGAGGAGCAGATAGGTTCAGAGCCATGGTGGAGGAGAGGAGAAGGAAAATACTTGATCAGAACTTGAGGTGGAAAAGTTGTGACGTTGATAGCGTGAGAGAGGGAGAGGGTAGAAAAGATCTTCTCCCCCGACTCTACACTTGAGGTGGATATCATATTTTGGTTTCTGTATTTTGGCGCCAGCTCCATTTGCATTAATTTACGGTACGACATGGTGATCAGGACATAGTCCCTGCAGCCATTCGACTGGCGAGGCAGAAACTATGTAGCCGTAGATAAAGTTGACTGTCCTCCGACCCTCATCCTTCGACAATGATGATACGACAACCTATCACTATATCTTATATAGTAGTAGATGATGTCTTAGTATTACATTATGTGAGTTCATCTTGATTCTGTTACATTCTTCAGATACTAGATACGATAAGAACATATACTACACCATATGTACAGAACATAGATGATTCACACTAATGTATGCTAGAATGAATTTTGGGTTGTATTCTGAGCCATTCGTTCCCATATTTTGTGTGATTGTTGTAGACTTGGTTATAGGGACTGAAACCTGTGTACAGCGAGAAATGGACATTCTGTGATTGTTTGGATCCTATTCTACAGTGAGAAATGGTTATCTTTTTAAACTGCAGGGAGAAATGGATATTCTGTATTTTATTTTTTTATTTTTTTTGCAGATTTAGCGACGTTTACCGACGTCCTCCGACCCTCATCCTTCGGCAATGATGATACGACAACCTATCACTATATCTTATATAGTAGTAGATGATGTCTTAGTATTACATTATGTGAGTTCATCTTGATTCTGTTACATTCTTCAGATACTAGATACGATAAGAACATATACTACACCATATGTATAGAACATAGATGATTCACACTAATGTATGCTAGAATGAATTTTGGGTTGTGTTCTGAGCCATTCGTTGATAGCGACTCCGAAAGTATGCGTCACAATACGTCGCTGATAGCGACAAACAGCGACATATTGCGACTACCTTTAGTGTAATAAAAACCAACGTCGTTGATTTGTCGGAAAACGTCGCTAGTTTTATTAGTTCAGCGGCGTTTAGCGTCGCAAAGATTATTACGTCGCCGAATATTAAACGAATACCGACGCTTTGCGACGTATTTACAGACGTCGCTAATTTCTGATAAAAAGGGTTTCCTCGGTTCGACTTTTCATTTCTCCCTCTCCCCAAATTTTTTGTTCCCGGCCCTCTTCTCCGACCTCGACGACAGCCCGACCCCCTTCCCTCCGGCGCCGCTCATCCTCCTCCTCCACCGCGAGCCCCTTCTCCTCCCTCCGGCGAGTACCTATCACTATATCTTATATAGTAGTAGATGATGTCTTAGTATTACATTATGTGAGTTCATCTTGATTCTGTTACATTCTTCAGATACTAGATACGATAAGAACATATACTACACCATATGTACAGAACATAGATGATTCACACTAATGTATGCTAGAATGAATTTTGGGTTGTGTTCTGAGCCATTCGTTCCCATACTTGACAATTAAGCCATTCGACTGGTGAGGCATAAACTATGTATCCGTAGATAAAGTTGACTGTCCTCCGACTCTCATCCCTCGGCAATGATGATACGACAACCTATCAATATATCTTATATAGTAGTATGATGATGTCTTAGTATTACATTATGTGAGTTCATCTTGATTCTGTTATATCCTTCAGATACTAGATACGATAAGAACATATACTACACCATATGTACAGAACATAGATGATTCACACCAATGTATGCTAGAATGAATTTTGGGTTGTGTTCTGAGCCATTCGTTCCCATACTTGGCAATTAAGCCATTCGACTGGCGAGGCAGAAACTATGTATCCGTAGATAAAGTTGACTGTCCTCCGACCCTCATCCCTCGGCAATGATGATACGACAACCTATCACTATATCTTATATAGTAGTAGATGATGTCTTAGTATTACATTATGTGAGTTCATCTTGATTCTGTTATATCCTTCAGATACTAGATACGATAAGAACATATACTACACCATATGTACAGAACATAGATGATTCACACTAATGTATGCTAGAATGAATTTTGGGTTGTGTTCTGAGCCATTCGTTTCCATACTTGGCAATTAAGCATGTGAAATAGAACTGATTATGTTTAGTTTGTCTTACGATACAGATTTGGACATTGCTAGAATGATTGTTGTAGACTTGGACATTGTGTGAATTTTGGGTTGTGTTCTGAGCCATTCTGAGAACTGGACATTGTGTGATTGTTGTAGACTTGGTTATAGGGACTGAAACCTGTGTACAGTGAGAAATGGACATTATGTGATTGTTTGGATCCTATTCTACAGTGAGAAATGGACTTTTTAAACTGCAGGGAGAAATGGACATTCTGTATTTTATTTTTTTTAATTTTTTTTGCAGATTTAGCGACGTTTACCGACGCCTTCCGACGTAATTTTGCGTCGGTAAACGTCGGTAGATAATTAATATTATCCAGGCTACCGACGTTTAGCGACGTCAATATATGTCAGAGGGCGTCGGTAAACGTCGGTAATTATCCCCAGGAATTCCCAGGATTTACCGACGCTTTGCGACTTTTTACATGTCACTAAATCACCGACGACCCGACGGTAATTCATCGGTAAATTTACCGACTCATAGCGACACGAAATATTACGTCGCAAAGAGCGACGACATGACGGTAGACGTCGGCATTATACCGACGTATAAATACGTCGGCGAACGTCGGTAATTGCGACGTTTGGCGACGTTTAGAAGATCAGCGACTTACATTTCGGCGACCAGTACGAAACGTCGGTAATTTTGTCGCTAAATATTTTTAGCGACGAAAATTGTTGTTTTAGCGACGTCTTTAGGCGTCGCTAAAACGACTTATTTTGGTAGTGGATGTGAAGATCAATTGTTTTGTCCAAGACTCCGAGCAGGGAGCTCATATACGTTGACGGGCGGATCAATAGCATGAGCACACGAACGTTGGTTGACACGGACGTCACTCATAGCTTCATCTCGAATGTGGACGTCCGTTGATTGGGACTAGCCTTGAAAAAAAGATTTAAGCAAGATGAAGGCGGCCAATGAGGACGTGCGTCCCATGTAGGGGATAACCAAGGGAGTTCACGTAGAAGTAGAATATTGGTCGGGTGTTGCCAAGTTCACTGCTACGTTATTAGACAACTTCAAGATGATACTTGCCATAGATTTACTAATCGTAGCGAAGGCGCTACCATGTCACACTTGAGAGTCGTTAGCTTTATGGAGGAAGGCCCGTCGTGCTTGGTGAGAGTTGTAGGAGGTGAGCTATCAGCTCAAGGAGGATAGCAAAAGGGAGACAACCTACTTGGTAGTGCTCGAGATAAATGAGGACTTCGAGGTGGAAGACCTTTCAAGCGAGACCAAGAATGTTGCAAAGGAGTGTCCCGATGAGTCACTTTTACGGAGGAGGTGCATCGTTCTACCAAGCTGGACACAAGTAAAGAGAAGCATGTCGTGGACTGCGAGGAGGTAGAGGCAACAAAGATATGTCTACGAAAGTATAGTAACATATGCAAGAAATCACTCAAGGATCGTGATGGACGTTCTGGTCGACAGAGTTGCAATAAGACTCGCATGTAGGAAGGTGTGGAGGACTATATGCACCCACGAGATGAGATGGATCGACGACATGATAGTCCGCTCGAACCTCTTTTTGTGTCAAGGAGGATATAGACCATGGTGAAAGATGATGCGATGAACTTATTTTCTTTCGATCTTAAGGACAATATGGACAAGTCTGGAAAGGGTCGCACGAGAAGGACAACAAAGAAACGAGACACAACGACTATGTCTACGAGAGTGGAAATCGTTCGGAGACTTCGATGTATTCGACGAAACATGTTGGAAAGAATGTCACTCACAATATTTTTCAGTCCGCCAAGATGGATCTGCATAACTCTCATCTGATAGAATTTTGCTAGAAGTTTCTGGAATTCTGGAGAAAGTGATAAAATCTTCTTGAAGACTCTTGAAGTCTCCATAGTCTTCTAGAAGTTCTAGAAACTTTCCATATCTATGACCTAGAATCATCTCTGAAATATTCTATTTCCGGAAGCTTTATACAAATCTTTTTAGGTCCTATAAATAAGTGGGAGGCTCATTTGCTTCTCACCACCCAAAAAGTTGTAAACTCTCTCTAGTATAGTGAAGCTTTCAATATTCCACTCTCACTTGCTCTATTTTTTTTTTTCATTCTCTTCTTAGCGATCTTGCTAAGCGTTCGGAGAAGGCTTACGCGGATCTTCGTTTAGGAAGTTCATGTGCTTCACGGAACAAGGTACATGTAAAAATATAAGGCCATGTTTGATTTACAGAATCATGACATAAAGGAAAGTAATTCCTTTCCTATATTTGGATGCCAAAGAAAATGTTTGGGAAAGGAAACTGATTCCTAAGGAAAAGATAAATTGGGGGAGGGGGGGGGGGGGGGGGGGGGGGGTGAGTTCCCCCCCCCCCCCCCCCCCCCACCTAGCAATTCATTTTTCCACTCTAGGAATTCACTTTTCGACCCAATTTTTCTTGGCCTTTTCAAACACCGGAAAAAAAAAATTTAAGAAATGAGATTCATGTTGGATAATCCAATGGCTCTTCATAGTCTAGTTTT
>JANAVB010041419.1:9607401-9682401 GCA_029216955.1 Iris pallida | reverse complement strand
CCTAGGAAAAGAAAAATTGGAAGAAAAATGGTTTCCTCCACCCACCTAGGTATTCACTTTTCTACTCTAAGGCCTCGTTTGGTTCGCAGAATCTCCGGGTTGGAAAAGGAAAGTAATTACTTTCCTATGTTTTGGTGCCAAAGAAATGGAGGAGGAAAGTAAAGTGATTATCAATGGAAGAAAAGTTAGGAAGAAAAATGATTACATCCATCCAAGCAAGGAATCGCTTTTCCACATTAAAGTAATCACTTTCCTTTCCAAATTTTTTGGTATTTCCAAACATCGGAAAGGAAAATTAATGAAAATTAAAATTTTTCAAAGGAAAGAAAATGGCAAATAATTGATTTCCTTTCTCTTTCATTCAGCAAACCAAACGAGGCCTAAGAATCATTTTTTTCTCCCAATTTTTTTGGCCTTTCCAAACACTGAAAAAAAAATAGATAAAAATTACAATTTTTTTATATAAAAAAACAAAGAATTGATTTCCTTCCATTTCCTTTCTGCGAACCAATCAAGGCCTAAGCTCACAATGTGTATCAGCCATTAATATAGACTATCATATCTCTCAAGTCCTTCACCATGTAAATTTGGAGTTGGGTAAAATTTATATTTTTCGTTATTCTAACGTTTATGTATGACGTGGTTCGTGTTGTGACAATACTGCTGTTTGTGCTCGTCGTGTAACATTAACTCTTGCAACAAACATAAGATTATATTTAAAAACATTTTTGTATTGTAAATATAAATAATTCACATAATTATTTGGTCTACATAATCTATATTTTTTGGTTACAAAAATGCTATTTGGCTCCCAAAAAATTTGGGTAATATCATCTCCAATTATGTGGCATATGACATGGCTGATGACATGACAACTGACATAACAAAATTGAACATTAAACATTAAAATTAATATTAATATTAAAATTAATATTAATATCAAATTAACATGAACAATAATATTAAAATTAATATTAACATTAACATTAACATTAACATTAACTTTAACATTAAAATTAATATTAACATTAAATCAAAATTAGCATTAACATTAAAATTAATATTAATTAGCATTAACATTAACATTAAATTTAATTTTAATATTAAATTAAATTACCATTAGCATTAACATTAACAATAAAAAAAATTGGATAATTAATTTTTTTGGTTAAAACATGACATGTCAGCTGGCATATCAGTTGCCATGTCAGATGCCACATAATGGGAGATGACATCACCCAAAAATTTTGGGAGCCAAATAGCATAATTGCTTTTAATTATCCATAATCTATGATTTTTGGTTATCTATAACTTATGTCTTTTGACATTTCTCCTTTAATTATCATCATGTTAATCTCCATTGTAACCCTATATAAAGGGCTATTCTCAAGTTGATTGAGACAAGTAAATGAAGAAACTATCTTCATCTCTTTACTTTATAATACGTTATTAGCACAATTCCTCTAGGAAATAGAAGAAGGGAAAAATATTTTACATACGGAAGAAATTGTTCTCTTAAGAATTTGGAGTTCCATGGCCCAAGTTTTGACTAGGCCAAAGACCATAAGCATCAAGTCTTTCCTAATGCTTTACAAGTTAACAAATCACTAGATCAACAACAAAAAATAGAAGGTTTTTTTACTAGAACTGGAAAACCTTGAAAGCACATAAGTGAACAAAAACAGTCAAAATTTGCTCTAATTCTTCCCCGATGGAAGCCACAGGCCACCAACTTCAAAATAAAACAAAGATCAATTTGTTTACCAAACATCTTCATATTGTTACTGTGTCGTGTCAGACACAATACACACTCCAAAAGTTTACTTAAATAAGAACGATAACCAGCATTAGCTAATGACTAACTATGCTGAGTCAAGTCTATAGTAATCTTGGACCTGTATTTCGAATTTCCATAGCCCAAGTTTTGATTATGCCAGGAACCACAAGCATGAAATCTTTACTAAAACTTTCTAAGTTAAGAAATCACTACATCACCTAAAATAAATATTTTTTCACTAAAATTTGGAAACCTAGAAAGCAAACAAATGAAACAAAAAAATCAAAAAAAATTCTCTAGTTCTTCTCCAATCGAAGCCACATGCCTTCAACTGCAAAGTAACTCAAAAATCAATTTATGTAATTGTTGTGCCCTGTCAGATGCAATATGGACGCACTAACCATAGCCGATGTTGCGTGCCTGAATAGTGTCTGTCACGACCCGCACCCATTTTTTTTTTTAAAAACGGATACGAGACGTGTCCAAGCCAGCCTACGCCGCAGTGTCGGCGGTAGAATGCTGTCACGGCCATGAAGATCAAAATCACAAACAATGCTCATTCACATAATTAATTTAACTTACAATGATTACAAGTTTTACATTTGTAGAATAATATAAACTTGTACAAATAAATGAATGACTACAACTCAACTATCTAGCTAGTCTCTAGGCCTTTGTCTGCAAGTATTCCCGTCACTCCCTAAGCTAAGTGAATCCACGGCTAACCTGAAAATGTTGGTTTCCAGTCAGGAATGGAATGAGCACAATCCACTGAATGCAATCTCAATAAAGAAAATGACTATAAAACAAAGGTTAGACATCAATCATGAGTTTTGAAAATAACAGTAAAGCCGTAAGAAAAATCAATAGTAATAAATAGACTCATATACTTTCCACCGTTAGAAGTACCTTTGATATGTGATCGGTCTCGGGACAATTATGCGACACGGTCTACACGGTCTAAAGTTACACGGTCTACAGTTACACGGTCTACAATTACACGGTCTACAGTTACACGGTCTACAGAAAATATTGCAATAAAGAAACATTGTCTACAGAATAATAATCACGAACTACACAGATTAAATGCAATAAATAAATCACTGTCTACACGGTCTACTTTGCAATAAATAAATCACTGTCTACACTGTCTACAAGAAATAAATGTAACACGGTCTACACGGTCTACAAGAAATAAATGCAACACGGTCTACACAGTCTACACGGTCTAAGGTCAGATCACACATCGTTGGTACTTCTCATTCCCGACTCAATAATTTATAATAAAAAAATAATCACATAACTAATGAAACCAACCAATGAAATATAGTGAAAATCAATATCGAAATGCAGACAATAAACTGTACTCGCCTGTGGTCCTGTGCTGGTGAAACCGATGATCCAAACCACTCAATATGCCACTATAGTCAAAACTCGTACAACAGTCCCCGGAAGCTGAAATAAACAATATCAATGATCTCAGAATAGTCCAATTAGCTAGGATTGCCTGTCCTTACGTCCAATTCTGGACACAGGGGCAAAACGGTAATTTCGAACAAAAACGATGTCTGCCGTTGGACCCGCTTTGTACCGAAAAGAGTGCCAGAGTCAACGGTCTCTAAAGTCATCAAACTACATGTCTACGGATCCAGTTTTTCGATACGAACCCAACCGTATGTCCAAAGTTGGATTCCGGCGGGCCGTGCACAAAATCGCCCGTTGAGTAGGACCCGTGGGGCCCGCGAAACGGTGATTTTACCAACAGTCTCAGAATCAGACCAAACTTGGCATGCAGGACCAGAAAAATGATACGGTCATGTTGGCACAAGTTCAATCCAAGGTAGAGTCAAGAACACACACGTATATAACACACCATTAATATCCTTATGAATATATTTGTATTTATATATAATGACATATATATATTACTAATCCACTAACTATTTGTATAGTTTAATCCAACTAACTATTTGCCCATTAGTGGTTAATTACAGCACTTCGTTTTATATTATATTGATTGGGTGAGTGTCAAAGTGGGACTTAAATGAATAAGTGGATAGATGGAGGGTGTTTTTGAATGACTACTTTTGTTTACAAAGAGTGGTTCGGCTGCTCTTCTATGCATGGTTTATTATAATCCATAAAATGAAAGCAACACTATTGTTCTCTATTCCATGCATGCCTTAACATAATAAAAGCTGAAGAGAAAAGAACGGAGGGAGGGTACAAAGGACATTACCTACATGTTAGAAACCATAGGTGATTGCTACTACTCCTGTGTTGTTTCTTATTCTTCTCGACTTCTTCTTCTTATTTTTTTTCACATAAATAGTAAAACATATTTATTTATTAATTTATTTAACAACATCTTTTCTCTTCCTCTACAAACCTATGCTCTTATTAATTATACATATCTAAGGAGAGTAGGAAACTTAAAACATACATCTATTGCTTCCTATACGTGAATGGTGTCCTCTTCCTCTATATACTTGGTTCCTATATATAACAGTTAGCAAAATATAGAGAGAGGTTTACCTACTGATTGCTGGCACAAACAACCCTGACTTCGTTATTTCTCGGATAGGACGGTACTGGTTGAGGGGTTGTGATGCGTCGACTGACTCTACGTAGTTCCGAGAGGTCGACGACAGCGGCAATGGATCTACTACAGTCGCCTCGGCCACGCGGGGTAATCGGGAGGCGCTGTCTCAGCGTCGAGCCTTGGCTTGCGTCGGTCGCGTCGTGGGGAAGCCGATCCAGTCAAGCCACAAAGCTCCGACCTCCGCTCCGTTGAACCGGCCGAACGTAGATGTGTCGGACGAGATGCGGCATCTACGCTCCTACGCGAGCCTCGCCGAAGCTCCGAGGGAGGAGAACGCGGAGGAGGAAGGTGTAGTCGGTTGAAGATGGCGGCTAATAAAAGTGGAGGCTAGGGTTTGTTTACATATAAGAGGGGGAAGACTCGGGAGAGTCGACGGATTTGTGGGGATGACCCGCTCGGCTTGGCTGGGTATTATTGCTGTTTTAACAAAAGAGGAGGGAAATTAGTCATGTGGGCCCGGCCCGAGCTCAGCTGGGCTGGGCTGGGTTGGCCGAGCCAGCCAATGCTTCTAATATGATTTCAAATACATTATATTAGTATCAACATGCCTTTTTACTCCCAGTTCATATTACTTCCAGATTCTAGGATGGAGATTTTTCTACTTTAGCATCCGAATTTCCTCCATTGTCTGCAGTTGCCATGTATAGTCAAACAGCTGCCTGGAAGATAAAAGTTTAATGATATCTTAATTCACTACTTGAGATATCATTAGAAGGGATTGCCAAAATGGATCTCAGAAACATTAAACATATGGGTTGCATGAACTTGGGGGAATTTGAAGGATGCTCCTTGGTTGTATGAGCTTAAACTACAAGGCCAACAAGGTAAACCTACCAAATGGGCTGGGTTTTCCGGCAAGGCCACTCTTGTCATAGCTACATCAGCTAGAAATTTGAGGATTTTGGTTAACAATAAATAATTGGGTGTTGGTTATGGGTAGGTCCTATGGTCCAGTAATTGTCACTGCACCTATGTAGATCTGAAGGCCCGATGCAATAATAGTGTTTAATAACTTATACACATACATTTATATATATACATATCTATATAGTGCATAAATATAAAATTTCATCATTTAAGTCAAATAAATAATAAAAGTATTTCTGAATTTTTGGGAAGGGGGACTACAGTGTCATATCGTATTCACATCCTTGCAACACAACTTGAATGGGATATCAAAAATATATCCTATATATAAAAAAACTAAAGGGGTTTCATGAACAACGAAACATTACCAAAAACCAACAGTCTTCAATGTCTTATATGTCATAATTTTAGAGCTAAAGAAAGAAAGTAAAGATGGAAAGCATTAAACTTAACCAAGCCCTAAAATCAAAAGAAAAGATGAAGGAAGTTATATGTTGGGTGGGTCGTCGGTGTCCTTCCCACTTCGACGGTGCTGGTGGTAGCCCTAAATTCAGAGAGAAATCTTAAGATGTGAAAGAGAAGGAGAGAGAAGAAGACTCTCAAATTCAAGGCCGTACTCGATGCAGGTCGTCTCCCTATAGTCGGCGATGCTCAAAATCAAGGTCGCGGAGGCCTTCAGGTCGTGGTGTGCTCAAAATCAAGGTCAAGAGAGAGGGAAAGGAGAGGGAATCATAAAAATGAAAGTGCCAGAGAGAGGGAAAAGAGAGGAATCGGGAAAATAATTGTGAGAATTGGGTATTCTCATATGTAACACATTTTTTCATGTCACATGTAATGTATGTGACACTAAGTTTGTAACTTTTGAATTGTTTGTCACGGTTTCAAATGTTACCATAATAATAAAAAAACAAAGAAATACAAAATTGAATTTTTTGTAACGTTTTTTTAATTATTATAACGTTTATAACTTACAAAAGTGTAACGGTTATTACCATTACAAATTATAAAAAATAGGTGTTACGAATTACATGTTTTGATGTAGTGGAAAAGAAAGGTATTGAAGAGGTAAGTCTAATCATGTATACTTAGACACATGCATATTTTAGTAAAAGTAAATACATGTTTGATTTATGTGTTTATAGATCGATTAGAACGTAAATTTTCTAGATCTACTTTCTCATTTTGGGTCTGATTGGATTGATGGTTAAGAGAGTTAAGTGAGGAAAAGTTAAGTGAGGGGGAAACAAAACTATGCTTGGTTTGATGGTGGGAGTTTATGAGGGAGGGTTATAGAGAGTTAAGTGAGGTTTTATTTCTCCCTTTTTTGTTCATTTTTTAACCCTCCAAATCGGAGGGTTAACGAGGGTGATTGAGAAATTTTGTTTAAAAAGTCATAAATGTCCCTTATTTGTTCTATAAATATCATAATTTTTCTCCATTTTTCTTCTTTTTTTGAACATGTTGCTCTGTACCTTTCTAATTTGTGAATATATTTTGACAAGTTCTAATTAAAAATTCAATCAAATTTAATTTTATGACATATGTAATAAGGTTATTTTGGTAACTATCATATTTTTATTAATCGTCCTCTCACTCAAAACTTCCAATCCAAGCAAGAATTATTAAACACCCCCCCCACTTAACTGTCCCCCCAATCCAAACATGATTCTATGTATTGACTCTACTCCCCCTCATTTAACCCCACTTAACTCTGCATATTTTTTTCACCTCAATCGAAGCAGACCCTTAGTTTTTAAATCTAAATTTGTATTGAACATATTCACAATTTCATTCAAAATAGAAAAAGTATGATAATCTATTTAAGATTACATATAAATTTATTTCTATACTTTTTAGTATGAACTATAAAATTAATCTAGAATATCTTGAATTTTCTTTACTTATTTGGAATTAGTTAATTACATTAAATTAGTTTATATGAATTTATTATTTCTATTATTTTATTTATTTGAATTCTACAAGGTACTACTTCACATTGTTGTATATGTGAATCGAAAAAAGAGAGAAAAAATTACCCAAAATATATTATTATATAATGATCGTATTGTTGTATATGTGATACACATAAGACATAATATTATTTGATAGTGTTTTTATCACATTGTTGTTTATGTGATACACATGAGACATAATATTCTTTGATAACATTTTATCATGAATCACATTGATGCATATGTGATACACATAAGATATAATAATTTTTGATAACGTTTCATTACATTGTGGCATATGTGAAGTTTGTAATATTGAAAACGTTTATCAAAAATATTAATTATTTAAATTAATATTTAATATAATTATTTTTTGCCATATAGATGTCGAATCTTGCAAAGCTTGAATTCAAAGATCTTGATGTGAGCAGAGACAATTATTTATCATGTCAATTGGATGCAAAGTTGTAATTTCAGTTCAACAAGCTTGATGGTACTATCAAGAAGAAAAATAAAGAATGTTCTAAAGCCATGGTCAAGGCTTTGATTTTCCTACGACATCATATCCACGATGATCTAAAGACATAAATCTATGTGAGGATGATTCATTGAATATGTTGACATCTCTAAAGGATAGATTTGACCACCAAAGGACGGTAATCCTTCTGACTGCTCAAAGTAAGTGGTTGAATCCAAGATATCATGACTATATAAAAAAACATTATATATATATATATATATATATATATATATATATATATATATATATATATATATATATATATATATATATATATATATATATATATATATATATATGCAAATGACCTCTAGCCTAATGGTTAAGAGAGATGCATGCGGCCCAAGTGGTCGGGAGTTCGAGCCTCAGTGGAGGCGAGTTCACCACAAGTACCCATTGCTTCAAATATATATATATATATATATATATATATATATATATATATATATATATATATATATATATACATATAGTTTTGCTCTGTTTAATATTGTTTCTCGTCTTTGGTTGTGCGGAGAAAAAGTAACAGACACTCAAATAATTGAGAAAATTCTTTCCATTTTCATGCAAATAATGCGCTTTCGCAGCAATAATACCGGGAAAGAAATTTAATAAAATACTCTGAACTGGTGACTGTCTCCTTGTAGCAGAGACAAATAGCAATATTTTTATGAAAAACTAGAACTCTAGACCAACTGGGTCAATGGCAATTCCAGAGACAAATACCAATTTTGGAATTAATAGAGGTCGTGGTGGAGTACGTGGGAGAAAAAAAAAAGATATGGTCATATATGGTTATTAGCCATACAAAGGTGAAAATAATAGTTCACAAAAGAATAAATGGAACAAGTGGAGAACACCCTCTAACAAAAGGAATCAAGTTACCAATGAACAGTTTGAGAAGATGTTGATGCGAAAAAAAAATATATTTTACATTGAATGAGCACTCGGTTTTATGTTTATTCAAGTACTTATAAACTATTTACATTTGAAGGCATGTTTTATTTTGGTTTCAATCGTAGAATATCTAGGTCATGAGAGTTTGTTTATTTAAAAATCTTTATTATAAATTTGGAGTCACATTTCTATTATATATTACCATTTGAAATGCTTAATTGTTTATTATTATACTTATGCTAGCTAGAATACATGTTCATAATTTTTTTTTTTTGCTTCATGTAAACCAAATAGAAGTAGTAATGCTTGTCATAAATATGACAAAGATGGACATTGGTTTAAGCAATGTCGAGCTGCTCAACAAGAGCTTGACATAATCAAAGAATCCAAGAAAAATAACTTGGATGTGTTTGGTAGATGTGCTACAACACATATGATTTTTTAAAAAAAATCCCCCAAAGTTAGTATTTGGCATGCATAAAGTGTCAACAATAGCTAGGCCAGCCCATATAATTGAGGGCTTTGGAAGAGCACACATCATATTACCTAATGGTACTCAAACCTATTTGCAGAATGGGTTACATTCAAGCGGTTCCAAAAAGGAATATGTTAACGATCAAGGATATACGCAAAATGGGTACCATATTGAAACTCGAAATGATAACAACAAAGAGGCATTCTGTATCACATCTAATGTTGAAAGCAAAAGGCTCACATTAGAAGAATTATTTTGTCTTTCGGTGGGTTTTTATTACACTACCATTGGTATAATTGAATCTAATATGAATGTGACAAAATATAAAGCCAATGATCATATCTTATGTAGCATTTGGCTGACCCTTTAGGTCATTCAGGACAAACTATGTTCAATCGGACATTGATAATTCTTGTAGACATTTATTGAATGTCACGACCCGGTCCCAATTTCTTGGATCAAATCGGATCATGCCCAGCCTGCACCGTTGTTGAGACGGCGGCAGTAAGCTGTATCACTCATGCAGGTAATATCAACAACACAATAATTGCCACAAATTTATTATTCCGAATTAAAAAAAACTTTTTACAATAAAATGAAAGATACATCTGAAATATACTGTTTTCCACAAACATCATGATTTATAAAAGAAGAAGAAAATCTAGGCAACCAGCTCATCAGTCTCGAGATCATCGTCCTCTAGTTGGAATCTCGAAAAAATACCGCGGAATAAAGCATCATCAGTGATACCTAAAATGTTGGATCTCCAGTCAGGAGTGAGCAAAGTACAATTCATGCTAATTTAACAATTGAAATAATAATAGAATTATGCACTTTTAAAAATTTTGAAAATCAACTAAGCAGTTACAGTTTTAAAACAGTTACAGTTTCTGTGATGTGAATAGGCAATGAATATGACCGGCTTGGGTTGTAAAGTTGTATCCTATTGATACGATATAGCTTATCCCCGTGTGTATGAGGGGTAAGCTAACACAGTCAGTATACTACTTTGGATGTGGTCATACTCATTACACTACTCCCCCAGTCCCCAATAGTTACAGTAGTTACAGTCAGTGCTCTCAGAGAGAGTTCCGTGTTGCATCGTGGTTTAAACTTGCAATAGAACGATTACTAAATAATTGTAAACTAACACAAAATGTACTTGCCTTTGTTTTATTGACTGGATTCGTTTGTTGATTCCGGGGTGATGCTAGTACAGTCCTCGAAACCCTACAATTGAGAATTTGACTCAGATTCCAGGTTTACCAATCTAGCTACGCTAGTTGAAATCTCTATTTGTGTCCTAATCCAATTATAATTCTTTTAATTAGCTAACACAAGCAAAACACGATTATTAGTGCGTTGTAATTAATACGAGGGAAAAAGATCATTTTATGTTTTGAATTCGAAAAACTTCGTCGATACCAGATTAATTATTAAAACTTGGTATTTTCATAGTTTATAAGTATGAATCTAATTTTCTTATTTAGTGAGAAATACATGATTTTTAATTAAATAGAAACTTGTCAATTTTTAGGTGAGAAAATCTTCATTATTTTTTTATACGAAAATACCTTTTTATTCAATTTACTCGTTTAATACAAAAACTCGCAAAACCAGAAATAACTAAAATCTAAGCTACCAATTACAGTTACAGACCACAGGCAGCTGGGCTTATGCCCATTACAATTTATTTACATAAATTGAAATAAGACAAAACCGCCGTTAGTCCTAAACTTTAAATAAATAAAATATGAATAAAATTAAATAGTAAAAATAAAGATAAATATAGAGTCTCAGATATGGTCCAATCCTCAACTGGCTAATGCCTCAACGTCCGGGTGGAGCCGGTTTCGTTTGCACTTAGTCGGGTCCATTGACCGATACGGTCGTCACCCAAATCCAAATATTAAATAAAATTTCGAAATCCATTTTAAATTTATTTTTAAAATAATCTAGAATTTACAGAAAAATTCGGCAGCATCTCCTATGTTTTTGGTCAACCCAAAAACTGGGAAATTGGCCGATAATTTTTCCTGCAAATCCCAAACCAGGGAAACCCAAATATGTATATATATAATAATCCACAACCAATCCACAGATAAATTCGGAACGATCCGAATAATTTTCGGAAGTCCGATTCCAACCCAAAAATCACAGAACGCTACCGGAAAAATCCGGAAAGCCAAAACATACCAAAAACCAATTCCCGAAATATTCAGGAAATCCAAAATAATCTACAGAACCTTTCCGAAGGTTCCGGAAAAATACAACGTCGCTAAAACCTAATTCCCAAGGGGAACCGGGGACCATTTCTCATCATAGACTAGAATAAAAAAATGGGCGGGACAGGGGTTATACCTCAGGTTGCTCGGCTAGAGCTCTCAGATGAAAATAATAGAAAGAATTTGAGATCCAGACAGCAAAAGAGACTCGGAACAGCGCTGGTTCGGAGTTCGAGACGCGACGGGGTGCTGGGACAGCAGCGAACAGCAGCGTCGCTGCCACAGAACAGCAGATCGGGTCACGGAGTCGCGGCCAGGGGAGTGCGCGGGCTAGGGCACGTGCCTAGGTCAGCGGGGAGCCGGCCAGGGAAGTTGGCCAGAGGGAAGTTGCACGGGGAGACGTGCGACGAAGGGGGCGGCCGACAGGGGTCGTCGGAGCACGGGCGTCGGCCTGGAGGAGGCCGACGGGGGTCGACGGTTGGCCGGAAAGAGGGGGCCGCACGGCGCTCGGGCGCTGGTGTGGGCGCGCGAGGGAAGACGGGCGCGAGGGTACTCGGCCAATGGCGGCGCGGTGTCGGGAGGCCGGCGGGGAACGCCGGAGCGGCTGCGGGGGCGCGGGCGGACGAGGGAAGGGGTGTTTGATCTCTTCTCTGGAGAGAATGTAGAGGGAGAGGTGGAGATGGGTTTATATAGGATGAATGAGAGAATGGGAGTTTCGGATCCCAACGGCCATGGCCGTTCGGAAGGTGAACGGAGGAGGCCGGGAAGTTTCGGGAAGAGGAAACGGAGGGGCGCGGCCTGGTCATTGCTCGGGAGCCAAAAGTCACAGGCTGAGAGGAAAAAGGAAAAGAAAAATTCTTTCCTTTCAACTGAAAGTAATATATGGAAAATGAGTAAAGGTTTTAAAATAGTAGTTTAAATGAAAGGATTTTAAATAGTAGTTAAGTGAAAGGGTTTTGGCTGTAGTAAAGAATTGAAAGTTTTAATACCAATTATTATTAGGAAAAGATTATTTCGAAAAAAAACTAAATTGAGTTTCCTGAAACAGGTCTGAAACGGGTTCGGGACAGGTCTGGTCCAAAACTGAAATTCTAGAAATAATAATTTTCTAAAAATACCATTTCCTAAATTAATATTTAACTAATTTAAATATTCAATCAATTAATTGAAAAAAATAAAGGGTTCTAGACGGGTTCGGGTCTCGGGAATGAGTTCTGGTCTGGGTCAGAAAAATAAAATTCCATGATTATTTATTTTGAAATAAATGATTTCTAATAATCTAGAAAAATAGCAAACACGAAATTTAATAATAACAAAACTGAATTTACGGGTTTCACAACCTTCCCTCCTTAGAAAATTTCGTCCTTGAAATTTAAAAGATAGGGTAGGATAGGATAGATTTACCACAATCAAGCAGGTACGGTACTGCGCCTGTAACTAGAGTCCAACAATAAAAATTTCCAAGGCAGTCGTGGATGAGACGGTTTAGGGACAAGTTTTATTTATGATATCATCCATGCAGAAAAATACAAAAGCGAACCAAAGTACACGAGGTTGATCAGACCATCATGCACCGGTCCTAATTAGACAATATATTAGTGGGTGCACCTAATAAAATACTGTCATGATCAAGCTTGATAAAGAGATAGCTTGCAAAACTAGGCTGACTTAGCAGCATCATTCAAGTTTGGAATGAAAAGATAAGAAGTAGGAGTTTAAGTGATGGCTCAAATTCTGATCTTCTTTTCACCTCTGACTACGCTTGCAACTGGTTTCTCTGGCACTGAAAGGCTGAGTCCAATCTTCAGCTCTGACTCGGATCCGGAATATAGTGTCTGAGCTGCGATACGTAGAAAACGTTGTGCACACCCTCAAGATTAGCTGATAGAGCTAACCGGTACGCTACTTCTAACTCATCTTAAAACTTCAAATGGCCTGATGTACCTGGCTCAACTTTTCTGCTCTGCTAACACTGATCGTTCCTCTGGTAGGAGAAAATCTTCACAAAAGATGCTATCTCCTTCTTCAAACTCCACTGATTGACGATGCTAACTTGGTAGTTGTTGTAAGGAAACTCTACCAATTTTAAATGATCTTCTCCAAGACCCTCCAATTTTCAAAACACAAGATCTAACATATCTTCAAGCGTCTGGATTATCTTCTTTGATTGTTCGCCGATTTGTACTCCATAAATCCGGTAGGGGTGCCTCTCGTACAATGCTGCCAACTTCTCGGTGAATAAACTAACCTTGATGGGAATAAAGTGTGCTGACTTAGTCAGTCGGTCCACTATAATCTAATTGGTGCCCTTCTCTCCTTGGAAACAAGGCAATCCTTTACCCAAAGTTCATTGTTATATGCTTCTACTTCCACTCCGAATTGTCCAGCGGCTGCAACAAACTTGTTGTTCTCTTGCTAAATTCCTCATGTTGACAAATTTACATCTAATCCCATACCTGGAATTGTCCTTCTTCATTCCATAGCACCAATCAATGGAGGCATATTCCGATACATCTTATTAGCTCCTGAATATATGGAATACTGCGACTGGTGCATTTCTTTCATCAACTCGTTCCTCCGTTTGTCAGCCGATACACAAAGTCTCGTACCATTCTTCAGAGTTCCACTACTGATCAATTTAGAAACCCTCAAGTGTTCCTGCCAACACTTGATCTCTAAGCCTGCAAAGTGTCTCGTTTTGAAACTACGACCTCTTGATTTTGTCCATCAGCCTTGAACTTCATCAATACTGAATCAGCATCCAGCTCCGTCCTTCTATCTCCAAATAGTATAACCTCCAGTCCAAGCTTCTCGACGTCTTCTAGTAGGTGCCACTCCTTGGTTAAGAACATCGCCACTGGTATCGACTAAGTGTATCAGTGATCACATTAGCCCTACCCGGGTGGTATAGCGGGTCGATGTTGAAATCCTTCATCAGCTTCAGCCATCTTCTTTGTCTAATATTCAGCTCTTTCTGAGTGAAGACATATTTCAGACTTTTGTAGTCCGTATATATTTTTACTCCCTTTCCATAAAAATTATGCTTCCATAGCTTCAAGGCAAAGATAATTGCAGTAAATTCCAAATTAGGTGTGAGATAATTCTTCTCATGAGTCTGTAGTTGCCTAGATGTGTAAGCAATTACTTTCTTATGTTGTTGAAGAACGCAACCTAGTCCTTTTCCAGAGGCATTACTGTAAATTGAGAAACTACCGGTTCCTGCGGGTAGCGCAAGGATTGGTGTAGTGGTAAGTCTCTTCTTCAGCTCCTCAATGCCGCCTGGCAATCTTTCGTCCAGATGAACTCTTCATTCTTCCAAGTGAGCTTCGTCATCGGCTCAGCAATCTTGGCAAAATCCTTCACGAACTTCTGATAGTAGCCAGCCAAGTTCAAGAAACTTCCAAATTGAACTTGGGGTATACCACTTTTCAACAGCAGCTATCTTCCATCGAAATTTCTTCTCTTGACAACATGGCCAAAAATCCACCTTGTCAAAGAAAATCCACGTTCAGATAACTTACCATAAAACTTCTTTTTCTTCAAAGTTTCCAGAACTTTCCTCAGATGTTCTTCATGCTCTTCTTTAGTCTCCGAATATATCAGAATGTTATCTATGGAGAAGATAAACGGATTCAAATACTCATGAAAAACTCTGTTCATGAGATTCATGAACACAGCATGAGCATTTGTCAGTCCAACGTCATGACCAAAGAAAACTACCCATACTTGGTGTTTGAACGCCATCTTGGAAATGTCCTCCTTCCTGACTTTGATTTGATGGTAGTCAGATCTTAAGTCAAACTCCGAAAACACCCTAACTCCACACAAACAGATCAAACAGATCCTCAATCTGGGCCGAGGGTACTTTTTCTTTAGTGTCGGGTAATCGATGCACATCCGTTGTTCCATCCTTCTTGGTCACAAACAAGATAGGTGTTCCCTAAGGTGAAGTTCCATCCTGAATAAATCCTAGAGCCTTCGTTGATCATCTTCTTGGTCTCCTTCGGGTTGACTCTATAGCATCCCTTAGAAATAGGGGAGAGCCGGGGACTAGGTCAATAGTGAACTCTATGTCTAGATCTGGGGTAATCCGGGAAAATTATCAGGGAAAACATCTACCATAAAGGTGTAACAAAGAAGTTTATTCATGTGGAGAATTACAGCAAAAACTCTCTCATGATTGTTCTAAGGATATCATGTTACAACTTCTTAATAGATATTGCTATCCAGCAGTCCTAGGTATTAATCTTCATGGCTCTGGCTCTTGCACGCGCAGTCTCCAACTGCTTCATCTTCTATCATGCCTTCCTGCAGTGGGTGTAGAAGGTAAGGTCTGATGGGTGGAAAGAGAGTCCCTAGGTTGTGGCCTAACAGGTGTTGCTGGGATAGGTATTCGGGTATAATGGAAAGATAAGGGGCAATCCTTTACCCGATGTTCAGCAGATCCACATACCAAATATTTCCCCAATCTCTTACGACAAATATTGGCTTGGTGACCAGGCCTTTTACAGTAGTCACAAACCAATAGCTTCTTACGATATAACTGTCGGATAGGGCTCAAAATGTCTTCTAGATTTCAGGGGTACCCCTCCTAGGGTGAGGTTCCGCTCCAACTTGGTTTAAGATAGCTAAGGCTACATCATTGACGTTCTTCATGTCTTCTCTCGGGATATTCATCTGTTCCTGCTGGGCTTCATCTTGAGCTTTCTGAGACTCCATGATTACTTGAAATAGGGCAACCATTTGGAAGGTGTTTGCTGGTACTGGTGGAGCAACAGGAATGGGTACTTCCCCAAGGAAATGCAACTCAGTTTGAGAAGAGGTAGGAATCGCCAGTGTAGTAAAAACTTTACTGGATGCATTATGGGGACGGTCAATCAGCTACGAGGGAATAAACCCTGGACTTGGTTGAGGAGATGGGGTATGATCCGGAGATGACACCTCATCGCCAGCAGGATTGGTCTTGTCAATGGTCATTCTCTGGAAGGTTTAGGATGCAAACATAAGCAAGGTATCCTACCAGTCTATAATCAAACAAAAATATTTATTTATAATATATTTCGGTCCTATGTTGTGACAAATTGATGTTCTAGTATTCTAATTGTTTCTAAATATGTTTTCCTAAGTTGTTGTTCAGACCTGCATGGGCCACCACTAAAAACATGTTACGACCCGGTCCTAATTTCTTGGGTCGAATCGGATCATGCCCAGCCTGCACCGTTGTTGAGACGGCGGCAGTAAGCTGTATCACTCATGCAGGTAATATCAACAACATAATAATTGCCACAAATTTATTATTCCGAATTAAAAAAAACTTTTTACAATAAAATGAAAGATACATCTGAAATATACTGTTTTCCACAAACATCATGATTTATAAAAGAAGAAGAAAATCTAGGCAACCAGCTCATCAGTCTCGAGATCATCGTCCTCTAGTTGGAATCTCGGGAAAATATCGCAGAATAAAGCATCATCAGTGATACCTAAAATGTTGGGTCTCCAGTCAGGAGTGAGCAAAGTACAATTCATGCTAATTTAACAATTGAAATAATAATAGAATTATGCACTTTTAAACAGTTTTGAAAATCAACTAAGCAGTTACAGTTTTAAAACAGTTACAGTTTCTGTGATGTGAATAGGCAATGAATATGACCGGCTTGGGTTGTACAGTTGTATCCTATTGATACGATATGGCTTATCCCCGTGTGTATGAGGGGTAAGCTAACACAGTAAGTATACTACTTTGGATGTGGTCATACTCATTACACTACTCCCCCAGTCCCCAATAGTTACAGTAGTTACAGTCAGTGCTCTCAGAGAGAGTTCCGTGTTGCATCGTGGTTTAAACTTGCAATAAAACGATTACTAAATAATTGTAAACTAACACAAAATATACTTGCCTTTGTTTTATTGACTGGATTCTTTTGTTGATTCCGGGGTGATGCTAGTACAGTCCTCGAAACCCTACAATTGAGAATTTGACTCAGATTCCAGGTTTACCAATCTAGCTACGCTAGTTGAAATCTCTATTTGTGTCCTAATCCAATTTTAATTCTTTTAATTAGCTAACACAAGCAAAACGCGATTATTAGTGCGTTGTAATTAATACGAGGGAAAAAGATCATTTTATGTTTTGAATTCGGAAAACTTCGTCGATACCAAATTAATTATTAAAACTTGGTATTTTCATAGTTTATAAGTATAAATCTAATTTTCTTATTTAGTGAGAAATACATGATTTTTAATTAAATAGAAACTTGTCAATTTTTAGGTGAGAAAATCTTTATTATTTTTTTATACGAAAATACCTTTTTATTCAATTTACTCGTTTAATTCAAAAACTCGCAAAACTAGAAATAACTAAAATCTAAGCTACCAATTACAGTTACAGACCACAGGCAGCTGGGCTTATGCCCATTACAATTTATTTACATAAATTAAAATAAGACAAAACTGTCGTTAGTCCTAAACTTTAAATAAATAAAATATAAATAAAATTAAATAGTAAAAATAAAGATAAATATAGAGTCTCAGATATGATCCAATCCTCAACTGGCTAATGCCTCAACGTCCGGGTGGAGCCGGTTTCGTTTGCACTTAGCCGGGTCCATTGACCGATACGGTCGTCACCCAAATCCAAATATTAAATAAAATTCCGAAATCCATTTTAAATTCATTTTTAAAATAATCTAGAATTTACAAAAAAATCCGGCAGCATCTCCTATGTTTTTGGTCAACCCAAAAACTGGGAAATTGGCCGATAATTTTTCCTGCAAATCCCAAACCAGGGAAACCCAAATATGTATATATATAATAATCCACAACCAATCCACAGATAAATTCGGAACGACCCGAATAATTTTCGGAAGTCCGATTCCAACCCAAAAATCACAGAACGCTACCGAAAAAATCCGAAAAGCCAAAACATACCAAAAACCAATTCCCGAAATATTCAGGAAATCCAAAATAATCCACAGAACCTTTCCAAAGGTTCCGGAAAAATACAACGTCGCTAAAATCGAATTCCCAAGGGAAACCGGGGACCATTTCTCATCATAGACTAGAATAAAAAAATAGGCGGGACAGGGGTTATACCTCAGGTTGCTCGGCTAGAGCTCTCAGATGAAAATAATAGAAAGAATTTGAGAACCAGACAGCAAAAGAGACTCGGAACAGCGCTGGTTCGGAGTTCGAGACGCGACGGGGTGCTGGGACAGCAGCGTCGCTGCAACAGAACAGCAGATCGGGTCACGGGGTCGCGGCCAGGGGAGTGCGCAGGCTAGGGCACGCGCCTAGGTCAGCAGGGAGTCGGCCAGGGAAGTTGGCCAGAGGGAAGTCGCACGGGGAGACGTGCGGCGAAGGGCGCGGCCGACAGGGGTCGCCGGAGCACGGGCGTCGGCCTGGAGGAGGCCGGCGGGGGTCGGCGGTTGGCCGGAAAGAGGGGGCCATACGGCGCTTGGGCGCCGGTGTGGGCGCACGAGGGGAGACGGGCGCGGGGGTACTCGGCCAATGGTGGCGCGGCATCGGGAGGCCGGCGGGGAACGCCGGAGCGGCTGCGGGGGCGCGGGCGGACGAGGGAAGGGGTGTTTGATCTCTTCTCTGGAGAGAATGTAGAGGGAGAGGTGGAGATGGGTTTATATAGGATGAATGAGAGATTGGGAGTTTCGGATCCCAACGGCCATGGCCGTTCGGAAGGTGAACGGAGGAGGCCGGGAAGTTTCGGGAAGAGGAAACGGAGGGGCGCGGCCTGGTCATTGCTCGGGAGCCAAAAGTCACAGGCTGAGAGGAAAAAGGAAAAGAAAAATTCTTTCCTTTCAACTGAAAGTAATAAATGGAAAATGAGTAAAGGTTTTAAAATAGTATTTTAAATGAAAGGATTTTAAATAGTAGTTAAGTGAAAGGGTTTTGGCTGTAGTAAAGAATTGAAAGTTTTAATACCAATTATTATTAGGAAAAGATTATTTCGAAAAAAAACTAAATTGAGTTTCCTGAAACAGGTCTGAAACGGGTTCGGGACAGGTCTGGTCCAAAACTGAAATTCTAGAAATAATAATTTTCTAAAAATACCATTTTCTAAATTAATATTTAACTAATTTAAATATTCAATCAATTAATTGAAAAAAAATAAAGGGTTCTAGACGGGTTCGGGTCTCGGGAATGAGTTCTGGTCTGGGTCAGAAAAATAAAATTCCATGATTATTTATTTTGAAATAAATAATTTCTAATAATCTAGAAAAATAGCAAACACGAAATTTAATAATAACAAAACTGAATTTACGGGTTTCACATTGAAAAACCGCGATATTGGCTTATCGAAGAATCACCTATGTGTTCATTGTTTACAAGGAAAGTTTATAACTAGACCATCTTTTCTAAAGTTAAGAATGAGTCTCCTACTTTCTTGTAAAGAATATAAAAAAATATTTATGGTCATATTCACCCTGCTAGTGGTCTTTTTAGATATTTTATGGTACTCATAGATGCATTTACTAGGTGTTCATATGTTTGTCTATTGTCTACTAGAAATTGTTTTTTTTCCCGTCTTTTGGTCCAAAATTATTTAACTTAGATATAAGTTTCCTGATAACTCGATTAAGTCAATTAGACTTGATAATGCAGCATAATTTACCTCGTAAGTTTTTTTTGATGATTATTGTACATTGTTAGGGATTGAGTTAGAGCATCGTGTTCCCCATATGCACACACAAAATTGGTTAGCTGAGTCATTTATTATACATCTTCAACTTATAGCTAAACCTTTACTAATGCAATCTACTTTGAAAATTGAGGCTTGGGACATAATATTTTACATGTTGCATCTCTAGTTAAATTTAGACCCATTGTCTACAATTTTTTTTACATATACAACTTATTATTGGTAAACAACCAAACATTTCATATTTGAGAAAGTTTGGATGTACAGTATAGTCCCAGTTCCATCTCCTAAAAGAAGTAAGATGGGTCCCCAATGATGTTTGGGAATATGCATTAGTTTTGAGTCTTGTTTCATAATAAGGTATTTAAAATCAATGGCTGGTGATGTCTTTATTACAAGATTTGATGATTGCCAATTTGATGAGAGTCTTCCCATCGTTAGGGGGAGGTAAGCAACAAATTGTTCATATAGAACAAACCACTGCTAATGAACGGCATGAATTGAAATGGAATGCACCTACCCTATCTCATCATATTCCAAGAACTCCACAATGTGATTCTGACACAAAGAGAATGATACATTTGCAAAAAATTATAAATTAATTACTTGATGCATTAATGACCTCGCAAAGGTAATTAGATCACATGTGCCAGCTAGAATCATTGTTCCAATTGGAAAAATCTAAACAAGGCGACAAATGAATCTTCTACTACACGTCAAAAGTGTGGTAGGTCTATAGGTTCCAAGGATAGTGCTCCTAGAAAGAGGAGAGCTAATGAAACATCTTGTCCTGATATGTAAACCCCATAAATTTCTACTTTAAATTTTTTTATATAAATTGAGTATTTAAAATTTTTACTTGGTATTTGTACGTCGCATAGTCGTATTACACGTCGCGTACGAATTTGTCGTAGGGGACGTCGCGTATGAGTTCGCATTTTCGTATGTCTCTCGAGTGCGAATATGTGCGAGGTACATATTTTTGTAAAAAATTTTTATTAGAGATTTTATTTATATAGAAGAATTTTAGTTTTCAAAATAATATGATAAATATTTTATTTTGTATAAAAGAGTTATTTTGTTCGTTGTTTAAAAATAAGTAGAGATTTGGAAATTTTGGGTTATATGAAATGTGTTCCAAATATTTTACGAAATTTGAAATTTATTATTAACGTAATTTAGTTAATTATAAAAGCTATTTTATGATTTAATATTCAAGTAATATTCTAGATTTTTGAAATTAATTAATGCTATATTTTAATATTTATGGAAAAGATATTTAAAATTTTGTTGTATTTAATATTTGAATTATTTTTGATAATTTAAATTGGGAAAGATTTTACTTTAAATTAAAGGAAGTTTATCTAGACCGATTTGATTTTGATTGCTTAAATTCTAAATCAATTTAAATAAAAAGATGGAATTATCCATCGGGGTTTAAACTATTGCAAGTCCTTATCCAACTGGAAATTCCCACCTCCTATATAAGGAGAGGTACTCATCCATATTTCCACCACAACAATATTGTGCACCGTGTCCGTGCCTCTACATCTACTATAATTTCCATTACAAATACCTTGTCCCCATGTCCGACAATCCCGGACACCTCTCCTCATCACCATCAACGTGTCGAACATTCCCCGACACAACACAACACCTAATCGTAATTCCTAGCAAATCCCTAATCTATCTCTACCCTAAACAGGAGCCGACTTCTTGTCGACCCGGTACGCCTTGTCGACCTTCGACTTTTCTGCACCAGAATCCCAGCGCCACCACCTCCTCGTCCGATCAAGCCACAGAACCACCGCCAATCCTTCTCGACATCCGGCCATCCACGGCTTCCACCACCCTAACCTAATCCTAACCCAAATTGTGATGCCGTTCCTGTCTGCCACCGCGGCCCAGCGAGCACCCCCGTCTCCACCGTCATCACCATCAACTCCATCGCCATCACCACCATCCCGACCAACTCCGACCAAATCCCTAACATCACCTCCACCCTCGCAAGCAACTACAACAACATCGACCACCACACCCGTCCTCGCCGCAGCCTCCGATCATCCACCAAACACCAGAAAGAAAGAAGAAAAAAAGAGGGAGAAACCTCACCTGGACCCCGACGTCGACCAACAGCCCCTCTCGTACCGTGCCTCGAACCCTCCGACGCAGATCCCTCACCCGTGGATCTATCGTCGCAGCGCCGCTCTCTCAATGTCGCCAGAGCCGCACCCGACGCATGCGACAGCCAAACAACCAGACCGATTCGCCGACGAGCGCCCCGCTTCGTCGCGCTACCGCATCCACCGTCGTCTCCTCAGCGACCGTCCAACGCCTCCCGACTCATCATCCGCCGCCTCGGCGAAACCCTCCTTTGTGCCGCTCCAGATCTGCCGCGCAGGTGCTGACCCGCTCGAGCCGTCGGGAGCCACCAGATCCGTCTCCCGTGGAAACCCTCGTCCGCCGGCGACAGCGCCGAGCGCCCCACGACGAGATTCCCCCGCACTCACCCCGGTGAAGCCCGATCTCCCTCGCGCCGCAGGCCGGACAATCCCCTCGACCACCGGCGCCGAAGCCAACCGCCGGTGAGAACTCAACTCCCTTTCTCTCAATTCCCTCTTCTTTCCCTCACTCTTCCCTCTGGACTCTGTCTCTCTCTTCATTTAGGAAGAGAACGAAGTTACGGTTATATTAATATAATTAATATCAGTGATATTAATAATAATAATAATAATAATAATAATAATAATAATAATAATAATATTATTATTATTATTATTATATTTAATTAATTGCTATATTATTAAGTATATATGGGTATTGTATGACTGAATATATGTTATTAATTAATATTTAGGTTAATAATAAAGTTATTATTATTATTATTATTATTATTATTATTATTATTATTATTATTACTACTACTATCATCATTTAACTAAATTACTAGAATGGTGTCATTTATTTTATTATTTATATATTATTATTAGTTTGTTGTTAAAATTATTATTTACACTATTACTATTATTTTCTAGCAAAATTTTAAGTTAGTTTTTAACCACTGAAATAGTCTTTTCGATTTATATGTACCTATATTGACCAGTTATACTTTTTGGTCTAGATGATTTAGCCGTATTTTTAAATATTTATCTAAAATGGATATTTTAAATTTTGAAATATAGTTTCCTCCTTAATCATATTTTACAACTTAGAGTTTTTGTAGAGAAATGACTTTTGGCTTTTTAAGGTACATTTTCCAAAAATTATTTTTCCTAAATAAAACCTAGTTTTCAATTATTGTAAGTAATTTCTAAAAATTATGATAGGTGTCCATCTCCACAATTCTCCATGGTTATCATCATTGACCATGACTACTCACGCGTTCCTATTTTTTTGCAAATTCAGGCCATGTTCGCATGGACCTCGGCTAATGGACAAAACATGGCATCATGATCCTCGCACCACATCAGGCGACACATCAGGCAAGACACCTTGTCTTTACTATTTAATTTCTTGCTCAATATCATGTATACCTTTTTCTTATGTTGCAAATATAATGTTGTTCTTTTAAAACCCTATGTAGTTGCAAATTACTATACTTTATGCAATTGGCTTAGAGTTAAGGGACCACCGTATGTTTAGTGCATCTCATAAACTGTCACGTTGTGCCACGGATTGTGTGTGAGTTTTGAGTCGCATATAGATGCGGACTTGCGTGCTGACTGATCATTGGTGCGTACAGGCCGTGCGTTAGGATATAACTGCTAATAGATTTGTATAGAAGACTTGGCAGTTATTAAGGATTAAAAAGTATCGTGGAGACGACGCATGTATAGTATCATTGGGGGAAGGGGACAGTTATTAGCGTAGGGACTACATGTTCAGTACACACATAGATTTGGGCCGATAGTGTCTCGGATGAGCGCTACTTACTGCCCCGGGGCCGATAGTTCTTGTATGAGTGCTACTTTCTGCCCATGGTCGATAGTGTCTCTTATGAGCGCTACCTACTACCATTCTCTCTCCATCTATGCTGAACACCTAAGATCCTGCGTAGAATATTGTCTTCTAAAGTGTATTTGACATAGAATGGTTAGGAACCTTTACTCATGTATATTTTCTATTGTGCTCTTACTATTTAATTTATGGCATGATATTATGTGTCTTGTTACGTCCCTCTGAGGACCTGGTGATCTCTCCAGGTGTGCTTTCGTAATTTCTTGCAGGTGTTCTAGCTAAGGCCATGTCCTTCCATTCCTTCGAAGATGATCGCTCTTGGTTCGTCTCGATATTTTCGTGGGTCATATCCTTGTATACTTTCTCTCATTTTGAAAGTTGGTAGTGGACTTTGTCTTCGCCCAACGATTGTACTATAAATATTCAAGTTGATTTTATACTATTATTCTTTTCATTGTGGATGAGATTTAGTTGTCTTGGATTACTACATTATACGGCATATGTATACATACGAGTCTTCATATATTTGAGTAGACTTCGTATGTATGCAGCTGGCATAGACACATACCTATCCCTAAGTATTTTGGGACTAGAGCGTTACATATTTTGTGGTGGCCCATGCAGGTCGAGTTTGCCATTTCGGTTACATGATTGTACCGAACGGGCCTGCAAAATAGGATTAGAGTCTAGGATCTCATCCACCTGCTTGACCCTCTTCCTTGACTAAATTTTTTGAATCACTTGTTCAACTTCACTGATCTACATCTTGCTTGCTCCTTCTACCGTAAATTCTTAGTTTCGTGCTTAGTAAGATGACTACACTAGTATGTGCCCATAGGTTAAACACATGGCTAGAAGGTTATATTGACAATTAATATGCATTGAGATTTTATTTGAGTTATAAATGCATTTATTTTCCTAGAAATATGATCTTAAGGATTAGTTAATTCCAAGTTGGGTAGTAGCATATTACCGCTTTCAAGGGATAGTTGAAATTTTATTTTGATATTACAAGGTGGTATACACAAGGGGATAGCTAGATCGAGAAAACAAATTTTTGATTTACGAATTTTTTTGAAATGGTGAAATAGTTATGATTTATTGGGGATATGAAATCGATTGAGAAATAACTTAAGTTTTTATATTACAACGCATGATTTACGGTTAACTTTAAAAGTTTGGATTGTAATATTATAAAGTTTATCTTGAGATTATTTAAGGAGTTTTAATTATGATTTTTCGACAACTAGAGAAGACGAAAGTTTAGTTTGAGAGAGCTTGAGGTTTTAAATTGAGTCGTACGATTTATAAGTTTATTTAATTTTGAGTTGAAGAAATGATGGTAAAATTTTGTTTAAATATTTGAAGGATATGAAAGCAACTTTGAAGGAAATTTAAATTTTAAATTGTGTCATATGATCTATGATTTAAAAAGTTAATTATATTTCAAGTTTAAAGCCTTGATTATGGATATTTAAATTTTGGTAAAAAAAGAAGATTTAATTTGAGTTACATGATTTGCGATTGATGAAACGGGCTAAGAGTTATTCTCGAGATACATTTGAGAATTGGAAAATTTTAAAAAGTGATGGCTTATTATGAAAATTTAGTTGTGCCGTATTAGATATGATGAAGGTTATTTGGAATTTATTTAAAGAAAATTAAACTTTAAGTTATGATTAAATACTTGATGGAGTATCTTAAGATTTTATTTCGAAACTATTGAGGAACTTGAAATTTGAAATTAGATCATATATTGGTAGAGGACCAAGAAGCAAGCAAGTCACCCTAATGGGATACAAGTAGTCCTTATTAATTGCCATGATAGTTGTATGTACTCGAGTGTAGTTAAGTCATTTGTCAAACTATGTGAAGATATCTCAATCTTGACTCACTCCCTCAAACCTAGATTTTATCGTGACTTTCTAACCATTTGAAACTTGAGAAATGATTAAATTGTTCCTTAATCATACTCCATCTAAGTGGCTATCATATCTTTAGAAACTGTATTTCTAACTTATTTTACCTTGATTTACTCGAATCTAAATTATCATTATTTCATGCCTTAGCTTGGTCATTTATTTTTGTGCATTGATCATTATCTCATGAACTCCCACTTTCTATTTTTATGTCCTTTACCGTGACTTGGGTATTTGGAGCACATACTAGACTTTTTATCCAACAAATTTCATATGCAAGACCAAGACGAGCCCACCTTCATGTAGGTATATCATGTCCCACTAAAATGCGTCTTCTTGTAATACGACTTCGGGGTCGAATAAGCTAAACTGTAACATTTACCATGATACCGATATATTTACCGACCATGGATCTCGACTCAATTCCTTCAACCCGATATGTGATAGTGTTCTACTTAATTCCTTAAATGCTTAGCCTGTGCTTATTGTTAACCCGTGCCTTTTATTTTTGCGCATTATCTTAAATTGCTTAGGCCCTTAAATTTTATTTTCGTGCGTAAATTAGTATTTATTATCCAAACCCTATCTCGACCATTGAGCCTAACCAATACTTTCTTCTAAATCGTTTTGATTTTCTCTTCGAAAATTTTACTTTGCTCTGCTATTATTCATGCAACCTTGCTCTTGTGATTCCTTGGGCTTAGATAAAGGTTTGATCATGACACCCTTTGGTTAGACAGGGGCTAGATTGGAAGGCATCATAAAGCAGATTAGTGGCTTAATCAAGTAAAATGATACGTAATTATGAGACATTAGTTAAATGTGCTATTGGATTAAGAGGTGTGATATTATGTTTTGGAAAGATCAAAGGATAGTATATTGAGAGTGCCAAAAGGTTTGAGATTAATCCAAAGTTGAAATAAAGTTTATGTTTGATGCATAAGGGATAAAATTTTCTTTATGTTGATAAATAAATCTAAATTTTCTAGAAGAGTTTGACTTTTTCTTCAACTATCTTTATTAAAGATTTTGAAATTTGAATTTTAAGGAAATTAAAGCTTGAGAAAATGCGCATATTTATGTTGGAAAAGAAGGATAGAGATTCATTGAATATCTATTTTGAGGAGAGTATGAATGGCGAAATCTATTTGGAAAAAATATCTATGATATGAAGGAGAGAAGTAAAAATTTAAATTTATTTTTGGACTTATCTAATTTCGATCGTTCGGATAGCGGATTCGATATATAAATATAGTGGAAATTTGGGATTTTGTGAGTAAACTTTGGAGGTAAACTAGAGAGAAAAAAATTTCAAAAAAAAGAAGAAGGGTTGGATTATAAATTTTTTGAAGAATAATAGACGAAAGGTTGAATGCGAAAAGACATTGATGAATATATCGATGGTTAAGAAAATATCAAAAACACAAGTTAAATTTTGAAGATTGAATATAGAAAAGCCTCGGTGATTATGCCAAGAGTTGTGGCAATATCAAAAACAAGTTAGATTTTGAATATATCGTAAGATCGAGGTGGAAGAGATTCTTGCCTATTTTGAGTACACATTTTGTTGATTGAATTTGATAGTTGTCATGAGATGTCTTCCAAATCATACCCATGAATACATTTTCCTAGCTAATGTAATATTCGATTATTCAAATTAATTTCATTGTATGCCTTTTAACGTGATCAAATTTCTATTGCCTCATCCCTACCTACCCTACTTGTTCCTAAATTTCGAGGACGAAATTCTTGTAAGTTGGGTAGGATGTAAACCCCCTAAATTTCTACTTTATTTTTTTTATATAAATTGAGTATTTAAAATTTTTACTTGGTATTTGTACGTCGCATAGTCGTATTACACGTCGCGTACAAATTTGTCGTAGGGGACATCGCGTATGAGTTCGCATTTTCGTATGTCTCGTCGAGTGAGAATATGTGCGAGATACATATTTTTGTAAAACATTTTTATTAGAGATTTTATTTATATAGAAGAATTTTAGTTTTCAAAATAATATGATAAATATTTTATTTTGTATAAAAGGGTTATTTTGTTCATTTTTTAAAAATAAGTAGAGATTTGGAAATTTTGGGTTATATGAAATGTGTTCCAAATATTTTACGAAATTTGGAATTTATTATTAACGTAATTTTGTTAATTATAAAAGCTATTTTATGATTTAATATTTAAGTAATATTCTTGATTTTCGAAATTAATTAATGCTATATTTTAATATTTATGGAAAAGATATTTAAAATTTTGTTGAATTTAATATTTGAATTATTTTTGATAATTTAAATTGGGAAAAGATTTTACTTTAAATTAATGGAAGTTTATCTAGACTGATCTGATTTTGATTGCTTAAATTCTAAATCAATTTAAATAAAAAGATGGAATTATCCATCGGGGTTTAAACTATTGCAAGTCTTTATCCAACTGGGAATTCCCACCTCCTATATAAGGAGAGGTACTCATCCATATTTCCACCACAACAATATTGTGCACCGTGTCTGTGCCTCTACATCCACTATAATTTTTATTACAAATACCTCGTCCCCATGTCCGACAATCCCGGACACCTCTCCTCATCACCATCAACGTGTCGGACATTCCCCGACAAGACACAACACCTAATCTCATTTCTTAGCAAATCCTAATCTATCTCTACCCTAAACAGGAGCCGACTTCTTGTCGACCCGGTACGTCCTGGCGACCTTCGACTTTTCTGCACCAGAATCCCAGCTCCACCACCTCCTCGTCCGATCACGCCACACAACCACCGCCAACCCTTCTCGACATCCGGCCATCCACGGCTTCCACCACCCTAACCCAAATCGTGCTGCCGTTCCTGTCCGCCACCGCCGCCCAGCGAGCACCCCCGTCTCCACCGTCATCACCATCAACGCCATCTCCATCATCTTCACCATCACCACCATCCCGGCCAACTCCGACCATATCCCTAACATCACCTCCACCCTCGCTAGCAACTGCAACACCACCGACCACCACACCCGTCCTCGCCGCAGTCCCCGATCATCCACCAAACACCAGAAACAAAGGAGAAAAAGAGAGGGGGAAACCTCACCTGGACCCCGACGTCGACCATCAGCCCCTCTCGTACCACGCCTCCGACATAGATCCCTCACCCGTGGATCTATCGTCACAGCGCCGCTCTCTCAACGTCGCTGGAGCCGCACCCGACGCACGCGGCAGCCAAACAACCCGACTGAGTCGCCGGCGAGCGCCCCGCTTCGTCGCGCCATCGCATCCACCGCCGTCTCCTCAGCGACCGCCCGACGCCTTCCAACTCATCATCCGTCGCCTCGACGAAACCCTCCTCTATGCTACTCCAGATCCGTCGCACAGGCGCTGACCCGCTCGAGCCGCCGGAAGCCACCAGATCCGTCTCCCGTGGAAACCCTCGTCCACCGGCGTCAGCTTCGAGCGCCCCACGGCGAGATTCTCCCGCGCGCACCCCGGTGAAGCCCGATCTCCCTCGTGCCGCAGGCCGGACAATCCCCTCGACCACCGGCGCCGGAGCCAACCGCCGGTGAGAACTCAACTCCCTTTCTCTCAATTCCCTCTTCTTTTCTTCACTCTTCTCTCTGGACTCTGTCTCTCTCTTCATTTAGAAAGAGAACGAAGTTACGGTTATATTAATATAATTAATATCAGTGATATTATTATTATTATTATTATTATTATTATTATTATTATTATATTTAATTAATTGCTATATTATTAAGTATATATGGGTACTGTATAACTGAATATATGTTATTAATTAATATTTTGGTTAATAATAAAGTTATTATTATTATTATTATTATTACTATCATCATTTAACTAAATTACTAGAATGGTGTCATTTATTTTATTATTTATATATTATTATTAGTTTGTTGTTAAAATTATTATTTACACTATTACTATTATTTTCTAGCAAAATTTTAAGTTAGTTTTTAACCACTGAAATAGTCTTTTCGATTTATATGTACCTATATTGACCAGTTATACTTTTTGGTCTAGATGATTTAGCCGTATTTTTAAATATTTATCTAAAATGGATATTTTAAATTTTGAAATATAGTTTCCTCCTTAATCATATTTTACAACTTAGAGTTTTTGTAGAGAAATGACTTTTGGCTTTTTAAGGTATATTTTCCAAAAATTATTTTTCCTAAATAAAACCTAGTTTTCAATTGTTGTAAGTAATTTCTAAAAATTACGATATGTGTCCATCTCCATAATTCTCCATGGTTATCATCATTGACCACGACTACTCATGCGTTCCTATTTTTTCGCAAATTCAGGCCATGTTCGCATGGACCTCGGCTAATGGACAAAACATGGCATCATGATCTTCGCACCACATCAGGTGACACATCAGGCAAGACATCTTGCCTTTACTGTTTAATTTCTTGCTCAATATCATGCATACCTTTTTCTTATGTTGAAAATATAATGTTGTTCTTTCAAAACCCTATGTAGTTGCAAATTACTATACTTTATGCAATTGGCTTAGAGTTAAGGGACCACCGTATGTTTAGTTCATCTCATAAACTGTCACGATGTGCCACGGATTGTATGTGAGTTGTGAGTCGCATATAGATGCGGACTTGCGTGCTGACTGATCATTGGTGCGTACAGGCCGTGCGTTAGGATATAACTGCTAATAGATTTGTGTAGAAGACTTGGCAGTTATTAAGGATTAAATAGTGTCGTGGAGACGACGCATGTATAGTATCATTGGGGGGAGGGGACAGTTATTAGCGTAGGGGCTATATGTTCAGTACACACATAAATTTGGGCCGATAGTGTCTCGGATGAGCGCTACTTACTGCCCCGGGGCCGATAGTTCTTGTATGAGTGCTACTTTCTGCCCATGGTCGATAGTGTCTCTTATGAGCGCTACCTACTACCATTCTCTCTCCATCTATGCTGAACACCTAAGATCCCGTTGTCTTCTAAAGTGTATTTCACATAGAATGGTTAGGAACCTTTACTCATGTATATTTTCTATTGAGCTCTTACTATTCAGTTTATGGCATAATATTATGTGTCTTGTTACATCCCTCTGAGGACCTGGTGATCTCTCCAGGTGTGCTTTCGTGATTTCTTGCAGGTGCTCTAGCTAAGGCCATGTCCTTCCATTCCTTCGAAGATGATCGCTCTTGGTTCGTCTCGATATTTTTGTGGGTCATATCTTTTTATACTTTCTCTCATTTTGAAAGTTGGTAGTGGACTTTGTCTCCGCCCAACGATTGTACTATAAATATTCAAGTTGATTTTATACTATTATTCTTTTCATTGTGGATGAGATTTAGTTGTCTTGGATTACTACATTATACAGCTTATGTATACATACGAGTCTTCATATATTGGAGTAGACTTCGTATGTATGAAGCTGGCATGGATACGTACCTATCCTTAAGTATTTTGGGACTGGAGCGTTACATGATAAAAACCTAATAGTGGTTGGAGCTCCGAACAAATAATAAAGATGTGCATTTTTTTAATTCACTGAAATGCCTATGTTTGCTTTTAGAGAGGTACTTGTACCTGAAAAATAAAGAGATCTCGATAGTCCATGCATGTTCAGGTGAATTGTGGAATAGAAAAGCACTTGTTATCGATGACATATTTAGCTATGTAGTAGCAACTGAAGTATCAAAGGACAATGATGATTGTGAAAATGAACCACGTAGTATAAATGAATGTCGACAAAGAAAAGATTGGTCAATCTGAAAGATGCTTTTCAAACAGAATTAAAATCTTAGAAAAACGTGGTATGTTTGGACCTATAGTGGAAACACCAAAGGGCATAAACCATATAGGTTTTAAATGAGTATTTCGTGAGAAAACAAAATAAGTGGAACGAAGCTAAAAGATACAAAGCCCGACTAGCACAAGATTTCTCTCAAAGATCTGGAATTGATAATGTGAATACATACTCTCCAGTTATGGATGTTATTTTAGATATCTAATCAGCCTGCAGTTTATAAAAATTTTGATATAAGACTTATGGATGTTGTAACTGCACATTTGTATGGAGACTTGGATACTAACATCTATATAAAAATTTCAGAAGAGTTTACAATGCCAGATACTAAGTCAAAGGGCATGTATTCAATTAAACTTAGACGAGCATTATACGGGTTAAAACAATCCGAAAGAATTTGGTATATATTTGACTAAGGAATGATACAAAATAGTCAAATTTGCCCATGTGTCTTTATTAAAAAATTCGAAAATGGATTTTCGATAGTAGCAGTATATATGGGTGATAAAAACCTGATTAGGTCTCCTAAAGAATTGGAGAAAACTGCAAACTATTTGAAGAGTGAGTTTGAAATAAAAGACTTGGGAAAAATAAAGCATGGTCTCGATTTGCAAATAGAACGAAGTTCCAGTAGAATATTAGTGCATCAATTTTGATATATTGAAAGAATTTTGAAACGATTCAGAATGGACAAAGCACATCAATTAAATACACCTATGGTTGTAGTAGGATGGATTTGGATAAAGATCCATTCCGACCAAAGGGAGAAGATGAAAAAGTTATTGGTCCTAAAATACCGTATTTAAGTGCTATTGGAGCACTACTATATCTAGCCAATGCACAAGAGCAGATATTGTATTTATGTTAATTTATTATCTAGATATAGTTTTGCACCTACACTTAGACATTGGAATGGAGTTAAATACTATTGAGATAACTTCGTGGAATAACTAACATGAAATTATTTTATTCTTGTGATTTCACTAAAAATTCTTGTCTAGTTGGTTATACAGGCTCAGGTTATCTTTCTGATCCTCATAAGGGTTGCTCACAAACATGTTATCTATTTATTAATAACCATACAACTATATCTTGCTGATCAACAAAGCAAGGTTCAGTAGCAACTTCTTCTAACCATGCAGAATAAATTGTATTACAAGAAACAACAAGAAAAAGTGTGTGGTTGCGATCGATTATTATATACGAGTAAATTGTCAACTACCCACAGTTACAAATGAGCCTACAATAATATTCAAAGACAATACGGCTTGAATTGCACAAGTCTGAGAGGGATTCATCAAAGGAGATCGAATAAGCACCTTTCGCCAAAATTATTTTATGCACATAAGCTCCAAAAGACGAAAATGATCGAAGTCAAGCAAGTAAGATCAAATAAAAACTTAGCTGATTTGTTCACCAAGGCACTACCAAAGTCCACACTTCAGAAGTTCGTACATGGAATAGGCAAGCGACGACTTAATCATCAGACAAATTTGCTGTTATGTACTGATCCATTATATCGAGGGGGAGTATGACTCATGAAGAATATTTTTGAATTTTGCATGTTGTACTCTTTTTTTTTGACTAAGATTTTTCCTACTAGATTTTTCTTAGTAAAGTTTTAACGAGGCAACAAATGTGCATACACCACCAACAAATTATTGGTGAATATCCAAGAGGGAGTGTTGTAAATATGGATAATTCACATAATTATTTGGTTTACGTAACCTATGTCTTTTGGTTATTCATAACCTATGACTTTTGACATTTCTTCTTTAATTTTCATCATGATGTTAATCTCCATTGTAACCCTATATAAAGGGCTATTCTTAAGTTGATTGAGACAAGTGAATGAAGAAACTATCTCCTCCATTTTTCTATCTCCATCTCTGTACTTTATAATATTTTGGCTATTTTAATATTATTATTACATCTTTTCAGAAATTCAGCTTTGTGCAAAATCTAAGAGAAGAGTTAAACCGATTGTATTTCAGATCAACATTTGGATAAATATAACACTTAGTTAGAGGTTCAATTAATGAGCGTTTTCAAAACAGTAATCTAACCAAAATATATTGAAAAGGGTGTTTGAAAAGGCATGTATTCCAAAACAACCATTCAAATTAGACTTAGACTACTATAATATAAGATGGCGTCTGGATGATATAATTTCTTTCTTTCCACAACTATACGTTCCAACGCAGCATTACTTCAGTGGCCAACACAACATACATTCGATCTGGTCGAGAGGTTCGAATTTCAAAACCATTTAGAATGTGGGTATATGAATAATAAAAAAAACTGTACATAATTTTAAACTTCATTATAAAATTGTAGGTGGTGTTAATATTTTTCTTAGAATTTTTATTTATATCTCTACTATTATAATACAGATTGAAAACTGTCACTCCCCGATCCCGATATATGTGTTTCCTTCATGACTCCTGTATATTGTATCCGATAATTTAGCATGTGCACCATTTAATTTATTATTTATTAGTTGTAACATGTAGTCATTAATCATGTCATAGGATTAGGGTTTTCATAAGCCAACCCAACCCTACTATTTATATTCTCTTCTCCTCTCTCTCCTCAAAACTTCTCATTCATTTCCCTCAACCAACATTTAGGCAAGTACAACTTGCTCAAAAGAGGAGATTTATGCATTTTCATTTCTTGATCTTTTCTTTGATGTTATTAGTCTAAAATGTTCCTCCCTCAATTCTCTATATGTTTAGTACTAGGTGTTTTTGGTTTTAATGGCTATTATTGTATAGATCTAAGATTCAAAAACTAGGGTTTAAGGGTTTTTCAAGTTTTTGATCTACCAAACTTGCTTATTTTTGAAAACTATTGGTTCTATGTTTTGATTTCATTCAATTTTGGCTTTTATTTCGCTTGATTTCGAGTTCGGATGAGGAAGTTATGGCCATGGCAAATTTTTGGAACTTTCATGACTGAACTTGCTGTTTGAGGACGACGATCCCATGCGCCGGAATTCCCATGCGCCAGAATTCCCATGCGCCAGGGATGCCATGCGCCATGAAGTTCCGGCAACGTATCATTTGACTCCGAGCGTGTCATGCGCGTAGGTTCCTTACGCACATGTACTGTAGATGCAATATGAGTTTTCCATGCGCGAATGTGCAGGAATTTCCATGCACGGATTTGCAGGAATTCCCATGCACGGATGTGCAAAATTGCCCATGCGCCGGAATTCCCATGCGCCTGATTTGCTGTTTTTGCCTGTTTGAGCTGTTATGTAGCTAGAATCTTATAAAACTCAAAACATGAAAGTTGTAGATCTTTGTCTTGGCTTCAAGAATCTTCATGTCTCGTTCTAACTGGAGTTTATATGCGATTGATAGTTTCAATCACCCATGGATGTTCTTGATCTTTCTTGCATGTTTTCTGTACTTGACCTTCATTTTCGACCTGACTACCTAGGCATGTGCTGGTTAATCCTATGCGTGTACTGAGATACAATCTATGTGAGCACCGAAGTACTATCTCCTGTGCTAGGTGTTCCTATGCGATATATGTCAGTACATCCAAAATCTCTAGTACATACATGATAAATGGTCTGTGGCAATGACATGGTAGGTGTTGTGTGTTGCATTACACTAAGGAAGGATCCTTATGCATGACTCCATGAGCCAATACGGATCCTTACTTAGGGTACTCGTACCTTGTACGACATCTAGGAGGATGAGCATGTGACCACGATATGTGAATTCCGAGATTAACCTAGGGTTTAACTAGGTAACTAAATTTGGTAGATGCATTGGGAGGGAAGAATCTCGAGATCGTGCCATACTAGCCGCCCCAGGTCCCATCCTAACGTGTCGGGTTGGCCGCCATAGATATGGTTTCATCTGTCTATGGTAGATGACTATATCCGACTCTTATGTGCTATGTGTTATATATTTTAGCGCGGTAGCCTTACGGGGGACCGGTACATAATCAATGTGCTACGTGTTTATATATGTATATAATAGATTGGATTACCCTTCTGGAATGACACGATCTGAGGATTCATATAATCAGCTTTGCTGGGATAACTCCGCCAAATATAGAAAGCAATATGAATGATTGGCTGCTTGAAAAATGACTTGCTTGTGTCCTGTGCCTTCCGTTAGTAACCGAGGGACATGGACTGTCATAGTGCATGGTCCAACCCATGTCCTTGTTTGGTTCTTGGGTTGGGCTATCGTGCTACGACAGGCTGTGGACCGAGGTTACGACCGAAAGCTTATAACTTGACCATGACCATAGGTTGTGTCTCATCTTATTTCGATATTGGCACTGTTGGTCCTTGTTTGGTTGTAATGGTGCCGTATGGACTCGATGATGCTTCGACACCCTATGAATCATAAGCCAAGTCTTAGTATTATTATTTATGCTTGGGTTTTATCTTGCTCTTTGTGCTCCCTTGTGGTACTTGCTATTCGGAACTGACCCCGCTGGTTTTGTTTGGTCAGATCACGTAGCAGAGCCCGAGGATCCAACCTTCCATCCTGACGTCAATGGTGCATACTAGGAGCTTGGCTGGCGGGGGACTCGAGTGGGTTTCTTCTCTACCACTCTAGCATCATTACTTATATTCTGGCGTTTAGCCACCGACACCTGTTTAATTAGCCGGTTGTTCTGGATATTTTATCTCCTTGCATAATTATAATTAATTCAGACTGCAGCTGAATACGATTATGTACCTATGGCTCTCTGGGCTAGCTAACTTATAAAGCTAGAATCCCCATGATCATTTTGATGAAGCGTCGAGGATGCCTTACTGCTTTGTCATATATGCTCATTTATTGTTGCTTCTTAATTTGATTGATTGAGACATAGATGTCTGTGGGACCATATGAGACTTGATTGTAGCATGTACCCCCTAGTCTCATGACAGCCACGAACACCGTATGACGTTTTTATACCTCATATGGAGTAGCTAGCCTAGTTACTCTCCGTATTTCGGTACTGGAGCGTGACAAGGGTTTAGTGGTGGCCCATGAAGGTCTGATTTTTAGACTTGTGGGGTATTTTTATTATAGAAGTCTCAGTCAAAACTTGTTCCTTTTGATATCTTGCTCCGTCTTCCCTTCTTTACCTTGACTGGTAGCTTGAATTGTATACTCGAATCTTTCTCGTCCGTTCAATTGATATCCTATATCTTTTTCTATAGGGGTGCTTCTTTTTCAGTAGCTAGCGAGGCCTACGTGAAAGAGCAACTAGTAGAGCATGGCTCGACAGGGCAACAAAAGGGAGAAGTACCTTTCCCTAGGAAGATTCGAGTGGACGTATTGTCCGAAAAGTAGGAAAACAGGTACCAGAGACTCCTGCACCACCGGCGGTACCAGCAGCAGCGACAGTATTCGATGCTGCAGCTCTCCTGGAGGTTATCCGGGGATTTTTAGCCAGCCAGCAACATTAGGTGGCAGCCTAACAGCAACAACAGACCCAACAACAGGAACAAAATATACTACTGAATCAGGGGTTACAGTTAGCCCTTGAAAGGAGTGTCATAAATAACTCAGAAGCATCGGAGGTTTTGTCGACTTAACCCGAGGTACTTTGACGGCACGGAAGATGCCATCACGGCAGATGCTTGGCTTCAGGATATTGAGGCCATATTGAGAGCAACAAGGGTCCCAACAGAAGAGAATGTTGACCAAGTCAGACTGTTACTTTAGGATCTCGCCCGCGATTGGTGGGCATCAGAAGAGGTTGGAATGGGGCATCCTGTTCCTTGAGATAGCTTCAGTACCAGATTGAAGGCCAAGTATTTTGGCATGGTAGTGCGGTATGAGCTACAACAGAGGTTTATCAGTCTCAAGCAGGCTGGTAAGATGGTAGACGGATATGTAGCGGAGTTCTGCAGACTGAGTCGATTTGTACCGCGATGGTGGCTACAGAGCCAGAGAAGGCTATGAGGTTCCAGCAGGGACTTCATCTGGAGATTCTACAGCTGGTAGAAGGGCACGACTATCAGACTTTTGATACAGTTTTAACGACAGCTCGGAGGCATGAGCTCACCCAACAAAGGTTGGCAACAAGGACGTGAGGCCAGAAGAGGTCTCATTACAAGAGTGGGGACAGAGGAGCAATGCAATGAACATCGGCACCAGCACCCGGTGTCCGCATTCATGAGTCAGGAGCACCACGGAGGTCGACGGTATCAGAGATAACAACACCAGTTCGGCATCAGCAGCTGAGAAACCAACGGCAGCGCTAGGGGGTACCCATGTGATGTACTTACTGTGGTAAGGAAGGGCACACTAGGGATGTATATCGTTCGGCTAATGGGTTGTGCATGAGGTATGGCAGTCCAGACCACAGGATTGCCAATTGTCCTATGATGCAGAGGCCAGAAGGGCCAGTTCAGCAGTTTCCAGCGTTGCCAGCTCTAGTAGCAACACCGAACAGAGGACCAGCATTGGCGAAAAGGCCACTAGCCCAGCGTCTGCCAACGCAGGCTCAGATGTTTTGCCAGGCACAGAACCAGGGAGGCTAACAGAGGCAACAACAGCATGGTCAAGGAATATAGCAGCAGGGAGCTCAGTAAGGCCAGGGTCAGGCCTTCACTTTATCTCTGGAGGAGGTACTAGCTTCGGGCGACGAGGTTGCAGGAAATATTTTTGTTACCTCTTTTCCTGCAGTAGCATTGTTTGATTCGGGGGCTACCCATTCTTTTATATTTGTACGATTTGTGACACGTATTAGATTTGGAGTTCGAGGCATTGCCAGAGAGGATGAATATACTCACTGGTAATAGGCTCGTATGAGTTAGCAGAGTATGCTTAGCGTGTCCGGTCGTAGTGTGTGGGCGATTATTTCCTGCATCTTTGATTGAGATTCCTATGGGCAACTTCGACGTTGTCCTAAGCATGGACTGGTTGAGAGACAGTCATACGACGATAGATTGTCGAGGAGGTAGGGTAGTATTTAATGTTCTTGGCATTGAAGAGTTAGTCTTTGTTCGATCATTGGAGGATCGACCCAAGGGCGTTGTCGCAGCGACATTGGTAGAGCAAGAGCAGATTCCAAGAGTGGTCAGAGAGTTTCTTGATGTATTCCCAGATGAACTTTCAGGTTTACCACCGATGAGCAATGTGTAATTTTGTATTGAGTTGAATCCTGGAACGGAGCCTAAGGCCGACAGAGTTTACAGGATATCGCAGTCAGAGTTGGACAAGTTATACCAGCATAAAGAAGAACTGAAAGCAAAATAGTTTATCCGGGATAGTGAATCGCCCTGGACAGCACCGATGATTTTGGTACCCAAGAATGATGGATCGACACGAATGTGAATTGATTACCGACAGTTGAATGCAGTAACAGTGAAGAACAAGTATCCGTTACCAAGGATTGATGACTTGTTTGACCAGTTGAGTAAAGCCTGCATCTTCTCTAAGATTGATCTTCGATCTGGATATTATCAAGTGAGGGTCCGGGAGCAGGACATACCTAAGACAACATTTAGATCACGGTACGTACATTATAAATTTCTGGTGATGCCATTTGGGCTGACTAATGCCCCAGCAGTGTTCATAGATTTGATTAATCGCATCTTTATGTCATATTTGGATAAATTTGTAGTAGTGTTCATAGACGACATCCTAATCTATTCTAGTAGTGAAGATGAGCATGAGAAACATCTTTGAACAATTTTTCAGACCTTGAGGGAGCATCAACTTTATGCAAATTTTAGTAAATACGAGTTTTGGTTGGATCATATTTTGTTTCTGGGACACATCATTTTTGGAGCAGGAGCATCAGTAGATCCGAAGAAGGTTGAGGCAGTAGAAAATTGGCCAGTTTCAAAGACAGTAGTAGATGTGCGTAGTTTTCTGGGATTGGTAGGTTACTACAGGAGGTTCGTGGCAGACTTCGTCAGGATTTTGGCACCCTTGACACGTTTGACGCGTATGGATATAGAGTTTGTTTGGTCAGCAGAGTGTCAGACATCATTTGAAAAGTTGAAGAAGAGATTGATCTCAACCCCGATCTTAATGCTACCAATAGGGTCAAGAGGGTTTACAGTATATTATGACACATCCGGAAAGGGACTTGGATGTTGTCACGACCCGCACCCGCTAAAAGGGCACGTGACGTGACAACGCCCAGCCCTCACCGAAAAATCGGCAAGGAACGCTGTAGATTTTCCTACTCTAAACAGTTTATATATATAACAAAAACCTGTCGAGAATATGGTCAACTCCGAACGGAGGACAAGCAATGAATATATATACGAGTACTCAATCACGACTCTAAGATAACAAAGTAAAGACTGAAATGTAAAGACAACAAGACGACAAAATAATATATAACCTGTCAAGTCCAGACACAAAGAATATATACAGTCCAAGTCTCTAGTACAGTCCAAAATGTAATACAGTCTCAAAAGTAGCTGGAGACAATGTCCAGTACAAAAGACCTACACTAACTAAGTAATGGGTAGGGTCTCGTCAGGCGGAGCTAACCCCTGCTGGACCAAAGTCTCCAAGTCTATTCCCACTACGTCATCCGGACCGTAGTAGGTACAGTAGTCTCCCTCATCTGCATCTGTAATATTTTCAACATATCCTGTCAGGATGGAACGAGTACAATCCACTAACAACATTTCACAAGATATGACAAAAGCGATAATCTGTAAATAGAGAGTATATACAAGAAAATCATGGAATGTACATGTGAGAATCATGGCAAGGTAAGCTGTAAAACTGAAGCTAGAACAAGGCAAGTAAACTGATCATGGCATGTACAAGAATCAAGAATCATATATCTAGGTGTGTGAATACTAGCTACAACATGTGGCCGGCTTGGGTCTGCACAAGGTTATGATCAGCCAATCCTACGTGGAGTGTAGGAATGGTAGCATTCAAGGTCTACAAGATGAAACAAGGTGGGTAATGACCACACATCTACACTAGTACTCCCCGTCCCCGACTGGTAGAGTGGATCCAAACAAGACACGTCACGACGCGGGATTCTACGAGAAGGGAGCAAGTCTCCTCGAGAATCGGCGTCCATGTACTGCACAAGAACTACAAGGGAGCTTGCACAAGACATACCAAGACAACAAGGAATAACACCTCATGTCGGGATCCATGAATACCAACCCGTGTGACCAATGTGTCGAGAACAAGCATATCTACACTAATTACATGGATTATATCAGTCAGCATAAATTGGAAAAGTGTCAGAGAATGTACTCGCCTGAAATATGATATGGTACGTCAATCAGAGCAAATGCAGCGTCTCGAGGACCTATAGAGAACAAGACGTATCAATACTAAGTTCAGGAAGTAAAGTTAAATCAAAATAAACCCTATTTAGTCATCCTAGGTCAAGACATGCCTAGTCGGGTCAATCTTGGTCATGGGAGAACATTAGAAGTTAAACCGGATCAATCTAGGTCAAAAACTGGTTTAACGTTGACTTTTGGTCAACGGATCAATTCTGGTCAACACTAGGTCAACTCTAGGTCACTGGTGACTAATAGTTGATTTTTAGTCAACGGTCCAAGTTGGATGGAATTTGGGACCAAATTGGGTAAAGTGTTGACCCATAGTTGACTTTTAGTCCAAAAAGTCAACCGTGGTCAACCGGAGTCAAAACTAGGTTTAGACGGCTATTTCTACCCATTACCAACCTATACAACCTATATCGAAGTCCATCTTGGACTTCAAACTCAATTTCTCGGCCGTAGGCCAAATTCCTATTTTAGCCTTAAAAAGGCCAAATTTTACCCTTCGGCGACTAGCTAGTTAACCCACCTACGCTCGTTATTTTGACCCGATCTCCCTAGGGTAGTATGGTACTATCCTATACATATAATATCTACCAAAATACTTGGGTAACGCGGACATCCAGTCCACGATACGGCCCGTTGCAGATATCTCAAGTATTTTGAGATACGCGCTGACACGGCGCGATACCGGCGCCCTACGACCCCGATTTCCATCCGGGAGCTTACCCGCAAAAATCTAAATCACGTATTCATACCCCACGCCAAGTTTCAACTCAATCGGATACTCCGAACTCCGTTTCGCCCTCTAACTCGGTTTTTCCCCTTTTCTATTCTAGCCTTTTTCCTATTCTTCCAACTTCTTTAAATCTTTCCTCCCAACCTCAAATCCTTTTCTAATTTCTCATTTCATAATCTTTTTCTACTCTTCTCTACGATTCCAACCATATATAATACTCATATATATATATATCTATATATATATATATATGTACTAGGTGAAAAAGGGGGGTTTAGGCTTAATGCCATAGAGGGGGGACTGTTGTGTCCCTGGCAGTCCTAGGACTGCCGCCCGTGTGGCAGTCCAAACCCTGCTTTGGCTGCCCCTACGTTGCTCCTGCTACTGCTTAAGCTGCTGCTGCTACTGCTTAAGACTGCTGCTGCTGCGGCAGTCCTGCAGCTGCTGCTGCTGGCACTACTTCTCTCCCTCTCGACCCTCTATGTATATACATATCAATCCTATATATATCTCTATCTATATATACATATATATATATATCTATCCATCCCTCTACCTATATATATAACACACACACACGACCACGTATACATATAAACACACACACACATATAAATACATATATACACACAACCATATATATATATATAAACTCCTATACTTATGTATATGTATATAACCACATACACACACACACACATGACAACTCCACCACTACTCTCACTCATACACCACCACCACCATTCTCTCACTTCCACCACTCTCTACACACACACACACACACACACACAAATACATATTATACATACATACATATATACACATATATATTTACATACATATATATAACATACCATTTAATATAAACCTCCTAATTAACCACTTAACCAAATTCTAGAGAAAACCTACAAGAATAGGGGCAAAGTGTAGAGAATGAGATTCTCTACACTTATTGTGAAGGACAAAAATGAAGAGAGGAATTTAATGAGGGTTTAATGTCTTACCTAAAGGAGAGAGAGAGCTTGGAGGAAGAAAGGAATTTTGAAGAAGGAAGGAGACTTAGGTGAGAAGTAAACAAAGAAGAGAGGGGGGGTTTAAAGCCATGGCCGGCCACTCCAAGTGTGGGCTATTTGGGTTGGGATCCAATAGCCCACAACCCAATAACCTAAGTTTGGGGTTATTTTGAAATCGGGTTGGTTTGGTTCGATTTGGTTCGATTCTAAATGACTAATTGAGTCTCTAAAATGACTAATTAAGTCATGGAAAATAGGTTAATAATTTGTAGCCTATTTTTGATGGTACATGGGCTAAGCCCAGCTAGTATGTGGGTCCCACTAGGGTCCAGGCTACCCGGGTCTCCAAATTGGGTCCGAATTGGATAAAATTCAAACCGACTTAAATAAATTCCTAAAAAATTATATAAAATCACATAAAATTCCTAAAATATTATTAAACTTAAAAATGACAAAAATACCCCCAATTTGAAAAACTGGGGGTGACAAATCTACCCTCCTTAAAAAAAATTTCGTCCTCGAAATTCAAACGGTCATACTCTTCTCTAGGTCAAGCACCCCACAATCAAGGTCTACTAAATTTTATCCTAAGTTATATAATATGCAATCCAGGAAATCAGAACACATGCATGGTTTTAAATCTCTACAGTATCATGTTATTGCAGTCTTCATTGGGGTTTTCTATTTATCTAGCATGATCATCACATATGCAAACTAAAGGTACTAAGAAAGCAATCATCAATCATCGGGTAGAAGGAAACAGGTAAAAGGAAGGAACGAGACCTAACCTCCTAATCCAATGCGTGCAGGATCCTCAACTGCCATCGCAAAAACCCTGTCCTGGCGGGGTATATCCCGCTGCTGGTGGAGGGCGTGATGCGGTGCCATAGGTGGCCTACCCGGTGCTCCTTGAGCTGCACGGCGATGGTTCGTAGGACAATCTCTCAACTGATGTCCAGCCTCCCCGCAATAGAGGCACAAGCCCAGCCTCTTCCGGCAGACCTCCCAGATGTGACCGGGCTTCTTGCAATAACCGCAAGGAGCCCCATGCTGTGCCTGCCTCGGCTGAGTGTGCTGCACCTGCTGCTGAACTGGTGCTCGGGTCTGAACCTGCGGCTGGTGATGCTGGAAAGAACGATGCTGAAGCTGAGGGCGCTTAGCAGCCCCCGCGCTGCTAGAAGCTCCCGAGAAATGATCACGCTCCCTCTTGGGCTTCAAGCCCCACTCCCGCTCTACCTTACGGGCCTCCCTATAGATCTGGGTATACGTCTCGTAGAAGGAGGGAATGAGGTGCTTGATATCCCAAGCCAACCCCTCCCTGAAACGGCTCGCCCTGGTCTCCGGGTCTCGAACCATGTACTCTGCGTATCGGCTCAGACGGCCGAACTCCGCCGCGTACTCCTCCACAGATAGACTGCCCTGCTGCAGATCCTGGAACTGCCGCACCAGGTCAATCTTGTCCGTGGGGGAAAAGAACTTCTCCCTGAAGAGGAGCGTGAACTCTGCCCAAGTATGGCCCTCTCCAGCTAGGGCTGGCTCGTTTCTGAACCAAGTGCGCGCAATGTCTAGCAACTGCAAACCTACCGCCTCGACCCTCAGGTCGTCTGCCAGGCGGCAGGCCCTCATCTGCCGCTCGATATCCTCGAGCCAATCGTCTGCATAGACCACGCCCTCGGTCCCGCTAAAGTCACGGGGCCCGAGCTTCCTGAAGTCCTGGATGTCCCCGTACCTCGGTCGCGTCCCCGGATGAGGAGCCCTCTGCTCCACGGCTGCAAGGGCCAACTGATGGGCATCCTCCATGCCCTGACGCATCGCGTCTGTCTGCCTCTGCTGAGCCTCGGTCTGGGCTCTCTGAGTCTCCAGTATCTGCTGGAGGAAGGTAAGCATCTGCCCCATATCCGTAGGCAGAGGAGGTGGAGGTGGAAGTACGCCTGCAACTGGCGGAGGAATCCGCTGCGCAGGAGAAGAAAGAGCGCCCCCGACTGCTCCCGTCGTGGCCCCGGGCACTGCGGGAAGAGTACCCGCAATGACCCCAGGAACTGTCATCGAGGTAGCTGGAGGAGTACCTCCGAGACCTCCAACAGAAGTCCCATCTGCAGGGGAGGTGACCGGAGCCTGTCCGCCAGAGGTGGCAGACCTCTCCGTCTCCCCGTGCTCCTCGCCAGGAGAGTGAGTCATAACTATCCTGGAGACAAATTGAAAAGAAGATATCAATATGGCACATGAAGGCAATATCAAGGGAGGACAGCTAGAATGCAGTAAATCGATATCAAAGACGGTAAGCAAGATAAGCAATGAGAGATCCTACTGTGATTGAGCACTCCTAGCCTATAGCCTATCCTAGATACGTACCGCAGGCTCGTAATAGCACTCTTAGTCGAGCGCCACTACGACATCGCACTAATTGCGACTTCAGGACCTGCGTGGGCCACCACTAAAACGTGTCACGACCCGCACCCGCTAAAAGGGCACGTGACGTGACAACGCCCAGCCCTCACCGAAAAATCGGCAAGGAACGCTGTAGATTTTCCTACTCTAAACAGTTTATATATATAACAAAAACCTGTCGAGAATATGGTCAACTCCGAACGGAGGACAAGCAATGAATATATATACGAGTACTCAATCACGACTCTAAGATAACAAAGTAAAGACTGAAATGTAAAGACAACAAGACGACAAAATAATATATAACCTGTCAAGTCCAGACACAAAGAATATATACAGTCCAAGTCTCTAGTACAGTCCAAAATGTAATACAGTCTCAAAAGTAGCTGGAGACAATGTCCAGTACAAAAGACCTACACTAACTAAGTAATGGGTAGGGTCTCGTCAGGCGGAGCTAACCCCTGCTGGACCAAAGTCTCCAAGTCTATTCCCACTACGTCATCCGGACCGTAGTAGGTACAGTAGTCTCCCTCATCTGCATCTGTAATATTTTCAACATATCCTGTCAGGATGGAACGAGTACAATCGACTAACAACATTTCACAAGATATGACAAAAGCGATAATCTGTAAATAGAGAGTATATACAAGAAAATCATGGAATGTACATGTGAGAATCATGGCAAGGTAAGCTGTAAAACTGAAGCTAGAACAAGGCAAGTAAACTGATCATGGCATGTACAAGAATCAAGAATCATATATCTAGGTGTGTGAATACTAGCTACAACATGTGGCCGGCTTGGGTCTGCACAAGGTTATGATCAGCCAATCCTACGTGGAGTGTAGGAATGGTAGCATTCAAGGTCTACAAGATGAAACAAGGTGGGTAATGACCACACATCTACACTAGTACTCCCCGTCCCCGACTGGTAGAGTGGATCCAAACAAGACACGTCACGACGCGGGATTCTACGAGAAGGGAGCAAGTCTCCTCGAGAATCGGCGTCCATGTACTGCACAAGAACTACAAGGGAGCTTGCACAAGACATACCAAGACAACAAGGAATAACACCTCATGTCGGGATCCATGAATACCAACCCGTGTGACCAATGTGTCGAGAACAAGCATATCTACACTAATTACATGGATTATATCAGTCAGCATAAATTGGAAAAGTGTCAGAGAATGTACTCGCCTGAAATATGATATGGTACGTCAATCAGAGCAAATGCAGCGTCTCGAGGACCTATAGAGAACAAGACGTATCAATACTAAGTTCAGGAAGTAAAGTTAAATCAAAATAAACCCTATTTAGTCATCCTAGGTCAAGACATGCCTAGTCGGGTCAATCTTGGTCATGGGAGAACATTAGAAGTTAAACCGGATCAATCTAGGTCAAAAACTGGTTTAACGTTGACTTTTGGTCAACGGATCAATTCTGGTCAACACTAGGTCAACTCTAGGTCACTGGTGACTAATAGTTGATTTTTAGTCAACGGTCCAAGTTGGATGGAATTTGGGACCAAATTGGGTAAAGTGTTGACCCATAGTTGACCTTTAGTCCAAAAAGTCAACCGTGGTCAACCGGAGTCAAAACTAGGTTTAGACGGCTATTTCTACCCATTACCAACCTATACAACCTATATCGAAGTCCATCTTGGACTTCAAACTCAATTTCTCGGCCGTAGGCCAAATTCCTATTTTAGCCTTAAAAAGGCCAAATTTTACCCTTCGGCGACTAGCTAGTTAACCCACCTACGCTCGTTATTTTGACCCGATCTCCCTAGGGTAGTATGGTACTATCCTATACATATAATATCTACCAAAATACTTGGGTAACGCGGACATCCAGTCCACGATACGGCCCGTTGCAGATATCTCAAGTATTTTGAGATACGCGCTGACACGGCGCGATACCGGCGCCCTACGACCCCGATTTCCATCCGGGAGCTTACCCGCAAAAATCTAAATCACGTATTCATACCCCACGCCAAGTTTCAACTCAATCGGATACTCCGAACTCCGTTTCGCCCTCTAACTCGGTTTTTCCCCTTTTCTATTCTAGCCTTTTTCCTATTCTTCCAACTTCTTTAAATCTTTCCTCCCAACCTCAAATCCTTTTCTAATTTCTCATTTCATAATCTTTTTCTACTCTTCTCTACGATTCCAACCATATATAATACTCATATATATATATATCTATATATATATATATATGTACTAGGTGAAAAAGGGGGGTTTAGGCTTAATGCCATAGAGGGGGGACTGTTGTGTCCCTGGCAGTCCTAGGACTGCCGCCCGTGTGGCAGTCCAAACCCTGCTTTGGCTGCCCCTACGTTGCTCCTGCTACTGCTTAAGCTGCTGCTGCTACTGCTTAAGACTGCTGCTGCTGCGGCAGTCCTGCAGCTGCTGCTGCTGGCACTACTTCTCTCCCTCTCGACCCTCTATGTATATACATATCAATCCTATATATATCTCTATCTATATATACATATATATATATATCTATCCATCCCTCTACCTATATATATAACACACACACACGACCACGTATACATATAAGCACACACACACATATAAATACATATATATACACACAACCATATATATATATATAAACTCCTATACTTATGTATATGTATATAACCACATACACACACACACACACATGACAACTCCACCACTACTCTCACTCATACACCACCACCACCATTCTCTCACTTCCACCACTCTCTACACACACACACACACACACACACAAATACATATTATACATACATACATATATACACATATATATTTACATACATATATATATAACATACCATTTAATATAAACCTCCTAATTAACCACTTAACCAAATTCTAGAGAAAACCTACAAGAATAGGGGCAAAGTGTAGAGAATGAGATTCTCTACACTTATTGTGAAGGACAAAAATGAAGAGAGGAATTTAATGAGGGTTTAATGTCTTACCTAAAGGAGAGAGAGAGCTTGGAGGAAGAAAGGAATTTTGAAGAAGGAAGGAGACTTAGGTGAGAAGTAAACAAAGAAGAGAGGGGGGGTTTAAAGCCATGGCCGGCCACTCCAAGTGTGGGCTATTTGGGTTGGGATCCAATAGCCCACAACCCAATAACCTAAGTTTGGGGTTATTTTGAAATCGGGTTGGTTTGGTTCGATTTGGTTCGATTCTAAATGACTAATTGAGTCTCTAAAATGACTAATTAAGTCATGGAAAATAGGTTAATAATTTCTAGCCTATTTTTGATGGTACATGGGCTAAGCCCAGCTAGTATGTGGGTCCCACTAGGGTCCAGGCTACCCGGGTCTCCAAATTGGGTCCGAATTGGATAAAATTCAAACCGACTCAAATAAATTCCTAAAAAATCATATAAAATCACATAAAATTCCTAAAATATTATTAAACTTAAAAATGACAAAAATACCCCCAATTTGAAAAATGGGGGTGACAGATGTGTATTGATGCAGCATGGTAAGGTGATAGCATATGCGTCTTGACAGCTTCGGGACCATGAGAAGAACTACCCGACTCACGATCTGGAGCTAGCAGCAGTAGTGTTTTCGCTTAAGCTATGGAGGCATGATTTATATGGGGCTCGAGTGGAGATCTACACTGATCATAAGAGCTTAAATTATATATTTACCCAAAGGGACCTGAACATGAGACAAAGAAGATGGTTGGAGTTACTGAAGGACTTCGATTTGAATCTTTAGTATCATCCAGGAAAGGAAAATGTGGTAGCTTATGCCTTGAGAATGAGAGGTGGTGCATTCATCCTAACCTTATAGAGGTATATTTTGGGAGATCTTCAGGAAATGGGAATTAAAGTGATCTTGCCGCAAGATGCAGGATCAGAACACTTGTCACAGCATAAAACATCAAGAAGTAGAGACATATAAATGGGACTTTTATTTCATATGAAAGTCTATTACATGTTTACAAAGGAGAATTCTTTTACAAAAGAGAAAGAAAATCCTAAAAGCTACAGTCAGGCGCAGTGCTACAGCTAGGCGCATCATTCCAGCATCTCAGCGTATGCGCATCCCCGTACATAGTCAGAGCGAATAACTTCCTCGTCAGCATGCGGGCACTCTAGCAGGAGGAGTGGCTCTTCTAGCCTAACAAAGTCGGGGCACGATAGCCCTGACAAGCGGCTCTTCCAGCATAACAAAAATCGGGACATGACCGCCCCGATCTTTGGATGCGACATGCACCTTCAACCTGTGTCGGGACACAACGATCCCGATATTTGGATGCAACAGGCACTTTCACAGGGCCGAAGGTGAAAAAACCAAATCGGCACATCTTCGTCTTCGAAAGGAGTTCATCGTCAACTCGCCAAGGCAGGGGACCGATCGAGTTCGTCTCCTTGAAGGAAAGCTAAGTGAAATGAGAAACAAAACTCTTCACAAAGCTATTTATAGGTCGGGACAACCCTCGTCCTGCACCAAGCGGCAGTCTCCTCTTATTCGGTGCAATAAATTTGTATTTATGACGATGAATCTGCCTCTTCATATTCAACCAAGTCAAAACAACCGTTAACGTCTCGAAGAACTCAACAGACGGGCCAATAAGGATGCGCCATGCGGCAGATGTACCGTTAGCACCATGCGCTCCATACCGATGCATCTAATGGGACATAGACCCATGCGCCTAGTGGGACACAAATTGATGCACCCACTTTAACCCATCACCTATCAAGCATTTAATGCTATGTGACAGAGTTGGCAGCATACTTCCTGAGGAATGAACAGTTGACAGCTTTTTGCAGAAAATGAAGAGCCGCCAACATCATCTTCATCATTACATTTTGTCGACTACAGCTGTCCTTGCCACTTGGCCGATCGATCACTTGCATGCACCTCCACAGCCATGCACCCAAAAATCTGTATGCGCCTCAAAAGCTATTCACCCCCAACTTACTCCTGATCCAAAAAGACAGAAGCCAAGTCTCCGTATGCGCCTCCACAGCCATGCGCCCAAAGCTCAGCATGCGCCTCAGAAGCCATGCGCCAGACTTGTCTGTGACTACTAAAAGTCATAGATCTAGTCGCTCCATGCGCCAGATCCTAGGCACATCCTGACAGATCATTTCTTCCATAAAATCTGAGATTTTAGAGCCACAGACATGCGCCACGTGTCTTTTGACTCAGTTCTGCTCAAGAATGGGTACTAACTACCCAAGATCTCAGCAATAGAGGAATCTTCGTGACTGCCATGTGTCAACTCCACCACAGCCCAACAGAGCAGTTCAGCAGATTTAGCTCCGACTCAGGGCGCATCGTCCATGCGCCCTACAGCATCAGCCACGTGGCGTTCCCACATACAGGCACATCCTACATATGTGCGCATGAGTATACCAGTCTGCTTCCTATAAATAGAAGGACCATTCCTTCATCCACACACAAACAGACAGATAGATTATCATATCTACCTACAGAGACGAGAAGAGACACGTAATGTCTACTTCTCTTCCAAACGCTCTGGCATCCAGAGCAACCCATACCTTCAAAGAGTCCAAGATCGTCGTCAGATCGTCAACGGAGTCAACGCATTACCACTCGCTCCACCGATATAATTCTCAGATAAAAATAAAAGTGTATTCCTAGGACTACATCTAAGTCCTATATTATATGCTGTTCTATTTGTAATTGAAATAGCAAGGTTTACCAATAAAAAGACCTTGTCGTATTTTCGATGGGGAACAAGCTGGCGACTCTGCCGGGGACTTCTTTCTCTTCTGACAAGAAAGTCGTGTCGCAATCCGATGACATCAAGCTTGGCTCCTCCCACAAGATACTCGTGGTGTGCCTCAATCAACAGGCGTATGAGGAGTTCATCTCTGAAGGCAGCGCAAGTCCTTCGAAGCGGCTGCCAAAGTCGAAGAAGACTCGCCAAGTTTGGATACGCAAAGGAGATGCATCGAGCACCACCACTGAAGGGGACGCGCCACCGCAGCCCACCCTTCCTGCTGACGTTCTCAGCAAGCAAGATGCGCCCGCTAGTGCAGCGCATCTGAAGAAGTGTTGACTGGATTCCCCAGTTGTCCGATTCCCAGTCGAAGAAGATGCGCCGACGAAACAAAGGCGCATCCAACTTCCCCTGCATGTACTCTGGCGGGCAAAAGAGGACCTCTGCCTTTGGCAGAATCACTCGATGTCGTGGTGAGGATGAGTTGGATTCTAATTACTATGCGCCTTCGTGGGCTGGTACGAAGAAATCTAAGGTAGCACGTACCATGTGCCCCAAATGTGCTACGCCTACAGTAAACCGGAGATGCATGCTCAAAATCATGCGCACTGCCGATAGTAAACTGTACAGAGTCAACTCGGGTACGTTTACACCAGATAAGAGCCGACTCTTTCCATTTCGCTTGGGAGCATCTTCTGCGCATGAAACCAAGTCGTGCGAGACAAAACTTGTGACTTTGAACCCATGTGTCCGCGTTAGTTGTGCGCATGAAGTAGGTTCAAGTCGCAATACATGTTGCTCCCCCACTAATGATCTGGGCGTATCTCATGCGTTAGAACTGGATCAGAGGGGGTAGCATTCACATGACCACCCTGGTACTTGGCCTCGCCATGCACCTGAAGGGGGGTACGAAAGTGAAACTCTCCCCTCATGATTTGCGTAATGTGATCACTCACAAACGAAGATCATGAGAGCTTACCATTAAGCACGATGCGCCACTCGTAGGGTACACTTGTGCCGTGGTCACCATCAACTGCTGCTGTTGTAAAACAATGGCTCCATCATCCAGGCAGTCTGTGTTCCAGCGAATGTAATCTATTGTACCCATCCGACGTCGTCTCGGAAAGAAGGTGCCAGTTGAAGATTAGTCAGAGCCCAAAGTCGTATCTTGCCATGTTGTCTCCAGCTCCCATTCATCAGGGAGAAAGACAACAACCAATCCCTCGACCTAAGCAGCATCGTCCAAGAGTTAGCTGAGGAAAAGCAAAATGATGGTCCTGTCCTCAGGGGTATTTAAGAGCACCCGGTCAAGGAAGAAGGTTCTAGCGGAAGCATCAGCTGGGAGTGATCAAACTCCTGCTATCCATGACGACCCTCCGCTTGAAGATGAGGACGTTCTCCAAGGAACCGACCCCGAAATAGCTGGGGGTAGCCAGTACGAGGCCTCAGAAGAGAAAAATCTTCCGCAGGAAAGTATGGTCGAAAGCGAAGCCTCAACCAATCCATCCACCTCCACCCATGTTATGCCAATTTATACGGCTGGGGGTGGTGATGAAGGAGAGTCAGACGCTCCAGCTTCGGACATCGTGCAGCGCATGGATACCCTAGAAGGGAGCCTCAAAACCCTCTCTAAAACCATGCAATCCTTGACTCAAATGGTATTTGAGATTCAGACCACTCTGGCATCTCAACCATTAGCAAGGGCACCTGTCTTCACCAGTCCTAATCCAGTGGCCAATGGAGAATCAAGTATACCCCCTCAATGGATATCTTCAGGTGCAGATCATCACACTACACCTCGGACGTTGGCCCCTTCAAATGTCGAGCTTTACACCTTACCGTCCTCACCGGCTCCCAGTTCTAAAGAAGAGCTGGTGGACATGATCAGAGATCTGTGCGAGCGCTTTGAAGTGCGAAACAAGCAGGAAGAACGTCAGAAGATGGGAATCCCACAACCTTACCCCCTCGAATGGAACAAAGTGGTTTACCCTCCTAAGTATAAACCATAAACATTGACGCGATATGATGGAAAGGATTCTCCCCGCCGGTATCTGACCGACTTCCAGTCTCAAACGGGACATCTCCCAAAGGTAGACGTCCTATTCACCAGCCTATTCATCGGGTGTAAAACCCCTGAATTTTTGGAATTTTTTATTATTTAATTGCCTTAAATATGATTTTATGTAATTTATGAGTAGTTTTAAATTAATTTTTATTTAAATATGACCTTAGACATTATTGAGTTTAGGAGCACAAGACGGCTAGGATTTGTGGCACAGAAGATGTAGCAGTGTGTCATGACTAGTGTATTAGTTATACTAGGGGAGGTCTAGCCATAGTGATGTTCGAACGAGAAAAAACAGGCCAAGTTGTGAAATGACTCATTTAAATCATTTAATTAGTTATTATTTAATATATTGATTTTTAGATGACCCGGTTGGACCAAATCAGCCCGAACTGGAACCAAACCAATACCAAGCCCATGTAGGCCAGTAGTTGACCAAAGATGGCCATGTTGGCGTATTTTATGTATATACAAATATTACTTAAACTATTTTAGAACTTGATGTATATTTTATTATTTTATTGTTGTACAAATATTTGTATTTTTTTGTTAAATAGGTGTTTGTCAATATTTATACAATTTTCGGGACTCGAATAAAGGGTGTAGTATAAGTTCACTAAAACTTGGTATTTTTATTATTTTATTATTATTAAAGTGATTTTGTGATTTAATAATCATAATTATTATTAGATATTATCATTATTTGATTTTATGGCCAATTGAATTTATATGCATATGTACCTATATTTAAATAGACTAAATATATGGATAGATAATATTAGGATTTTTTTAGATTTATTCGTGTATATTTATATATATATATATATATATATATATATATATATATATATATTTGTGAACAGTGCCTTCCTTCTCAGCCCGAGCCGCGCGAGCTTTGCTCGATAGAAAAATCCGAAAGTTTGAACTTCTTCAAATCAACACGAAATCTTTTCAATTTTTTTTTGTGCAATCCTAGTATGATTCTCTACAGGATTACACTGAATCTTGGAATAATTCAATTCGAATTGATTGAAATAAATTTGCGTAAATATATGGCTATATAATCGACCGAGAGACTCCACCCCAACCCTCTCTCATCGACTTCAAATTTCTGGAAGGCTCACCACAACCGCCTGTCCCACGCACGTATGTGCGTATCCCAGGAGAACTTCCTGGACCACCGCCACTACCCTGCGAAGTCGCGAGAACCGCCGCCAGCAAGTGACTACCGCCAGCGACAGCAGCCGCTGCCCGACCCCGACTTCGCGCCCAACTCCCATGACGCACGCTCCACCGTTTCTCATTCCGTCTTCTCAGGTATGAAGATGAACTCTACGGCTATAAGTCTCTTTAAACGCTTTAATTTTAGACGATTTATATTGTCCCAGAAATCGAAGCCAAAATTGGCGTTCGATTAGTCGAAAACCGAACAGATTTCATACTTGAACACCCTACTTTGGAAGGCGAGAACTCGCCAATCCAAGAAAAGATTCTAAAACCCATCTAAAAACTCTTTATTAACAACATGTAGGGCTTCGAATTCCTTTTTGTTGTTCTCAGTTTCATTGAGTGGGCTAAGGGATATCGAATTGTAAAGTTTGCGAAAAACCTATAACTAATATTTTCAAAAATCCTTAAAACCAACCGATACGGCGTGCACCCCGACAAACCGGGAGACATGGTCACGCACAATATGCATCGAAAGGAGCATATGGATGTTTTCAACGTGTGGGAATTGACGGAGCTCGATTTTGTTGCGTGTGCGCGACGAAATCAGTGCGTATCCGTCAAGATACCCCCGTATCGACGCTTTGCAAACTTGACCATAACTTTGTGCACGTTCGTCAAATCGAGACGAAACTTGTGCCAACAGGTCCGAATCAAAATTCTGGTCCTGCATGCCAAGTTTGGTTTGATTTTGAGAAGGTTGATCGGAACGTCAAAATTGGCGGACCCGTGACCCGATCCAACGGGCGATTTTGTGCACGACTCATCGGAATCCAAAATTGGACATACAGTTAGATTTGTCTCGTCAAACTGGATCCGTAGACATATAGTTTGATGACTTTAGAGACCGTAGGTTCTTGCACGCATTTTGGTGCAAAGCGGGTCCAACGGCGGACATCGTTTTGACCAAAAATTACGATTTTGCCCCTATTTCGGAATTTGACTTTTGGACAGGCGTTTTCTAGGTATATATTTTACACCAAGAACATTTTTGATGTTTGTTTCATCATTCGGGAAAGTTTGCGGGAGTTCCACTCTTGTAGCTTCTTCTCACTTGTCGGTTTCATCTACTGGACGTCGTCAAAACACCTACCAACCACCAGGCAGGTATACCTTGCTATGATTTCTGATTATGCATATTTATTTCAGTATGTTTACTTATTTATTTTCTATTCATTTATTTAAACTGTGCGTCTAAGTCCCACTTGGGTGCAAGCGACTATATTAGTCGTTATTTTTGTTTCTTTTTCTTTATACATATTGACCTAGAGTTAAGAGACGACCTCATGTGTTTGAAGTATTCTATGCTTCGTTGGCCCTGACACTTGTCTATCATGAGTCACGGGTCTCATATAGATCTCGGACGTATGTATCGACTGGCCATCGGTGCACACATGCCGTACGATAGGCAATAACTGCTAAATAGTTATGGTTGTCTAGAAGACTTAGCAGTTATTAGGAATGTCGTGATGTGGATACAGCACGTGTAGTGCATGGGATGGGAGGAGACAGCTATTAGGCGTAGGGGCTTTCACTCGTTTACTTTCCTCTAGATGCCCTTAGTGACTCAGTCGAGTGCTAATGGGCCGTGCATTTTTTTTCTCTAGCTGCCGTTAGTGACTCACCTGAGAGCTAGTGTGCCGTGCACTTATTTACTTTTCTCTAGATGCCACTAGTATCTCGGTTGAAATGCTAACGCATCGTGTTTCTAGCTTTGGAAGGCCCCTGTGTGGAACGTTGTCTTCAAATTGTATTTTCACATAAATGGTTAGGTAGCCCAGTTGTTGTTTATATTTCAGTTATTGTAGCATATTTTTCTGTATCTTGTTACGTCCCTCTGAGGAACTAGTGATCTCTCCAGGATTAGACGAGCAGGACTATCCCGAGGAGTACGGTACAGCATTGGATCCATCATACATCGGTGAGGAGGCATCTCCTGCTCATACTTAGTTTTTATTCTTTATTATCTGAGACCATGTATTGGACATCTTTTATCATCTTTTTTGCTGTTTGAGGAGGTTGGACTCCATTTCGTTGAGACTATTTTTCCATAGCTGTTTGGATTGGGAATGTCCTCCCGGCTATATTTTGACATCATCATTTATCTTATTTAGTGGACTTTATTATATTCTCTGTGTTGTGCTGTGGATGAGATTTAGTTAAATAATTGTGGCTTATCATGTATCATTATTACAGCTTATGTACCAATACGAGAATTACCATATATTGGTGTATTCTTCGTATAAGTATAGCTGGCATGTCTACGTTCTTAGTCCTACGTATTTTGGGACTGGGCGTTACATGTTTTTGTGGTGGCCCATGCAGGTCAAGATAAATTGTTTGGTTACTTTACCGTACCAAGCAAGCCTACATATAGAATAGAGTTTAGGAATCTCATCCACATGCTAAATCACCTTCCTTGATTTCAAATTTCGGATTCTCGTTTGACTGCTTATCTTGCTTCTAGCTTGACCGTGTCCTAATGTAATCTCTGTTTTCGTGCCAATAGGATGAATCTTCGTAGTGGTCGCTCTACTCCTCTCACCATTTCTGATGGGAACACCACTGCTCAAGAAGGACCAGTGGGTCAGCCACCCAAGTCCCCTACCACTCTAGCACCATCCGGACTGCAGCCTGTGATGACACCACCCACTACTCAGCAACAAGCTCCGACGCCCCAAGTGGGACAGACAGGCCCTGAAAACCCTGTATCTCAAGAACAGTACCTGCCACCCTATCCACCTCAATTTCTACCGCAGATTCCACCCCCATATCCACCTCAATATCCACCTCCATATCCACCATCATATCCACCACAGCAGCCTCCACAACATCCACCATCATATACACCACACCAGCCTCCACAGCATCCACCATCATATCCACCCCAGTATCCTCTGCAGTATCCGCCCTAATACCCTCCATACTACCCCCCATCCATATCCTTCATAACCCCCGCAGTACGGACCACAGTTTGTGCCCCAGATACCATACATGCTTCCGCAACAGCCTATGCCTCAAGCTGGTGGGACTACTACCAACCAGATCCTCCAGTGCTTAGTACAGGCCCAGATGCAGCAGAGTGAGGCTATTAGGAGGAGTTTGGAGACAACACTGACCCGAGCACCCCAAGCTTCTATGGGTACTATCGAAGGGTTTCGTAACATGAATCCTCCGTACTTTAAGGGCACTGAAGACGTCATAGGAATTACCAATTGGCTGGTGAAGATAGAAAATCTCATGAAGGCTTCGGAGTTATCCGCAGATTTATGGATGACGGCAGTGAAGTTACAGTTGGAAGAAAATGCTTATGATTGGTGGGCCGCAGAGGAGAGATGACTAGGACTTGAACAAACATGGGAGGAGTTCAAAGAGCTATTCAATAAGAAGTATTTCTCCGACACTGCCAAGGACGCGCTTTATGACCAGTTCCTACACTTAGAGCAAGGAAGCATGACAGTTGATGAATACGATGCCGAGTTCAGTCGATTGAGTCATTTTGCTCCCGGATTAGTTTCGACGGAGTTGGAGAAGGCCAAGAGGTTTCATAGAGGCTTGAGCATAGAGCTGCAGAGATACACTAGTTCGGAGTCACGAGTTTCACAGGCAGCCGTCTTGGCAGAGGCTAGGTCTCAGGAGGCGATAAGCAAAAAGGTACAAATTCGACGATCAACAACCACAGTTGGACCAGCTAAAGATGCTCAAGCAGGACCAGTAAGGCGACCCCAAACACACCAACAGCATCAACCTCAGAGGGCAGGACCATATCAGATGCAGGAGAAGGTGATATGTCACTACACTGGAAAGATGGGTCATGTTCAGAGAGATTGCCGACGATGTCTAAGGCATTGCTTATCTTGTGGTTCTAGTCAGCATCATGCCAAAGATTGTCCACAGCTGAGAACCACTGTAACGCAACAGACACCAAGGCCAGCAGCAATTGAATATCCAAGGGGCAACCAAAACATGGGTCAGGCATTCAACATGATAGCGACAGGGCCACCAAACCAAGGAGCCATAGAGAGAGGTATGACGTCTTAGTTAAATTTACCATTTCATGACCATGATCATAGAATGATTGGAAATTTTATGTTATAAACCTTGTTAGATATAGAAATACGAGGGTATCCTATATAGTTAGAAATCACACCAGTAACCCTTGTAAGCACCATAATCGATCCGCTTCCTCGGTTCGCATGTCATCGTAGTGCCCTGCTAAAATACGGGAGTAAGAGGACGACATACACAACCGTATATCACTTTTACACGAAAATCGTAACACGATCTTCGCATTATGTTCCTTCTCCATCTTGCTCTTCGTTTCCCTCGATCGTGCGTTATTTCTAATTTCAAGGACAAAATTCTTATAAGTTGGATAGGATGTAAAACCCCTGAATTTTTGAATTTTTTATTATTTAATTACCTTAAATATAATTTTATGTAATTTATGAGTAGTTTTAAATTAATTTTTATTCAAATATGACCTTAGCCATGTTGAGTTTTGGAGCACAAGACGGCTAGGATTTGTGGCACAGAAGATGTAGCAGTGTGTCATGACTAGTGTATTAGTTATACTAGGGGAGGTCTAGCCATAGTGATGTCCAAACTAGGAAAACCAGGCCAAGTTGTGAAATGACTCATTTAAATTATTTAATTAGTTATTATTTAATATTTTAATTTTTAGATGACCCGGTTGGACCAAATTAGCCCGAACTGGACCCAAACCAATACCAAGCCCATGTAGGCCGGTAGTTGACCAAAGATGGCCATGTAGGCATATTTTATGTATGTACAAATATCAATTAAACTATTTTAGTACTTGATGTATATTTTATTATTTTATTGTTGTACAAATATTTGTATTTTATTATTAAATAGGTGTTTGTCAATATTTATACAATTTTCGGGACTCGAATAAAGGGTGTAGTATAAGTTCACTAAAACTTGGTATTTTTATTATTTTATTATTATTAAAGTGATTTTGTGATTTAATAATCATAATTATTATTAGATATTATCATTATTTGATTTTATGGCCAATTGAATTTATATGCATATGTACCTATATTTAAATAGACTAAATATATGGATAGATAATAATAGGATTTTTTTTAGATTTATTCGTGTATATTATATATATATATATATATATATATATATATATATATATATATATATATATATATATATATATATATCTTCGCCCTTCTCGCTCGCCCCGTCCCCCAGCGTCCCTGGTAGAGCCACCCCCCAACCGCCGCCTCGATTCCTCCTCCGGCACTCCCATGCGCCACCGCCCACTCCCCGTCCTCGGAGCTCCCCCACTGTGAGCCCTCGTGGGCGCTTGTGGATGCGCAGCGGCCTCCGACGGACTCGGCACCCCCCAGCACGGCGTTGTTCGGCCCTTCGTTGTCTTCGACGTCGTCACCCATGTCCCCTCCCCGCTTTCCTCTCCCCCCTGGCGGTGGCGTCCGGCGTTCCCTGCGGCGCACGCTGGATGGCCCCGTCCCTCGACGGTGGTAGGCTCCCCCTACTGTTGGCCGGCCGGACATTCCCCTCCCCTTTGCCGACCGAGATTCCCCCGGCCCCTTCTCGCATGGTCGTGATCCCTGTCCCCGACCGGTGCGGGCGCCCCTCCGCCGTCCCAGCCCGTCCGGAGTAGATCCCCTCTGCCGCACCAGCCGGACCCCTCTCTCCGGCGGTCCACCCCCGCGCCTCGCTCTCTCGCCGGAGCGTCTGCCCCGACATACGCACTGGAAAGGGGCCCGAGACCCCCTCGTGGCATGTGCCCCGCCTCGGGTCGCATACCCAACCCCCCTCCATTGGGCAGTGTGCCCCTGCCACATCGGCCGTGAGCCCCTTCCATTGGGCCGTGTGCCCTTTCCTTCAGGCAGGGCCCCATCACCCTTTTTTGGGATATTTTGAACGTTCGAATTTTCGAAATTTGGTTTTGAGTTTTCGAAATTTCAAAAATTTGGTTTCTGAAATTTCGAAATTTTGATTTACTACCCTTTTTAATTCCGACCTAGTCAAGCAGGGTCCGTTTTGTGTTTCTCGGCCCTGTAACCGTTTGTAATGCTCTTTCAGAGCCCCCCTTTATTTTAATAAAAAGTGTTCTCTTAAATATATATATATATATATATATATATATATATATATATATATATATATATATATATATATATATAAGCTTTTAAAAAAATATAAAACAATTGTGAACAGTGCCTTCCTTTTCAGCCCGAGCCGCACGAGCTTTGCTCGATAGAAAAATTCGAAAGTTTGAACTTCTTCAAATCAACACAAAATCTTTTCAAATTTTTTTTGTGCAATCCTAGTATGATTCTCTACAGGATTACACTGAATCTTGGAATAATTCAATTCGAATTGATTGAAATAAATTTGCGTAAATATATGGCTATATAATCGACCGAGAGACTCCACCCCAACCCTCTCTCATCGACTTCAAATTTCTGGAAGGCTCGCCACAACCGCCTACCCCACCCACGCCTACGCGTATCCCAGGCGAACTTCCTGGACCACCGCCACCACCCTGCGAAGCCGCTAGAACCGCCGCCAGCAAGTGACGACCGCCAGCGACAGCAAACGCTGCCCGACCCCAACTTCACGCCCAACTCCCACGACGGACGCTCCACCGTTTCGTGTTCCATCTTCTCAGGTACGAAGACGAACTATACAACTATAAGTCTCTTCAAATGCTTTGATTTTAGACGATTTATATTGTCCCAGAAATCGAAGCCAAAACTGGCGTTCGATTAGTCAAAAACCGAGCAGATTTCGTACTTGAACACCCCACTTTGGAAGGCGAGAACTCGCCAATCCAAGAACAGATTCTAAAACCCATCTGAAAACTTTTTGTTAACAATATGTAGAGCTTCGAATTCTTTTTTTTAGTTCTGAGTTTCATTGAGTGGGCTAAGGGATATCGATTTGTAAAGTTTGCGAAAAACCTATAACTACTGTTTTCAAAAATCCTTAAAACCAACCGATACGACGTGCGCTCCGATAAACCGGGCGACGTGGTCACGCACTATATCATCGAAAGGCGCATATGGATGTTGCCGACGTGTGGGAATTGACGGGGCTCGATTTCGTTGCGTGTGTACGACGAAATCAGTGCGTATCCGTCAAGATACCCCCGTATCGATGCTTTGCAAACTTGACCATAACTTTGTGCACGTTCGTCAAATCGAGACGAAACTTACGCCAATAGGTCCGAATTAAAATTCTGGTCCTGCATGCCAAGTTTGGTCCGATTCTGAGAAGGTTGATTGGAACGCCAAAATTGGCGGACCCGCGACCCGATCCAACGGGCAATTTTGTGCACGGCTCATCAGAATGAAAAATTGGACATACCGTTGGTTTTGTCTCCTCAAACCGGATCCGTAGACATATAGTTTGACGACTTTAGAGACCGTAGGTTCTTGCACGCGTTTCGGTGCAAAGCGGGTCCAACGACGGACATCATTTTGACTCGAAATTATGATTTTGCCCCTGTTCCGGAATTTGACTTTTGGACTGGCGTTTCCTAGGTATATCTTTTACACCGAGAATGTTTTTGATGTTTGTTTCAGCATTCGGGAACGTTTGCGGGAGTTCCACTCTTGTAGCTTCTTCTCACTTGCCGGTTTCATCTACTGGACGTCGTTAAAACACCTTCCAACCACCAGGCAAGTATACCTTGCTATGATTTCTGATTATACATATTTATTTTAGTATGTTTACTTATTTATTTTCTATTCATTTATTTAAACTGTGCGTCTAAGTCCCACTTGGGTGCAAGCCACTATATTAGTCATTCTTTTTGTTTTATTTTCTTTATACATATCGACCTAGAGTTAAGAGACGACCTCATGTGTATAAAGTATTCTATGCTTCATTGGCTCTGACACTTGTGTATCACGAGTCTCATATAGATCTCGGACGTATGTATCGACTAGCCATCGGTGCACACATGCCGTGCGATAGGCAATAACTGCTAAATAGTTATGGTTGTCTAGAAGACTTAGCAGTTATTAGGAATGTCGTGATGTAGATACAGCACGTGTAGTGCATGGGATGGGAGGAGACAGCTATTAGGCGTAGGGGCTTTCACTCGTTTACTTTCCTCTAGATGCCCTTAGTGACTCAGTCGAGTGCTAATGGACCGTGCATTATTTTTCTCTAGCTGCCGTTAGTGACTCACCCGAGAGATAGTGTGCCGTGCACTTATTTACTTTTCTCTAGATGCCACTAGTGTCTCGGTTGAAATGCTAACGCGCCGTGTTTCTAGCTTCGGAAGGCCCCTGTGTGGAACGTTGTCTTCAAATTACATTTTCACATAGATGGTTAGGTAGCCCAGTTGTTGTTTATATTTCAGTTATTGTAGCATCTTTTTTTGTATCTTGTTACGTCCCTCTGAGGACCTGGTGATCTCTCCAGGATTAGACGAGCAAGACTATCCCGAGGAGTACGGTGCAGCATTGGATCCATCATACATCGGTGACGAGGCATCTCCTGCTCATACTTAGTTTTTATTCTTCATTATCTGAGACCATGTATTGGACATCTTTTATCATCTTTCTTGCTATTTGAGGAGGTTGGACTCCATTTCGTTGAGACTATTTTTCCATAGCTGTTTGGAGTGGGAATGTCCATCGGGCTATATTTTGACATCATCATTTATCTTATTTGGTGGACTTTATTATATTCTCTGTGTTGAGCTGTGGATGAGATTTAGTTAAAGTATTGTGGCTTATCATGTATTATTATTACAGCTTATGTACCAATACGTGGATTACCATATATTGGTGTATTCTTCGTATAAGTACAGCTGGCATGTCTACGTACTTAGTCCCACGTAGGGGTCCGCTCAAAAGCATCCACCAGCACCTAGGCCGAAGGAGGTCTACTCCTTCAATGACGAGGACATTTTATAACTCTTTGAGATGCTGAAACAGAGCGACAAGATCAAGTTGCCTGATCCTAAGCGTCCTGACGAGGTGGGCAGAGTGGGCGACCCGATGTACTGTCACTACCATCGGTTCGTTGGACATCCAACTCAAGGCTGCTACATCCTCAAAAACTACATAAAATGCATTATTAATATGAATGTTATCTCAGTCGATTACGAGGAGAAGACAGTCTCGACCAACATGGTGTCGCTCCAGTTCGGTACCCAACCGCCTACTACAACTCAAGATGGTGTTGTCCCCATCCCGAAGGCGACATTGGAGGTGGTCAACCTTTCGCCGAATCATGACAACACGAGTGGACTGATTCCACTCACTACAACTCGGGGGAATATCATATGGGTTCACCCAGATCTCGCTCCAGAACTGACTCAACCGGGGTACATTCTACCTCCAAAGCTAAAGGCAAAAAGACCAAGTCTTGCCAAATGGTGACCTCTTCTCCCAAGGAGGCACTTCATGTACAAACGCGTTCACAGCAGAACGCTCAGCCTGAGGAAGCCCCTATCGAAGTGGTACCTCCCGTCACCACCTCGGCTGCTCAAGGTGAATCCTAACTTCTAGCAATCGACAAACAAAAGCATAAGGCGGCCCGTTTCGACAGGCCTCTACGAAGAGACAATGCTTCGGGGTTAACTAAACCCCACAACTTTGACATACTGGCACAACTTACGAGTACTCCAGCTCGGCTGTCCTTGTTCGAGCTCCTCCGCCTGGCTAAAGATAACCGGGAGGCTCTTTGCGAAGCCCTGAAGGATGTTGAGTCTTTCATCAGTTAGGTCAAGCAGCCTGAGGACGATCCAACAGCATGTCCACACTGCCATAGTATGGGGGAGATCACCCCCAATATCAAATTCACTCAATAAGACATGCTACTCAAGAACAACCGACACAACAGACCGTTGTATTACACAGGATATATTAGGGCCATCAAGGTGGATAAGATGCAGATCGACTCGGGGTCTTGTCTCAGCATCATCCCCCGGACCCTACTTTAAACGTTGGTAATCCTAATGCATCGTCTGATAGCGTCTCACACTACAATCAATGGCTTCAACGTCAGCTAGAGTGAGCTGTTGGGGAAGATCCAACTGAAATGTCATATCCGTGATCTCCAGACCGAAGTGACCTGCTATGTTGTTAGGGCGGCCGTCGCTACACGAATACATGGTGGTACCATCCACTCTCCATCAATGTATGAAGTACGTATCCACCAATGACATAGTCCGAACAGAGTTCGCTGATGTCGATCCTTTCAGAGGGATTGAAGCATTCTTCACCGACTCTGATATATACAAATCTATTCATCTCGAAGATGAAGCCAACGATGCCGATGATGAAGCTGAGGCCAAAGCCAAAGCTGACTTGGAGGCAGAGATGACAATCGACGCTCCCCTGAAAGTGTGACTCAAAGGGAAGCCGTCTCAAACACCATCTCCTATAGTGGTCAAACTTCGTGGGAGAGCACCAACTTCTCAGGGCCATACAAACACTGAAGCCCCTTTGAAGATACGACTCAAGGAAAAGTCTTCCCAAGTGACGACTCCTCTCATAGCAAAACTATGTGGGAAGGCACCAGTCACCGGAACACCAACTGAGGCACCTCTCAAGGTGCGGCTTAAAGGTAAACCTCCACTGTCTTCAGCCCCTCTTAAGCTTCAAGAGAAGGCCCACGTATCTCTATCGGCACCACAGCCGACAAAGGCCAAGCTCCCAACAGGTTCTCGCAAACTACCTCAGGCTGCTCCAGTACTCACTGACGAAGAACTGGGAGAGTACATATCCGCCAATATGGACGCACCGTCCCTTGATGATGTAATCTCTCGGGACAAGATCCTGTATTTTATCAATAAAAGGGTGTCTTTCAATTATTCTAGTCTTCCACATTGGAATGCCATGTATACTATAGATAATGCTCTACAGTCATTGCAAACACAAATAACGACTGTTAATCATGTAAATCAAGTCGTCATGTACCAAAGAGTCTGTTATATAGTCCCGTCTTGGAACCAGGACGAGAAACCTATCATCTTCGGCAAAGTCGAGCGTCACCAAGACCTTCCACCGATGGAGCCAGAACCCGACACCGGCAGGATGCAGATTTACCGGTACAATGATCGAGCCAAGTATCTCATCCAAAAGATGGGCTACAACCTGAAAAGCGACCAGGGTCTAAACTATGTCAAGGGCCGACGTCTTTCCTTACGACTCCCTGTTCTGAAAGGGAAGCCACAAGACTACTATCACCGTACTCGACGGGGGATGGGCTATGTCACGCCTCCAACAACCCTAGAAAGTTCAGAAGCAGAAGGCGTTGCACACTCTCACTCGTCTGAGACTTCAACTTGGGACCCCGACTCCAGCGTCAGCTCAATCTTCAGGAAGGTGCTGTCAGCCAATATGACATCTGCGCATCCTTCATAAAATGAAGACGACAATCAAACAATAGAGTTCTTCGAAGAAGAACCCTGGGATTAACGCCTAGGCGCATAATGGGAATCTCGCTTTGAATTACAGGAACCCCCTACTGAAGACGAATTCGGCAGATCGACCTTGGGGATGGATCTTCATCCAAACCTATCTTGATCAGCAAGAGCTTAGCAGGAAAGGACCTAGAATCTTTGGTTCAACTTGTCAAAGAATACATTGACGTCTTCGCTTGGAGCTACGAAGACATGTCGGAACTCGACCCACAAGTTGCAATGCACAAGCTTAATATCTTACTTGACGCTAAGCCTGCTGAGTAGCAATAACGACGCTTCCATCCCAACATCATGGACGCTATCAACAAAGAAGTAGATAAGCTCCTAGACAGCAGGTTTATTCACAAAGAGCAATATCCAGAATGGATGGCTAACATCGTTCCCGTCATAAAGAAGAACGGAAGGATCTGGGTCTGCATCGACTTTCAAGATCTCAACTTTGCTTGCCCAAAGGATGAATTTCTACTCCCGATCACCGATGTAATGATCGACAACACATGTGGCTTCGAGTGTATGTCCTTCATGGACAGGTACTCAGGCTACAACCAGATCAAGATGTCCCCAGACGACGAAAAACACACGTCGTTCAGGACTCCGAAGGGGGTTAACTGCTACACAGTAATGGCATTTGGCCTGAAAAATGCAGGTGCCACATACCAAAGAGCTATGAGCACCATCTTCTGCCAGCACCTTCGTAAAATAGTCGAATGCTATGTTGACGATATCACCGTTAAGAGCCATCTTCGAAGCGATCACCTCCAAGATCTGAAGACAGTATTCGGTCTCATGCGGGCACATCAACTCAAGATAAACCTCGCCAAATCCTTCCTTGGGATTTCTAGTAAAAAGTTCTTGGGCTTTATTATCACTGCAAAAGGCATCCATGTCGACCCCGAGAAGACTAAAGCTATCCTTGATATGGACCCTCCGAAGAACCTTAGAGAACTTCGAGGCCTGCAGGGACGTCTCACATACATCCGAAGGTTCATCGCGAACCTTTCCAGGAAATGCCAGCCCTTCACCAGGCTCATGAAGAAGGGAGTCTCCTATGTTTGGACGAAAGTATGTCAGAAAGTCTTTGGCGATATTAAAGCTTATCTGACGAGCCTTCCGGTCTTGGTGGCACCTGTCGTAAACCATATCTACTCTATGTTCGTGCAATGGACCATTCCCTTGGCGCTTTGTTGGCCCAGAACAATAATGCAGGCCATGAGCAGGCCATCTACTACCTCAACAGGACAATGGTTGGGGCCTAACACCGGTACAACCCCGTCGAAAAAGAATATCTAGCTCTAATGTTCACCATCCAGAAAATCGCCATTATGCCTCGGGACAGACAATTCATGTCATCTCCCGGGTCAATCCGTTCAGAGTCCTCATGACAAAGTCGGGAGCACTAAACTCCCGATTAGCTACTTGGTGATACTATTGACACCATATGACATGATATTCATCACGCAAAAGGCTGTCAAGGGCCAAGCACTGGTCGACTTCCTAGCCGTGCACCAAATTCCGGAATCGTCTCGACTCTACGCTGACATTCCAGATGAAGTGCGTGAATCAAACATTATCGAAGAGAACCCCGTTTGTCGGATGTTCTTCGATGGTGCCTCAAGAACAGGCCTCAAAGGGCAGATCATCGCAGAAGTAGGGATAGTTTTGATCTCCTCCGATAAGCTGGTCATCCAGCGAGCCTATTTCCTTTCAGGGCCGTGCTCCAACAACGTTGCAGAGTACAATGCTCTCACCATGGGACTCCAGTTAGAAAAGCTGCTAGGGGTAGAATACCTCCAGTCTTACGGCGACTCAAAACTTATCGTCAATCAAGTTCGAGGACAATACGAGGTCCGCCATGAAGACCTGGTCCCTTATCATAAAGCAGCATTGGACATCATCTCAACCTTCGTTGAATTCTTCATAGAACGTGTGCCTCGGCTACAAAACTTGGAGACTGATGCTCTTGCTTGCCTCGAGGCCTCATTGGCAGCACCCGTCGAGACTCAACACTTCATCATAGTGGTGGGTCGGGATTTGGCTTGCCCCAGAAATAATATGTGCATACGAACAAATCAAGCCATGACTACTGACACTAGCATCAACGTCAGAGACTGGAGATTCTCGTTCATCGGCTTTGCCGTCTCTGGGATAATCCCGGAAGACACGAAGGAGGCAGTCTCAGTCGTAAGGCACTCGCTCTGGTTCTATTACGATAAAGCCACTAAAATACTGTACCAACGCTCCTTCGATGGACTTCTCCTCCGATGTCTATCAAACGAAGAAGCAGCTGAAGCTCTTCGAGAAGCCCATGACGGAACATGCGGAGCTCACTAACCCGGTCCTAAGCTCCAGGACCGACTTCGACGCATAGGCTATTACTGGCCCACTATGATGGCCGACGCTGTTGTAAATCATCTTCCCAGAATTTTGAAAATATTTTATTTTTTTATTTGAATTAAATAATGATTTTTGGAATTTTATAAATATTTTATTAAATATTTATTACAATAGATGGCCTTAGTCATGGTTGAGATTTGGAGTACAAGGTGACTAGAGACTGTGGCACGGATAGTGTAGTTGTGTGCCTTGATTAGCATTTTAGCTATTGTAGGGAAGGCCGAGCCATAAGTGCGTCACAACTAGGAAAATTATTCAAAGTTGTGACTTGACCCCTATAAATATTTTAAATTGGTTATTTATTTATATTATGACTTTAAAAAATTCGGTTGTACCAAACTAGTCCTGACTGGATCCAAACCAAACCTAAGCCTATGTAGACATATAATGTGACCAAAGGCGACCATGTAGATGTATATTGTATACTCGATATTTTATTTTTAATGGTCTAGTAAATAGTTTTATAAATAGTTATATATTATATATATGTTATTGCATTAAGTTGATAATCGCTTTTTATATATAATATCTTTATAGATTCCTTTAGGGTTTGTTAGTTTATAAATATACTTGTGCGTATGTAAATGTATGCATAATATATAAATACATAATAAGCATATTTTATTTATGAAGTTAGGCATATGTGTATATATAATTTACCCATATAAATAGAGTATATTTAAATTATAGTAAATAGAATTTATAATAACCATTTATGATATCTTAGATTATTTTGTATTTATTTATTATGTGTAAATAAGCCATTCCATATGTATACACATATATGTAAAAATTTAATATATATATATATATATATATATATATATATATATATATATATATATATATATATATATATATATATATATATAATGTTTATATATACATACACAAAAGAAAAAGAAAAGGAAAAAAACCCCTTTCCTTAACAGTACTGTTCCTTGACAGTACTGTTCCAAGGAACAGTACTGTCTCTTCCCCGTTTACGAACCTGCGTATAGGAAGAAAACCAAATTTAGCTCAATCCAAACTCGAACAACTGAGAATCAAATCTTTTCAGATTTAATTCTCCCTAATATCTTTTCGATTCTCCACATGAGGGTCTATATCCTTGTAAAATTCATAGTTTAAATCAGAGGAATTCTTGATTTAAACTCAGGATAACATCGACTAGATAACCCTCTCCTTGAGCGTAGTTTCGCGTCACCACAACCATACTTCAACTTGTAATCGCCCCCAGCCCCTTTTCCAAACCTAGACGCACAGCCCCGACCAACTTCCCTGCCTACACCGCCGCAGAAGGCTGATGATCTCCAAAAAATGAGGCCGCACGGGACAGCAGACCCCGAGAGCACAACAGTAATGTTGATCACCCCACTTCACGCTGAGATTGCTTGGCGCTCGGTTATTCATTTTAAGATCTATCTTGTTAGGTATGAAGACTATCTATATGACTCTTAACCCCTTCAAATATGTCGAATCTAGATGTCTTAGATTTCCTGAGGGATCAATGCCAACATTGGCGAAAATCTGTTCAAAATAGAACAGTCTCGCAGTTGAAACCCCTGTTTTAGGAGATAGGTTACGATCAGGATATTAGGAGTTTTCCAAAATTAATTGAAAACAGTTAAAGATAACCTATAGGGCTTCGTAAACCTTTTTACAGAAGTCGAATTCATCGACTGAGCACCTAGAAATCGGTTTACCAAGTTGACGAAAAATGACTTTAAAACTTTTAGAAATTTTCCCAATACGGCGTGCACCCCCGACAAACCAGGCGACGTGGTCGCAACCCATGAGCATCAAAAGACGCATATGGACGTTGTCGACGTGTGATATTCGACGAAACTCAATTTCGTTGTACGTGCGCGACGAAATCGAGATATATCCGTCGAGATACCCCGTATCGGCCACTTTGCAAACTAGCCTACAACTTCGTGCACATTCGTCATCTCAAGAAAAAACTTGTGCCAACAGGACCATATCATTTTTTTGGTCCGGTATGCCAAGTTTGGTCCGATTCTGAGAAGGTCGACAGGAACGCTATTTTGGCGGGTCCGCGACCCGATCTAACGGGCAAATTTGTACACGACCCACCGAAATGCAACTTTGGACATACCATTGAGTTTGTATCATCAAACCGGAACTGTAGACATAAAGTTTGATGACTTTAGAGACCATAGATATTGGCAAGCTTTTCGGTACAAAGCGGATCAAACGGCTGACATCGTTTTGATATGAAATTACCGTTTTGCCCCTGTGTCCGAAATTGGACTTATGAGTAGGCTATCCTAGCTAAAATGATTATTCTGAAAATGTCGATAATGTTTGTTTCAACGTCTGGAGGCATTTACAGGAGTTTAGATTTTGTGACTATTTGATTTGACGAGTTGTTCGTGGGACATTTTGCTTCCACCAGGTAAGTATACCTTGCCTTCCTCTACAGTTATTGCATGCTTATTTCTTCCTCTTCTAGTTATATGTCATCAATTATTTTTTATTGGATTAATTTGATTGCTATGCTCTTCTTCATGTCATGTATATTAGTTTAGATGTCTCGTTTATATACCGTCATTGTCCAGAGTTTGACATTATAGTTCATACTAGAGTTATCCTTACATGTACCTTGACTGAGTCGTACCATATCGTCACATGTATCTTGACTGAGTCATATCGTGTCATAGAATAAGTGCGTTATAACTGAACTGTTATTTTCTGCTTTTGTTTTCTCAACCTGCGAGTCCACACTCAGAGCGAGGGTTGACTGTTTGCACCTGCGAGTCCATACTCGGGACGAGGGTGATTGTCGTGAACTAACCTGCGAGTCCACACTCAAGACGAGGGTTAGTGATTTGTTCAAACCTGCGAGTTCACACTCGGGGCGAGGGTTTGGTATCCGTTGATCTCTTATTCACTTGTTTCTTCCAGCAGTTCATTTATACGTAGTTGTTCTCGCATCCATGTTCATAGTTACCTGTTACTTCTGTCTCTTTCATGTTTATTTCTTTATGTGTGATAAACTGTTAGATAGGCATATTTTATGTATCTTTCTAGTCCTTGAGGACCTGATGATCTCTTCAGGTACTTGATTATATGGAGTTAGTCAGCTGGTCATGATGGTAGTTGATTACAGTTGCAAGATTCATGTATGCTACTGATGTTGACTTGTTATCCTCTCATGCTTTATATTCCTTATCATGATATATTCTACTTATCAGCCTACTTTATAGACTCAAGTTATTTCTTTGGAGTCTAATCGGACATATATGCTAGTGGGCTGCAGGCCATGAACCATAATGTTCATTCTCGTATTATATTCTTCTTGTGGATTGAGATATAGTTTTGTCTTGCCATGATTAGACATATTGCCATAGTCTAGACAGCTTATACGTATTCGAGTCGGGCTGGAATCTGCTTGATACGTAGCTGGCTTGTGCACGCGCTAGCATCCCGAAAAATAGGTACGGGTCGTGACAACTGTCGAGTATGCAAAGAAATGTCGTACTTGCCAGCTACACGCCGACTTCATCCACAAACCGTCAGAGCCTCTATATCCTACGGTCACCTCTTGGCCATTTGAAACCTGAAGCATGGACATAGTGGGACCCATCACCCCTCCCTCATCCATAGGACACCGCTTTATCCTAGCAATCACCGACTACTTCTCTAAGTGGGCAGAAGCAGCACCACTGACAGAGGTAAAAAGCTCAAAGGTGATCAGCTTCATCAAGCATGACATCATCTACCGTTTTGGGGTACCCCGGAGGATCATCCACGACAACGGTCCACAATTCATTAGTCATGCATTCAGCAGATTCTGCGACAAGAATTGCATTCAGAATGTGGCATCAACCACCTACAATTCGGTATCAAACGGATATGCGGAAGTATTAATAAAACCATCGTCAAGCTACTCAAAAAGGTCGTGTCATCCAACAAGTACGACTGGGACGAGAAGCTCGGTGAGTGCCTTTGGGCCTATCATACGACGGTACGGACTCCGACGGGTAACACACTATTCTCGTTGGTCTATGGAAGCGAAGCAGTACTGCCTTTAGAGATCCAGATACCCACACTCCGAGTGACGATCACGAACCAGTTGACGGAAGAAGACAATCAACGTCTCCGTCTGCAAGACTTGGAAGCACTCGATGAAAAATGCCTCTTGGCTCAACAGCGCATCGAACTTTATCAAGCCTGCATTTCACAGGCTTTCAACAGAAGAGTTAAACATAGAACTTTCCAAGTAGGCGACCTAGTTCTGGTAGTCAGGAGACCGATGGAGATGACTCACAAGACACCGAAAAAGTTCGAACCCAAACGGGAAGGATGCTTCGTCATAGAGACGGTATACTCAAACGGTGCTTACCGTCTCGCTCAACCAAATAGGGACTTGTTCATGATGCCCATCAATGGCAAGTTCCTAAAGAAGTACTACTCCTGACATCCATCGGAATGTACTTCCCTCTCTCCAGTGAGAAAATTTGTGAACTTGACAAACCAAGTTCACGCCCTTCTTTTGACAATCACAAGCTCCTGGAACCCAATTGTTCCGTTGCATCCCCAGTAGAAGAATAACCATGTCCACATCACCTCAGAGTTGCTTCTCTACACCCCACAAAGTAGAACCTTACACTACGTAAGATCACGCTCATTACTATGTTTACCAAGTCCACATTACCTCTGAGTAAACATCTCGTGCAACCACCCCTGCTTTGCATTGATCATAGAACATCCACGTCCATATCACCTCTGAGTTGTTCTATACATCCCTACAGAGTTCACTCCTACCACGTCTACCTCTGAGTAGGAAAGCTCTACCATTGACCCGTATTTACCACGTCCATACTACCTCTGAGTAAATATGTCGGTTTCCCTCATTCTCAAATTATTATCTGTACCTAGAAACCAAGGTGCGCAAAAGATAATAGATCCATCAAAAGATCACCAGATTCATCACAAGAATGAACAAAGCAAAAGGTTCTTCATTTTTTCATCTAAGCAGGAAGTAAAGGAATACATCGATATCAATAAGAAGCAAAAACTACATCTTCGGATGTTAAAGAAAAGAAATACTAAGAAAAATTGGGACATTGACTTTATTCATATTTCCGAAAATGGCGATTACAAGGCAACCTACGAATCCTCACAACCAGGGTTCATAGTTGCATTGAGGCATGTACTACTCCCTCAACCACTTTATATATGAAGGCTCAATCTGGTTGAGGTCTTCTGTAGGGACAAAAGGGTCAGTCCCGATGCTACTACTCTCTGATGGTGGCTCCTTCTTAACTCCAACCTTAGGAGCAATATCTTCCCTGATGGTCATTGGTTCTTCCTTGACCTCAACCTTTGGTAATGCCTCCTCTTTAACGGTTACCGGCTCTTGTTTGACGAGAGGAGGTAGTACCTCTTTCTTCACGAGAGCTTCCGCCTTCGGCATGGATACTGCAATAAAGTCAAAGAAAAGTTAGCAAAAAGAATTAGAAGCTCAAAACAAGCATCTGAGGCGCATCAACAAATCTAGCGCATCAAACCGGGTCAGAACTCATGCGTACAGATAGAACCTCAGCAAAGGTGCACACACAGGACCGAGGCCAGGGCACATTTGAAGAGAAGCTTCGGCGCATCATTAGGACCTAAGTCGATGCGCATCAACAGAAGGAGCTTCGGCGCATCATCGGGACCTAAGTCCATGTGCGTCAGCAGAAGGAGCTTCGACGCATCATCAGGACAAAGTCCATATACATCAGCAATAGAAAGCCTAGTCGTGTCAATGGGGATGCGACTCATTTCATTCACACCCACGCGTCCCAACAGTGTTATAACAAAGTAAAAACACAAAGGCAGAGGATCACTCACCGATCACCGTCGGCCGTACGTCGGTATGTGTCACTACGACGACATGGATGTTCTCCACATCGGCTTCCACGGGCTCTTTATCCTTGCCCCTTCCTCGGCTAGCACTGCCACGGGGAGGCTTGGGAGCCATCTCTCTAAAGAAGCTGGGATTTTTCGAAGACTCTAGAGGAAGAAGGAAAAAGAGAAAACAAAAATAGAAGACTCTCTCTCTCTCTCACACACACACACACACAGATGCCTATTTATAGGCATGAGCTACGTGTGTGAACCGATAAAAGCCGATATCAGCAAAAAGTCTTCGAGTCTTGTGAAACTGACGGCTGCATATCTTCCAAAAGATTATCATTAATCTTCCAAAATTTGAGGCATTATCTTCTTGAGAAGAACATGCGCCCCCACAGCAATGCACGAAGCGATCATGCACCCAGAAGAGCCATGCGCCCAGACAAGGACATCGCCCAGAAAGATGACTACCCATGCTGTAGAGCCTAAAAATCAAGTTGTGCCATGTTTATACTACTCAGCAATCAAGTTGTGCCGAAAAAATCAAGTTGCACATCTGTTATGAAGCCCAAAAATCATGTTGCGCCACTACTCAAGTTGTGCCACATATCAGATTGTGCCTAAAATTACATTGTGCCTAAACCTACGTGGCACCTGTCAATAATTGTCATCATTAACTGATAGCACTGACAACTGACAGCACATTAAACTAAGAAAATCTCTTCGAATCCCGTAAAGCGTGGCGTTCGAGATGATTTGCTGTCATTGATGATAGTTGTTCAGCGCACTCTGTATGTTGCGCCTAGGCGCAACCTGATCAAACTCTCCTCGTAAACCAACACGTAACCCAAGTGATGCCACATGACTGTGCACTGAGTTGCTCATAGGCGCAACCTAATCAAGTGCAGTTTAACTCGTTGACTGAAGCTCGCGCAACCTGACCAAGTTGAAGCAACTAACGTTCTAAAGCAGGATGATGCGGCGCACATGCCACTAATCTCTCAAAATATGTCTACTACTCTGTATACGGCCATGCGCATCTCAATTATATGATGCCATGCATCTAAATACAGTTAGTACACGTTCGAGTAACTGAATGGAAGTTGGCACAACCCGAAGTGGCGCAATTCAACTTCGCACACATCAGAATAACTGTTAAAATAGTTATTTCTAGAACTCTATAAATAGATTTTCTAATCATTATCAGAGGATCAGAGATCAAGAGTTCTTGCAAAAGTGCTGCTGCATTCTCTAGAGGCTTTAGTCTTCAA